>JAKSZT010053819.1:4333483-4421932 GCA_026826555.1 Tolypeutes matacus
TTTTCTGTTGGAGAAACTGAAACATAAGAATACCAAGGGACATGAGTACAAACAGTTTTTGAACAGGTCCACTAGGATTTAATCTGCTCCAGGACAGAAAATGTGATAATTTTGTCTATTTCCCTAACACTTAAAATGTTGCCCAGTATATAGTGGTGCTTATGTACTTATGTATTTTTGAATTAATAAACGGATCGATGAATGGATAAATCTGTGTTCAAACAGCTATCTTTGTAGTGTCTATTGATTTATTGTCCCTTCCTCAAATTTTACTCCCATAGAAATTGATAAAGTTCTTAGGCATCAGATTAAGGAGACGTGTTATTAAAAACAGAAGCATAGAGTAATTCCTAGAAATTTATTCCCTTATCTCAATTAATCCTGCTTTGGTAATAATGTTTTGGTCAAGTTTTAGAGGCAAGCACATTCTTAATTTAACCTGAATTAGCCAGGTAATGCGCAAGAAGCCATTTCTGTTAATCATTAATAAAAAGAGAACACAATTAGTTTGAAAACATTCACCCCTCCCTGTGAGAAGACCATTAATTCCTAAGCAGGTATCTCTATAGCTCCATGATAATTATGAACTCAACGCTTGCTATATACTTAAACGAAGATCTCATGGCAGATGACGGTGAGTATAAGCACAGAGTTTGCTGTAACTTTATTCTTGGTTCAAAACTAAAGCTCACCAAATGGGGCCCGCTGGTCTGTAGCCCACTAACTTTGGGAGAGAAATCTATCAGTGAACGAGGAGAGTGTGGCTCCTGGGAACTCTTTGTTGAGTACCGGGAAAGCTACAATCAGTTCCTTCCTTGTACATAAAAAGGACCGTATTCTAAGTTTTCTTTAAGATAAAGTTTTAGTGTCTGACCCCAGCTCAAATCCACATAGCAGAAATTGAATTGGGCATTTGTACAGTATTTTACAGAAATAGCAAGATCCTTGGGCTTTTATTAGCTTTGCAGAAGTGGCTCCCTCCCCAAATCACAGGCTTTGGAACTGCAGGCTATGGCCCCATTCACAGGTGTGTACTTTATATGCCATTCCCTGGAGGCATACTCCACAGGGAGCAGACTCTCTGTCATCCCTGCCCATTTCCCAGACTGTTTTCTTCTCTGTGAGTAATAGCACTATCATGAGTTCTACATATTTTTCCCAATGCAGGCTAACAAGCTGGCATAAAGTTTTTAGGGCAAAAATGCTGGTGTACTCCCTTGATTTCCCAAGTTTAACATTATGTGAAAGTCATTTCTGCTCTTGAGCTTTCAAATAATTGACTGATCTCTGTACTGAAAAGACACATCTGCTTAGCTAAAACATTCCAAAATTGTGCATGGTCTCACTGCTCTAACTGCAGTATGAAGTTATTATAATAGGACTCCTGTTAACAACAAAACCAGTCCCATCCTTCACTCTGAAGGTGACATCTGCGGCGTCTGGAGGGAAACACCCCTCACCAGCGACCTGTGAAAAGTAGCACAAAGCCAGATCTCAGTCTGTATCCCAACTGCCCATCGGAGGTTTCACTTTATAAAAAGGTACCAGCCAAATCTGAGGAAAAAGCCAAAAATGTCTCCCGAATCCACATGGTATTACAGATTCTACTTGCTGAGAAATTCATCATGTATTTTCTTCCAGTTAATTTTCATATTGAAATATTCCCATTTTTGAGAAATAACCACTATTCTACTGACCAAAGGCTCTGAGAAGCCCAGGGAAACCAGAGGCCTGTGCAGGAATAAGAAAGTGAGAGTGGGCGGCAAGGGGAATAGGTCAAAGGAGTTCCCTTTGCATTTATCCCTACCTTGTTCAATGCTGAATTATCTTCAGAATGGATGTTCTTAGGAAAGAAGCTTTCTTAAGGGAAAAGGTAAGAGGATCCTTGCATGCCCGGCAGGGGTATATGTGTGTAAATATGTGTGTGTGTCTATGTGATTGTGTATGTAAGTATAGTCAGGAATAAGACCCAGCTAAATAAATGCATGTTGACATATTTCAATCCTCAAAATAACCCAAAGAGCTGAATTTAATTGTCCCATTTCACAGATGAATAAAACTGAGGCATAGAGACAGACAACTTGATCATGTCAAAGAGAAGCCCCAGGATTCAAACCTGTAATAGTCCAAATCCACTTTATCTCTGTGTCCAATGTCTATAATGAAATCAAGTGAGTTACATTGTCAATTATATGAAAAGAAAATTTTCACCCAAGTCTGATTCAACTGAACTCTGTGACTTTCCTCCCCTTGCAGTTAATATTCCAATAACACAGAAAATAATTTTTTAAAGTTATACTCTTGAATTGACCACAAGCAATAAAACAAAAACTAACACACTCTTTTTATATAATTTTAAGCAATGGTTACTAAAAATAATTCTTACAAAATACCCTATGCTTTCTAGGTCAATTTTGAAGATGCAGAAGAATTTTTAAAAGGCCTGAAGATTGGTGCTTCACACTTTGATTGAAAGCGGAATCACTTGAGTGTTTATATAAAATACAAGTAATGATGTTGCTCTTATTATGTGTCAAACACTATTCAAGGTGTTGTGGACCCAATTGTGAACAAGCAAAAGTCCCAGGCTTCCCAGTGCTTACACTATAAAGAGAGAGGGATTTAAAAAGAAGAAAGAGAAAAAGAAATATAAAAAAGTTTCAAGTAGTGATAATTGCTATAAAGTAAATCAATTAGGACAAGAAAATAGAGAGTGGTGAAGGTTGCTACCTTAGCGAGGATAAGGGAAGCTGTCTTAGAATGACATTTGAGCAGCACTGGATGAAGTGAGAGAGTAAGCCACATGGACATTTCACACAGCAAGAACAGCCCCTGCTAAGACCTTCACTTGCCATGTTTGAAGATGGACATGGAAGTCCAAGCTTTCGGAATCCTAAGGTCACCTAAGAGAGGTTGGTAGGAAATGAGACTGGAGAAATGGTCAGAGATCTGGGGCCTTTTGTGCTGAATGGTGGAAGAAGGAAGACCACTTAAAGAAGTTGGCTTTCCAGAAGAGAGATAATGATAGCTTTGATTAGGGTGGTGGAAGAGGAGAGGGTGAGAATCAGTCATGTTTACATATGTTTTGAAGGTAGAGGTAACAAATTTAGATGGTATATTGAATGTGGGGTTTAAGAAAATAGAGGAGGTGATGCCCAGTTGTTAGAATAAGCAACCAGGTGAATGGTTTTTTAACCAAGATGGGCGCTCCGAGTAAGGAACAAATTCAGGAGGTATATTTAAAGATGGGAAGCTAGAGTTTAGGATCCAGTATGATAAGTCTTGGATGTGTCCTAGATATCTGGTTATTTTCAAGGCTCTCATGGTTTGGTATCCACTGCTGCAGGAAATTCCTAAAAGGGATGACTCTTTTTCTTTTATTCCCCTCATAAATTTGCCTGATGGCAGTCTGTTCAATCTGTTTTTTCTTATATATTTGCCTGAGGAAAACATAATTTTTTAACTTTAATTTCAAGGTTTGGTTATGTCTCATTGAACATTAAATTGCTTCTCTGTTTGCATTTCTTTATTTATATATTGTATCTAGTAGCACCCATGATTAGTTTAGGCTGCCTGGGATCAGGGTGCTTTGGTTTATATATGCAATATTGTTCTTCTGTCAGTATAAATAGAATAAACCCAAGTTCTATTTGTTGTGTATGAAGGAGTAAGTTTCTCAGAAGCATAGATTCAAGAAAGGATTGAAAAGCATATGTAACCGGTTTCAGTCTTCTGAAATGATCTATCTTAGAGACACAAAACTTTAAAGCCTGTGGATCTGGCCTTGCAAATAATTTTCCAAATTCATTTGGACTATAAATATTTCATCTGGCCTGAGAAATCTGTATAGGCTCTGTCCATATTTATCCATGCTAATCTATCTGCTTTTCCTTGCCACGGAGGAAAATGGAAATAAATGTGAACATGATATACACTTCTTTTTTATGGAATTTAGTGAATTAAATATATGCTTAAATGAAATTTGCTACAGTTCCTTGGGTCTTGTCTCTATCTTTTATATCTGGTAAATTCTTTCTTCTTCCTCTTCTTTCTCCCTCTCCTCCTCCTCCTTCACTTCCTCCTCCTCCTCCTCACCATCCTCCTCCTTCTCCTCCTCCTCCTCTTCTTCTTTTTCTTCATTGTCAACTGAATTTTTGTTGTTAAAGGAATCAAAATGAAAGCATTGCTATTGTTTGGCTCTCTTTAGGCTTTCATGATTGTTTTTGGCCACAAGTTACAAAGGTCATTGATTCTTTCCATACCTATATATTATGCCTGGATATTATGGTTACAATTACAGCTATTAATCACAAAATAATTTATTCAGCAAGAAATACTGATGCAAATCATTATCCCTATTAAGCACTTTTACAAGATAAGGAGGAAATGAGATTCTATTCATTCCAATGCTAAATTCAATGTTGGTGATAGATTTTACTTTATGGTAACACAAGGGAAAGAAAACTGAGGTGGAAAGACAATGTGATAAGCAGAAGTAGAGCTTTAATATCTTTAACATTCTCCCTTCTCTGTAACTGATCAAGTAAGAGATCCCCTCCATCCTGTCACCAACTTCCTTGCCCTTGCTCAGACCTCCTTGGTTGTCCCCTGGAAAATTGTGGTAGCCTAGATTGTTCCCTGACTGTTCTTTATGTTTAAGGTAACCCAGTTTCAGATGTTGTTTCTCCATTTTTGACCCCTTAGACTTTCTCATCCTACAGGACAAACCTCAAATGCTCTCTCCTCTGTGAATTGTCCCCTCATTTCCCCTAGTCATAACCAGTTTTCCAACAATACATTATTTATGTATCATTTGTCCCATCTTAATATCTGATATGTGGTACTATTATTTATTTGTGTTCTTCCCCACTGGAGTCCAATCTACGTATGAGAAGGGAATGTATGTTCTTTACCTACTTGGTGTCCTTTCCCAGAATCTAGAATGGATTCTATACAGAGTGGGCACTCAATCAGCATTCAGTGATTGGAACAGCTGTGGGATAAATGCTGTTATCATTTTTTTAAACTGGGCTAAAGAAGGAAGACAATTATTTTTGGTTTGGTTTTGCACTCTCACTAACTTTAAAAGTGATACAATGAGAGTGATCATTTTCTGAACTCTTATAGTTCATAATTTATATGAAGTTTAATTGCAAGATACTGAGACTGAAATATAACAAAATTTATAACAAAATTAGTGCTTGGTTCATTGTACTTTTGGAATTAAAGGATTTTTATATCTACACTACGCTATATGTGTCAAATGTTTGAATTTTTGGTTGATGATTATTTAGAAAGGCAAAATTCATTTAATAAAAATATGATGTAGAAGAAGATCGATGACAAATACTGTTTGGGATAAGAAAACAACATTTAGGAAATGAATCTACTTCTCTTGCATGATACAAAAGCTGACACTGAAAGCAATCCAGAAAGAAGTTTCCAAAATGGTATGTTCTCAGAGGCAGACACTGTATCTGTCGTTCATGCCATTATTGCACTTGAACTTGTCACAGCATTTGTGATGTCATTGGTGTCCAATATATATTTGTTGAATTAATATACAAATGCAATAACTAGATAAACCTCTCAGGATGACATTGTTGAAAGTCAACATTTATTGGTAAATAAATATTTGGCAATGTGTGAGCACTGTGTGGATAGCACTACTTATTAGTCACACAGGGAAAGGAGAAAGTCTTGAAAAGAGTCAATATCTTGTTTACTTTAATACAGCTCTCAATGCAAAGTGCACTGGAGTCTGGGTCCTTATTGAAAAAATGGGGAAGGGGTCACTATTCTGTTGGAAAAAGATTCTCAGGGCATTCTCTTGATGGGGAATATAAAGGATAATAAGAATTTGGCAGCAGAGTGGAAAGGGCAATAATTACAAGTAGAGGCATCTTCAGTGAAATTCAAAATATCATTTGGGAGTGACCAAAATGTCACCATTCAACCAAGAGTTCCCCACTTTCAAGAACTGGGGTGGGTGCTCTAGCTGTATCTATATCAATAAGAGACTACCAGGCCATAGTAATGCTATCTAGGAAATAAACCAAAGTCATCTATCACAATTTAAGGATTAAACAATGGTTTTACCACAACAAAATGATTTCAGTCTTCTAATTATTTGTATATTTGCACAGCTAAGATTCTTAGATTCATATCAGAACTAGTGACCTGCAAATTGGCATCAGTACATAAATCCTCCCATATGATGATGTTCTAGTCATAATAAAATAAACCAATGTTGTTACAAGTAGAGATTTCAGGTGCAAACTGAGGATTAGGGACAAGAAAGAAGAAAGTAAGAAAGATTTTGTAGTCCTACTTATAAATAAAGTTAGTGGAATTATAAAGGGAGAATGTTCTTTAATTTCAAGGTTTGGTTATGAACAATAATAAGATGGCATGAACAAACATTAAACATAAATGTCATCTTCCTTTTAACATAGGCCAACCAAAGGCAAAGGTCAACACTGCAACCCATCTGTCTATTTAGATTTAATTGGATTGTAAGTTTTTGTTCAGTCACCAGTTTACTAGTGTTGATTTCGTCTTTTTGTAATCTTGCCTGCATTCTGGTAGTAGTGAGATATTTAGAGATCCTATTTCCTCTCACTTTGAAGTATGTCCCCAATATTATGTAAATTAAATTCAATAAAGGATAATGGAATATTATTTTCATATGTTTGCTTTGCTCAAGACTCCCACTGAGAAGATGCAGAAAAATGAAAATCAGCTAAGGAGATGGGGGATCTTAATTTTAGTGTTCTTTTTTCCTTATCAAATTGGAATGATTTTAGTAAGGAAATGAAAGGATTTCAACCATTTGAATACAGTTAGCACACACTATGGTCGACCTTTCTCATTCTGTTCTTAAGCTTCAAGGTTGACCTGCAAATTTCTTCACTCCTTGGTTATTAAGCAATAGTATTCATGGACCCCCATTGGTGATTTGGCAATGGGCTTCACCACCTGTCTGAACTTGAGTCACAATAGAAGAAAGGATTAAAGAGGAATAGCTATGTGAATTTTCTCAACGGAAAGGGCAAACAAACTTATTTTCACTTTCCTCTTTTCAGAACAAATCACTCTCCACAGTGTTCTAAACTGTGTGTTCTAATCCACACTTAAAGTTGCAAAGTTTTATACAAGGGTGAAGACTGCTTTCACTAACTGTTGCTTCCTCGATTCTTCACCATAGCTAAGTGCATCAGTTGTTGGCTGACCTGAAGGCCAAACTCAGAAATGACATGTGTTAGAACAAAATAGACTGGAAGAAGACGTCAGTGTCGGATCTCCATCCACTGATGTGTGACTGAGATCACTGCACGTAATTGAGTATAACTCAAGAAAGAAAGTAATAATCAGAGTGACATTTATTATGCACCAAGAACTACTCTTAGCAATCCCTGAATATTAACTAATTTGATCCTTTTAGTGACAGAGTACGTGTGCCATCATTATCACCTCTATTTTAGATTTTAAAAAACTGATGAACAAAGAGTTTAAATAGCTTGTTAAGGTCACTCAGATGGTAAGTTGGAATACCAAGGTTTAAATTTAGGCAATCAGTGTGACACCAAGACCCACACTCTTAGCAGCAGCTCTATAGGGTTAAAGACTCATACATGGGAATAATTAAAGATGTATGAAAGAATGAAGGGGAATTAGGTCTCAACAGAGCTTTAAAGAAGAGGATGGAGGGCCTCAGTATTCAGAAAAAGAATTTGGAATTTTAAAAATAGATATTAAGAAAGTCCTTGACAATTCTCAATGAGGTTACCAGCATAATTAGGACTTTGCATATATAACTCCGTATAAACAAATGCTTAGTATTCTTTGAATTGCAAATAACAGAAATTTGCTTTAGCTAACTTAAGAGGCAAAAATGAAATTTGAAAAGCCAAGGCTAGGGAAGGGAAAGAACTAAGGAGGTTTCATTATCTCAACTAAAAATATTCATTGATAGAACTTCTCGTCCAGAAGGCTGTCATGAAAATTGACGGTCATCTGTGGCTAACAATTCCAAAGTCTTTGTCCAATTCTAAATACCTGGGCAAGATTACTCTGTGACCCCAGTTTGGATTAGGAGTCCAGTGTTATACCAATAGCCGTCCCTGCCTTAGAGTCCAAAGAAACACAGTACCATTAGGTCAGCTGGGAACCAGCTGGCATATCAAGAACCAGTTTTCACAGTAAGGAAGATGATGATGAGCTGATAAGATGTAGCAGCTCTTATACTCAAATATTTAAAGAACTGCAGTGCAGAGAATGAATTATTAAAAGGAGAAACCAGAAGTGAAGAGACCAAGCACTGCAATTTCTATAAGCCTAGCTAGGTGACAAGAGTCATTATTAGGGTAATGGATGCTGAAATAGAAAAGAAAGAAGCATGTGATGAGCAGATATAGGTGGGGATTAAGCAAAAGTAAGGAGCCACAGTAATGCTGAAGTTTTGAGCCCAGGTACCACAGGGGATGTTATGATACACTCCATTCTTACCTCTTTAAACTCAGACAGCCCTCCCAGGCACCACACTGGAGAGATTAACAACATCCATGCCAGGATTTGTTTGAAGATTACCTTGCCGGTACTCTCTGTATGTTTTGTTTAAAGGTGATATAAACTTTTTCAGACATATATTATATTTATATAAGTTTCATCTATAACTGTCTTTTTAACTTCTGTAACTACAGGTCTTATTTGGATCAGAAGAGGAAACTTCTATTGTATTAAAAATACCCATCAACACATATATTTATTTTTCTTAGATCTCTACTATGAATGGGACACTCTGAAAGATACTAGAAATCAAAATAAATGATACAGTATCTGTCATCAAGCAACTGGCAGTCTGGTAAGGAATCAGGACATATATGATTAATTGTGAGCCACGTGAGTAAGGAAAACAATATATGATGCAGAAATTCAGAAAAGGCTGAGATAGTCAGGAACTGTTTCATAGAAAAGATGAGAATAGATCTAGGTCTTAAGAAAATGATTTCAACAAGATTCATATAATATCTTTAGGGAACAGGAGGCATTTACTACATCAGTATTGTGGGTACGGTAGGTTGGCCTGGGAAAGTCCTAGATAGAAATGCTAGAAAATGATAGAACTATTTTAGGACTCCTTCTATTTACTACTAAACACAGAAATACTTCAATAAGTCATGCCATTTAATTCTCCCCCAAATTTATAACCAAGATATATTTTCTTTACTCCATTTTACAGATGATAAGACTGAGTGAGATGGGAAGCGGCTGTGGCTCAATCAGTGGGGCTCCCGTTTACCATATGGGAGGCCCCGGGGCCTCCTGGTGAAGGCAAGCCCGCCCGCATGGCATGGTTAGCTGACCCAGCGAGCACAAGCAGCAAGGGGGGGATAAATGAATAAATAAATAAATAAAATCTTTAAAAAAAAAAAAAAAAAACTGAGTGAGAAGTAAAATATCTTGTTCACGATCACAAAGGTTATAAAAAATGAGCTCCATTTTCCACTGCCCATGTTTTCCCTTTGGCCTCTTTATCCATTTTTCAGATATACTGCTTTCCCATCACACTCTACCATCAAGTTTCCAACCATAACGTTTGTCTTGCTCAGACATCTCATTTAAATTTAAACCGAGGTTTCCTCAAGTCAGTATCTCTACTCACAGGGTCTTCCCCAGTTCCACACATGTTTCCCCCCTGTCTACTGGACACCCCCTTCTCTCTGTTTTATTTGTACTTTAAGTTCACAATAGCTGGCATCCAAGAGTCTATCTTCCTCTTAGAAACTCTTTCTTGCCCAACTTAATTATTTATGCTAAAGAACCTACCATGCTCCCAGCAATAAAAGCCCCCTCCCCAATCAGTCATTTTGGCATTTTCTCTTTTCTCCATGGACTTAATAAGCTACCAAATTTTTCTGTAAACTCTCCACATTGCCTCCACATCGCCTCCCCAAGTCATTGTATCCTCGTAATCATTGTTAGTCCCATTATCCCCTCCTAATTCATATGTTTCTCTTGTTAATTTGCTTAAAGGCTATTGATGTAGCTGTCTCTGTGTTGATAAGTGACTCTCCCTATTAAATATACAACCATAATACACTGTTTCTTTCTTTGCACTTTGCGGTATCTGGAATGATTTTATTTGCTTGTTTTCTCACTTATTATATAACTCTTTACCAATACATAACCTTTATTAAGGTAGAGATTTCTTCTCTGTTGTATCACTGCTGTCCTTCTTAATGTCTGCCACAAGTGATAAAGAAAAATGTTGCTGAATGAATGGTCTTTCCACCTCTACTTGCCGTCTCTCTCCATTCCTTTCCTTTCTGTACTCAGCTGTCAAAGCAATCTTCCTTTAGGTATAGATCTACAAGTCATGTTCCAATTCAATATCTACGGGTCCTTGATGTGTTCCCCAGAAGAAGCTGTCTGTCTGAAGTAGAGGTGGGAATTCTCTCTTCTGACTGCTGAAATCACTTCTTCTTTTAAGGTTTTCAACTAATTGGATGAAACATCTCTCATTGTTGAAGGCAATCTCTTCAGTATATTGTAGATGTAATCAGCCATAGATGTAATCAACTCACTGATGATTTAAGTCCAAAGATGTCCTCACAGTACAGTTTGGCCAGTTCTTCCTTGACCAAATGACTTGGCACCATTACCTGGGCAAGCTGACATATGAGCCTAACCATCACAGCATGTAACACATAGCACAGTGCCTTGCACATAGTAGACGTTTAAAAATGTGTATTGAATTTAAACAATTTTATATTTTAAGAAATAAGGGGACAGTGAATATTTTCATGCTGATAAGAGTATAAACAAGCTATGTTTCATGTTGATTATTATAGTAACAAGAGCTATATTTGTTTCTTTAAGCATCTTGGCTTATTTTCTTCTGTAAATGTATTGCCATAATATGCAGGGCACAGAGAGCTAATTATCTTCCTTAGTTTGATATTCAACTGATCAGAAAACCTAAAATTATTCTAATCCAAGTATTTTCTAAATGGTTTCTCTTTAACCCACTTTGACTCAGCACAGCAAAAGTAAAATTTACATGGTAATGACAATTTTTTGGTATTGAAACAGAAAGGAAATTACATATTACAAATTTTTGAGTTTAGGGGTTGTGCATTGTTGTCAATGTATAGCTACGATTTAATGGAAGGTTGGCATAAGTAAGTATCCCCCCAATTTTTCCATCAACCAATGAATGATTGATTTAATGCATAAATGAATGACGAAAAATGCATGTGGTCATAAAAGATTATTTGGTGATAATAAACTACTAGTGAACACAAGAACATGGGTGAAGCCATAATACCCATTGCAAACATGAGATTGCATCAAATATCAGACCTAGTACATACTTCTACACATGAGGTTCAAAAAATGATGCTATCTAGAACAAAAATGTAAACTACAGGTACAGCTATTTATCTTTTCACAATGTAGTCAAAAGAATAGTAATTCTTTTCACTCATACCAATATGTAATATCCTAATGTATTAGGGCTTAAGGTGTAATTCTGAAAAGTGTATCTTTTATGAAAGAAAAACAAAATAAAGCAGGACAGACAACATCAAGCTGCTTTTATGGGATCTTCTTTAACTAACTGAATCCGTGAAGTCTACATTAAGGTTTCCATTTTGCTGTCAATGGCTGGAACTTAGTAAAAGTTAATCATGTGTTCATTTTATGTCAGCAAATCCAGCACCACCAGCAGAAGTGTGAATGACCTAAGCCAGTAAAATCGAACATTGCAGAGACTGCTGTATTAAAACAGAGCAATTCTTGTAAAACATATGAATTCCAGGTTTTCAATCAGAAACAGCAAAACGGTCAAGAAAAGTTCCAGGCCCTAAACAGTCATAAACACTGGGTCAAAACAATAATAAAAATATGTTTCACTGTATGCATAAAAAAGTTATCTGCAAAACAATCCTTATTTGAAACCTTTGTGGCTATCAAGGGTTTTGCTTTCCATTTAAACACAGTTTCTCATTTAACAATCCTGCTTTAAGTCAGTATGTTTGTTCAGAGGTAGTAAGACTCGATATGAATGCTAGCCTTATTATTCACTTAACTTTTTTCTCCATTGAATAATTCAATCCACAAAAAGTATAACTAAATCAATTGGAAAATACTTCTGTTTTAGTGCATGCAACTGGTAAATTGTAAAAACCAAAAAGATAGACTTTTATTATTGAAAAACATAATTTCAGAATATGACCTACATACAAGCAACTGCGGGACATTAGATGAAAAAACTTCCCCTGAAAGGTCCTAATAGTTTTTCTACAAACAAAATATTTTAATATATTTATATCTTTGATTAGAATCCTGTAAAACAAAAACCTAACGTGTTATAATAATTATTATAATACAATGCTTAAAATTTCTTGAACACTTACTATAAACCAAGCCTACCTCCATGTTCTTCAAGTGTTTAATTTAGTTTTATCCTCAAAAAATCCATATTAAGTGGTAATTGTGTACATGGGAAAACTAAGGCACAAGTTAGTTAAAAAACTTGTCTGGAGTCATACAGACAGCAAGCAATGGAGCCAGGATTTGAATCCAGGTAGGCTGACTCCAGAGGGTGAATTTTTATCCACAATACTGCATTTCTATGCATTTACTTATATACATTTACTTATTCATTTACTTAGCCTTTTTCTATCAAAGATTCAAACTGCAGTTTGGAAGCTGATACTATTCCAGAGATAAAGGCCAAATATATCATTGTAATCCTGCTCATAATCTTTCCATCCAATAAACTGTTTACCAGAAAAAAACAAAGAAACACAATTTTATGAATATTGGTGCTTTCCATTCACTTTGTCATTAATTTTATTTATTATTTGTTGAGCACTTACTGTTGGCCCTTAGGGATTATATTCATTTACTTTTGCTGTATTAATAAATTTCCACAAACTTGGTGGCTTGAAACACCATCCATTTATTATCTTAAAAATTATGGAAGTCAGAAGTCTAAAATGAGCAAGCAGGGTTTTGTTGCTTCTGGAGGGTTTAGGAGATTATCTGTTTCCTTGCCTTTTCCAACTTCTAGATGTTGCCCATGTTGCTTAGCTTGTCACCCTGCATTGTTTCAACATCTTGCTTCCATTGTTACATCTTCCTCTCACTTTGACCCTCATATCTTCCTCTTATACAACCTTCCAACTATATTGCACCTACCCAGATAATTGAGGATAATCTCTCCATCTCAATATCTTTAACTTAATCACATTATCAAAGTCCCTTTTGCCATGTAAGGTAAAATGTTCACGTTATTCTGAGAATAACAGCCTGGACATCTTTGTGGGCCGTTATTCTGTCTACCACAGGTGTGGTCCAGAAACCAAAGGCTGAACTGTCAATATATTACCCTTGTGAAATTGGAGCAGCTATTGAAGTACATAATACAAGGACACAACCTGATTTTCAGAAAGAGTACTTTGGCAACCCTGAAGAGGGACACTATTGAAATAATCCCTTTGAAATATGGAAAACTTGAACCAACAAGATAAATAAGGATAGAAAGAAAAGCAGTGACATGAAAAATATTTAGAAAATAGGATCAACTAGGACTCCATAAATTTGTCAACAACTAATCTTTTCCTTTTGGATCTGTATTTCCATATCTGTAAGAGATGAATTCCTCTAGAGTATAAAAAGCTTTTAAGTTCTTAATAAAACACATCTTTATCACATTTTTAATTTAAGAAAATGTAGAAGATACCATGTGGCATAGTCATGGGGCAGAATCTCAATAATATATTCATTTACTGCAGAATGACATCAATCTATTGATCCTTAATTGAAACAAAAAGTTAACAATTCCCACTTATTCACAGATACTCTCTGGTGTAATTTGTCAGAATCGTGTGGTGATAATAGATTTAAAATCCAACTGTAGAGCATCAATTGGTTTCTGGCCTGACAGAAACTTTCCTTTTGATCTAAAGAGATGTTCCAAGATGATATATTGCTGGGCATGTATGAATTAACTTCATTTAGTATACTAACACCTGCTTGATTCAGGTTTCCCTGAAAGTAAATATTAATGTTTCTGATCAATGCTCATTCCTACTCAGTAAAATTGCCTTTTCATATCACATGCTGTTCTCAGTGGTATTTTTAAGCTCGTTCGTAACAGGTGCAGTGTATTATACCCATGCAGTTGCCCCATTCAATAGACACCATTAAAAAACATGCCAAACATTTCATAGAAATATATTCCAAAGAATTGCTTCCAAAGTTTATGCCAATGAAGGGAAATTTTGAATTAGAAGAGAAGAACTTGTGAGAAATTGCCAGATGGCTGGTGGTTGGAATTAGTTTTCAGCCTATTGGACTATATCTAATCCAGAGTAAATGTAAACCTTACTCTTTTATCTTTTAATCTTATTTGTACTAATCTGTTTTGTAGAAAATGTAGTCTATACACTAACCTGTGGGATTCATTTACACTTAAAATCTTTGAAAGGTTATTTTGGAAAAAGAGGGCTGATAAAAAAATACAGCTCAACTTGGACAAGTCTGGAAACCATCAAGAAAGGATGGCAGAAGGGAGGGAAAGAAAGTATCCCCAAATCCTGTTGTCATATTTTGTAAGGTCAGAACCAGAAAGACTTTGAGTATGGCAGTAAGGTGTAAGTATAAATGTTCCACTAGATTTAAAATAGTTAATGTCCTTACTATTGGGTAGCAGTAAAAGCAGATGAGAAATAAGGCAGCCATCAATAAGACAGTCCCATTTTGCCACAATATTACTTTGGGGACCCTTTTCTTGTCCTAATTTACTCTGGTCTACAAAATATAGAGATGCACAGTGTTCAGTGCACTTGAGGCACACAATTTCTAGCATGCAAAGCATCCATTATTCTCTTCTTGCTAACTGAAAATATTCCTCTCTGATGGACCAAGAGGATGCAGAACCCATAATGCTAGTTTTTGTCATTTCATTTCCCACATTGGATTAAAAAATAATTAAAGACTGTTGAGTAGAGGTGGCAACAATTTTTTGCCCTCTGCATACTCGGGCTGGGCATTCTCAAGCTGTTGTAAGCTTTAAAAAACTCCAGTAGGAAAGGTTTTCTTGTTTTCCAGGATAGTGGTCTTTTTATTTTAGCTTATATATTTCACAGTTATTTTTTTAAAATACTCAAATATCGCCTTACTTTCCTTTCTATGCTTTAGGTAAAAAATTGGGGGGTTTAGTGTTTTACAGCCATTTTATCTACGAAGTTCACCATCTTTGTTCCAGAGTGTCAATGGTCTTAGAATATAAAAAGGTCAGTTTTATTGATATCCAATGTTCCTACAATGCTCTGAGAAGACACTAAATATATAGGGAGAATGCATTAGACTATAAGGTTGGTTAATTTTAAGATTACAATGAAATGCAATTCTCATATCTAGAGTGGTCTTTGTGAGACAAGCAACTGCAGTTACTTGTTTATATGGGATGGCTATCCTCGTCTTTGTTTCCAGAAGAAAGCCTGCAAAGTCTTTAGAGCACTCCACCAAGTGAAATAATATATACCAGTTATGCTTTTATGAAGTTCTGTCCAAAATAAAAGTTTATTTTTTAGTTTATCATTTTAGAAACCATTTCTTTTAAAGTACATAGGGGGAAACTTGGAAAGAGGAAGCATAATTTATTGTGAAATGCAGCCTGCCCTGGTGGAAGGAACACTAGATCCTCTTCCCACTGGCCCCTACATTCTGGTTCTTAAGAAAGTCACTTAACTATCTGTTTCTTTCCTTCTCCAGGTAGAAAGAAATCTGGCATCAGAACATGTGTCTGCATAATAGGGGCATGGAGAATAACTTCTATTAATAGCACTCGACTTTTGGAATTGTATTTCATTCAACAAAAGTTATTAGGCAAGATTTAGAAGCCAGATACAGGGCCAGACTCTAGGGATATGTAGATGAGTACTGTTTGGCCCCTGTCCTCAAAAAAAAAAAAAACAAAACATTGGAAATATGCACCTCCCCCTCCCCCCACACACCGAGATCTTTAATAATGAATGAATGAAAGTTTAATGAAACAAGTATTTCAGAGTGGATGCTTTTTAATATAAGTTATAACTTTTGTTGATTCACTTGACCTATGTAATTATAAAAATTAATTTACTGAAGCATACTTTTAAGGCCCAAAGTTTATATTTGCCCTATGGTTATACAGGAAAAATATGGTAGTGTACTTAAAAGATCCTAAAAGGAGATTTTGATCTAACTCATGAATTTCCTTAATACTTTGGTCAAATTAAACAGAAGTTTTAAAAGACTATCATTCAATAATTGCTATAATTAATAAACACGCTCCTGTTTTTCCATGGATGCTTAAACAAATTGTGGCATAGCCATACTATGAACTACTACTCAGCAATGAAAAACAATGAACAATTGGTATGCACAGCAACTTGGATGAACCCAAAGGAAAAAAGCCATTCTCAAAAGGATGCAAACTACATAATTCCATTTACATAAAATTCACGCAATAACATACATATGGAGATGGAGAATGGATTAATTGTTGCCAGGGCTGAAGGAGGGTGAGGCAGGGGTGGATATGGCTATAAAGGGGTAGCACAAGGGAACCTTGTTTGATCGTTTAGTTGTGTCCTGATTGTGGGGATGGTTATACAAAGTTACATGTGTGACAAAATTGCAGAGAGCCATGCACACATACATACACCAATGAGTACACATATAACTGGAGAAATCTAAACAGGCTTTGTGGCTTTCTTTCAATGTAAATTTCCTGTTTTTTATATTGAACTACCAAGATTTTAACATCAGGGAAGCTGGATGAAAGATATCTGGGACCTCCTTATACATTTCTTTGTGACGTCCTATGCGTCTATAATTATCTCAAAATAAAAGTTGAAAATTAAAAGTATGTTTCTCCTTGGTTACCAAGACACTGTTCTTCACTCACCATTAACAGAGCATGCATCATCTAGCAATGGAGACACTCCTCTATGCATCAACAAGATCCTCTGCCTTTGTTCCACTTGGCACCAGTGATGTGGGTACAGGAGTTGCTGGCAGAATCAACTCCCATTCTGTTCTTCTGTGGCTCTGACACTGATAATACTACAACATAATTAGGAAACTTTAGAAGTTTAAAAAATCTCAATTAATACTCAAACAATCCTGTGAGTTATTCAGAGAAAGATATAAATACCGGAAACCTATTTCTGAGGAAACTACCTCTACAAAGAAGGATTTATCAAAGTTGACATTCATGGGCAAAACTTGTATAGGTCTTCCAACTCTAAAATTGTCTTAGTTTCTAGACTGCTATGACAAAAAACACAAAATGCTTTAGCTAAACAATGGGAATTTATGATGCCAGTTTCAGGGGCTAGAAGGCATGCTTCCTGCTGGGGCCCATAACATTCTGGTCCTGGCTTGTGGCAATCCTTGGGGTTCCTTGGCTTTTCAGTAAACTTGGTGATACCCCTTCCCTCTCTTGATTTTTCCTCTTCATCTCCATGAATGAGCTAAGCACAATCCTTTATTCCTTCCTAGTTGAGATAAAAAACCACAGACATCACTTGTTAATGCCATGTAAATGGCTCTCCCATTTTAAAGATCAGAGCTGGACAGCTTGGTGAAGGATTTTGTCCCCTGGCTTCTTATTTATTGCAAGGTTAATGTGTCATGTTATCTTCTTTCGCACTTCTGGAATGTTGCTTACAAATGTTATATGCATACACCATTAATACTATTATTGCATGTACCATTATTATCAGCATGATTATTACTTATTATTTTTACACTGCTATTTACTTTCTGATGCACTTTAATTCCTACAATACCTTTGAATGCAAAATGACATGGGAAAATCATTGCATTTTCAAGGTGAGTAAATGGAGACAACGAGTTTAACAGACTTCCCTACCTCACAGTTGGGTAAAAGATAAAATCCATGAATTGTACAAGCAAAATAAAATAAACTTAGGAACAGGCAAACAAATTAAAGCAATAGATGAAGTGGAAATCACTGTTATGTAGTACAACTACATAAATGAAAATCACTTAAATAGTAGGCTAGCCTACTCTATGATATTTTTGTTTTTATTTATCCTCAAATAATAGATGATTTTTAAAGTTTAATTCTGTGAAAATCATAATTTGAATTCTTTAATGTTTTCCAATTTTCACAAAATTAGTAACTGAAAACTACACAACACTCTTTTAAGTATAACTTTAATAAAATGAAGTATATTTTTTATGCCTCAATGGCTCTCAGAGTCTAAGATTCTATTATTATAATGGGGCAACCTCAACTAATTTAACAAAATTTAATGTTTTTCAAAGAGGAAAGTCTAGTGAAAAACCAAGGAGGATCCTTCTGTCCTTAAGATATGGAATCACGTAAGTATACATATTCTCAGAACCTTAACACCAGTAGAAACATCACTATTAGTCTGAATCATGTCTACTACCTAACTGACTTGACAATTTTGATTAACCTGTGGTTAACTAGTACTGTGAACACTAATCCCTAATTGTTAAACATTAGCTCCATTTTATATTTCTCTGCAGACATAAATTAAACTATAGTATACTTTCTTTATATCAGTCAAATAGCTAAGCTCCTGTACTAGTATAGCTCTTTAATTTCTGGAGATATATATTATTTCTTATTCATTATAAAATATTTCTGAGGAGATCTCATATGTCCAGGAAAAAACAAAAATCAACAGACCTTAATTTTAGTTCCAGATCTATGACTCTGGAGAATCACTTTATTCTATAAAACATAGATGATGATATCCATAGTTTGTGAGTATCAAATGTTAGTTTGGGGACCTGAATTTTCAGAATAGTCAGAAACCTAATTTTCTGCAAAATAACATTGCTGCGATATAGAGCAATCACTTCTTAATGATAACATTATTATTACTACTATGATCACTATCATTCATATTTGCTTATTATATATTAGAGGTGGTAAAAAAAATCTTAAGATACTTTATTTCACTTAATCAAGATATTAGCATGGGTCACCCTTACATTGAGAGTCAAATGAAATTATTTCACATCTCATCCTACTTTCAGTAAGACATATAGCATCTTTCACAATCACTATGGAATTCTTAGAGATGTTTGTTTTCTCAAGCTCATGTCTTGCTAAAAAATATATATATTTTTAATACATTGTGTCTCCACATACATAAATCCGTATTGAACACCCTTCTAACCCCTTTATATCCCTAATAGAAAACCTCCATAAATAGAAAGTGTGTATCAGGTTCCCAAGACCATGATAACTGGAAGGCTTTAAAGCACTGGACCATGAACAGTTGAAAGCTTAATATTTGACAGCTATTTTGGAAATCCTTTAGTCTTTCAACCACCAGGGCATCTCAGGGGCTGCTTTGCTCTGCAGGATCGACGTCTACCATGCTTCTTACCCTTTCTTCCTAATCTAACCTCTGCTTTTCTTTCTTATCCCTAGCTTCCGTCCCCAATGCCTGGCAAAGTCATTTTCAAAGCCACATATTGTCTTTTGCTTGGCCTCTCATCCCCAATCATTTCCTGAGGACTTCATCAGCTACCCAAAAGCAGTCTAGTAAGGGCTTTCTCTAAACCCAAGTCAGTTGCTCCTTGAAGGGAACTTTTTTAACTGTTTACACTTAAAATATTTTTAATTACCTCCTCCCCCCCAAACACACACACACAAAAGAACACTGACAGCAATACTAAGAGATGGGCATAACTGTTATCATTGATATTTTACAGGTGTGGACACCGAGGCTCTGACAGGGTCAGGTAGCTAATGAGCCGGAGAGTTAACATTGTCTCTTCTTTGAACATCGGTAGCTCTGCCTTCAGATCAAGCCTCACCTCAGATTCTGGCTCTCATGTTAGTCCTTATTTGGAACTGGAGCTTCCATCTTTGAGTGTCCTTCACCTATAGCTGTCTCTGCTTTCATTTCAGAAACTCTCCTGCCAGCTTTTTCCTTCTTAGTTTTTTTAATTCCAGTTTCAAATCCTATTTTCAAACTTCTTTGTTAAAAGGAATACCATATCCACTAAAGGAACAACATATTTCATTATCAATCCCAAGGGATAATACACATAAAAATGCTTTATAAGCTGTAAAAATCTCATAAACTATAAAGAATTAGTGAGGTTGAAATATGCTACAATACCTCATTTAATCAATGAATGTACATTGAATTATTTTGAAGTCTGAAAATTGCATGACAGTTTATAATAAATACCCTTAGTAGAAACTCTTATCTGATGAAACATCAATACTAATAAGAATTTTAATAGCAGACATCTAACACAATCCTGTTAATTGGGACTATGTCTAAAAGGAGCCAGGAAAATCATCAGAAGAAATAACTCTATATTTTATACAATAAAAACACAATTTATTCAATGACTATTTGTTATGAGTAAGGGTGGGACTTCCTCAGGAAGTGAAAGAGCCTGGAAGTAAATATACCCATGACCTTTCTCTGAACTATAGTAGAGAAATGAGATACCATGATTCCTGAACACCAAATAAAGATCCTGATAATCTAAAACAAAAGAAGGGAAAACAAATTTAAATACAGAGCTTGCTTTATTTCAGGGGAAATCAGTAAAAGATATGGAAAAAATCTTGTAGCTATTGACTGCTGAGAAGATGAATGAATTCCTTGTTTGCTCAGTATGTAAGAGGATGTGCATAAGATTTGAAACTTATCTACAGGATGGCTTCTCTCTGATACAGAAATCAATGTCATGTACGATGGTCAATGAACATGAACATTCTTTGGTATTAATACTGTGACCTCTCCTTCCCCTAGACCTTGAGCAATCTAATGGGACAGCCAGTAATGGCTAAAAAATCCAGTCCACATTCTAATTATAGGAACAGAGTAAATCAAATGTCTGGTTTTAGAAATATGAAAACTCTTGTTTTTCTAGACTCTTACTATAAAATATGTCAGCATACAAAGTCAGATTATATTAAAACTAGATGGTTACAATGCTTTGTTTTATTTTGAAAGTAGGGGTTGAGTGAGAAGAATAAGCTATTAATTATTGTAAAAGGATATATATGCAGGAGAAAGGCATTCCTATATCCTTTTGGGATATATAGAGAATCTGTTGGTTTTATAGTTTTATCTCCCCAAAATTCTGAATATTGTCCCAATATAAGGACTCAATTTTTCTACTCTTTAACAAAAAGTATTTGAAAAGAATCCAAAAAATTTCATTCCTTTAGTTGAATCTATAAACAAATGAAGTTATGTGCTTTGGACCAGATAAATATTTGACTATTAGAGCATATACAGAGATGGGTTGCTGACATTTTACATTTGGAGGTAATGAGAATTGGAGTATAACAACCAAGAGAGCTGCCCAAAGCAATTGATTCCACTCCACTGTCTACTACTATCATGTGCTGCTTATCTTATAAGCCTTTATTGGACAATAATAGATCAAAAACCCTAAACAAAAAATATAATACTTGAATGAGTTGCAGCTAACAAACCAGTGGTCATTTATTAGACTTTTATTGCTTTTGGTTCAACAGGCTTAATCTGACAGAAAGAAAACAAGGTGGTCTTTCATCTTAAGTACTATAATCTCAGTGTTGTGTGACACTTTATTTCCTAACATTTATCTCTGCTGAGTAACAAGTACAAGCTGTGGCCAAAAGGGATTCCCAGCATTCTATGGGCCATAAAAGTTTATATAAGGTTTTCTTGTGTCATTCCTCTCTCAAAGAATTTTGTTTTAGTTTGGCGATGCATACAATATTAGAGACAGATTGTAGACCTTAGATTTTTAAGGCCCCAATCATTTTTCTTCATTCATGTGTAGATAGAGTCACAGTATAGCTTTCATCAGTGTTATCAAGAAACAAACACTTGAGCTCTGAGTCAGATGGCCTGAATGTGAAGTCCAATCTCACCATGAGTGGTTAAGTTATTTATGATCCTGGTAGTTTCCTCAACCATAAGAGAGGTATCATGACAATACTAGTACTAATATGGATACTTATATTAATACTAACAATCTAAAAATGATAATATCTGGCTCAAATTAGAACAATGTGTGGAACAAATCAATACTCAACTTTCTATTCAATGAAACAAAGTTCTTTCTCTGAAGCCTCAACTTACCAAACTCTTCTGTTGAAGACTTGGGATGAACAAATATCACCCCACTCTTTCGTATCTTTGGTCTCTCTCCTTCTTTTTCCATTTGTTTCTTCCTCACAATTTGCAAATATGATTTGATCTGGTAGAAGAAGGGAGGAAGAGGAGTAGGAAAGGTATTGGCATATTTATGTAAATTCACCACAAAGGAGAAACTCAAGCATGTTTTCTTCTTTAAATTTTGTCCTCTCCTCTCTTGAATTTAAAGCAAACCAGCATCCATTTCAATTATCTTATTGAAATTTATCTTTCAACTGGCACAATCTCCAGTTTTGCCAAATTCACAAAAATTGTTTCAGGTCAAAGCCCGCTTGCCCATTCAGAACCAATTGGCCTTACTAGATGATTAACCTCTGCTTTCTGAGACTCTTATTTCACATAACTCTTTTTTTAAATAATAAAGTATTATTCTAATTTTCTTTCTATCATGTATTGCTCTTTCTTTGGTCCCTACTCCTCTACCTCTTGCTTCCTCCAGCAGCTTTGTATTGGCAGTTCTTTAGGCCAGGGTTGGATAAAGGAAGGACTAAATCACATATGAGTGAAGCAATATGCAGAAAAAGGACAGAAAGAGAAATATGAAGAAAGAGCAGGCAAATTATATCCAGGTCTATGTGCACTTCCTGGGAATTTCCAGATATATTGAGAAAGAAATTCAGTTTACTGAGTCTAGTCATGGTAGATAGTGGTTGGGATCTTTTTAAAATTGGTTATTAAGAAAGGATGAACCATAAATCCTATAACATGTGCATCGCTAAGTTCATAATTATTATTATAAACATCTTACTTTATCTTTAATGAAGATTATTAATACTAATTCAACTTAATAGGTATTTATAATTATTCCTATACATTAGAGTTGAGATAAGCAATAGACTGTGTCAGATAACGCTATGTAATCAACAACAAACAAGGAACATTTCCACAAGCCAAATTAAATAGAAGCTTGGCATATTTATGTAAATTCACCACAGAGGGAGAAACAATCATAAGTGATAATTCTCAAACCCACAGTTTTTTTTAGATGGATCAAAATCCCTGCTGCCTACTTACTCTTCCTGTTCTCCATTCCCAGTGGAAATGCTACTCAGTGATGCATACGTTGTGTCAGTCTAATATAAAAAGAAACAAATGGGGAAACATGCTTTCTATGAACATCTGCTTTGCAGTAACTACGTCTATGATTAATATTTGAAATAGAATGTATATACATTTTATAATTTAGTTATTGGAAAATTATATGCAAAAATAATTTGGATACAAATGCATATCGTGTTCTCTAGGTTAACCAAAACCACTAAACAGAACTGATAATAATAAAAGCTAAGCTAGAAATGCATAATTTGAAAAAAGAATAACAACAATTGAAAACTGAACATCTTGCGACAAACTGACGTTGCCTTTTGGTTAAGTACTTTACCAAGCATATCACTCACCTATAAATACAGAAGACAGAGTTTGAAACTAAATGTTATTTTAGGATCAATTAAAAAGTTCTTCCTGGTCCCAGGAAATCATGGATGATACTTTGAGATTCAGTGGATACAGATTTATACTGTAAAGACCCAGAGAAACCAACACATTTGCTTCAAAGAAACTTTGATTTGCTGTATCTGATAGTTCAACCCCAATTAAAAATGAAGATATTTTCTCAAATACTGATATCTGAGAAATAAGCTAATGGGACTGCCAGGAAGATCAACCAGCACAACTTGGAACAGAACAGAGGCTCCAGAGAAAAGGAACATAATTGATAGAGTATCTGAAATACTGGATTATAGAAAATATTTGATAGTCTTTATAAGATTAGTGGGGTGTGGGAAGAAAATAAGAACGGGTACACAGGAAACTAATAAAATGGAAAATAAGATCATTGTTAACTCTTTTGAAATTCCAAAAGATGTGTGTTAATGTGATAAGCAATGGCTAGACTTTTCTTACTTAAGAAATTGTCCCCTTGCAGTTAGGCAGTGAACACATAACTTTGGGTACCCTTCCACTAAGGAGGCAGTGGAATGTGTGTCCACTTATTCTTAACTTAATCAGTAAATCCTTTGTCCTGCTTGTATGCTGGTTCATTTAGCCAAATCCAAGTTGACATTATTGCCAATTTTTAAATCCTGACCATACTCTGTAGTTTTTAAGTTGATCAATAAAAGAGGAAGTGTAATCATAGTTCACTACTTGAATCAGCAATAACCAGTGTTTATATAACCATTATAATGCACATAATATAAATTGCTCTAACTAAAAATTGTGATATAACTTTGTTGGGAGCATGGAAGTTGGGGAGGTAGTTGGGGGTGGGAAAGCTAATTCTTCATCTAAACTAATTGGAAGTCAATAGGCAATTTCCAAATTGATTGAACCAAGAAAGAGCAATATAAGTATATTATTTAAAATGCAGAGGAAAATATAAAAAGAGACAGCAAAAATATTTGAATGTTGTTATCTCAAGTGAAAAAGACAATATAATGTTAATTCAAAAGATTAAAAATATGTTTTAATGTCTTTCCATTTGAAATTCAAACTTCTCTAGTTCCCCATCTTTGCCTTATTATTTTATTTTTATACCCCAACATATTTCCTTGCATAAAGAAATTCAAATATTTGTTTAAGGAATATTAAATGAATAAAAGAAGAAATTACCATTACTTTAATGGCATGCAAATATCTTTGCTTAGCACAGCAAAGAGGAAGTGAAGGAGAAAAAATTAAAACAAGAATTCATCCCTGGCAGTTTTAAGACCCATGATTTTAAACTACATTTAAACTTCTTACTTAATTTCTTACTTTTGAATACTTCCACTTTTCCTCTTTCAGTGTTTAGCACTGAACCCCACATTTACAAACTTAGAAAAATATTTATATTCCCCTTGCTTCTTTCCCTAAAGAATTAGAGAAAGCTACAATAAAATGGCCTGCTTTAATTGGATTAATAAAATGAAAATGGAAAATCAGGACCAAAGAAAATAGAAGAAAACCTATGTTAATGAAGTATTTTATCAATATGTGATTAAACATTTATTTTATTGTTTTTTTTGTTTTTGTTTTTTTTTTTATGGGTAAAAATCAAAATTCTCACAATACATACAAACATTTGCAAAATGATATATAAATATATATGCATATATGTGTATTTGCTTACAAAAATGTTGTTTATATATATATATACATATATTTTAAGAGGTGCTTAGATTACCCAAAATATTACACGGAACCCACTGGGATTCCCATGTTGCCCACCTCCCACACCTCCCATCACATCCCACACAAACATCTCCCACAGTGTGGCCCACCACCCTCATTGAGCTTACACATCCTGGAGCCTTATGCCATTCTATCTTAGTGACTGTTAAAAAAAAGAAGAAATTTAGAGCAAAGAGAAAGTACAGATAGAAAAAAAGCAAGTTAAAGCAGAAGTGAGATTTTTGTTCAAAATGCATGTGTAATCTCTCAGACATTTGCTTGAAGTAGACCAAAAATTGGCTCTAAGTTTCAAGTAGTTGACAGAGAAAGGGCTGGTTGTGGTAGAGTAGCTGACTGTAACTGTATCTCTGAGCCGCCTGGCAGCCAGGGCAAAAATAGAAATGCAAGTTATGTCGATTTTATACTCAATTCAGATGCCACTATAAACACTATATAAGGGTAAGAGAGAATGCCAACAAAAGGTCTACTACATGGATTTTCATATACTACAGTAATACAGAGTATGTGTTTTAGTTTGATAAAGACTGCCAAGGCAATATACCAGAAATGGGCTTTTACAGTAGGGATTTATTAGGTTGCAAGCTTAGAGTTCTGAGACTGAAAATGTCCAAATCAAGGCATCCGGCTCCTCCAGTTCTCCTTGTTTTCAACTTCCCGGTTTCCACAGCTTCCTCTCTCAGCTTTCCAGGGCTTCTCACTGTGCCTCTGCATTCCTCCAATTCCAGCCTCTGGCCTCCCCTGTCTCCTCTGGCCTCCTCTGGCCTTTAGGACTCTATTAGCCTCTGGAGGTTCTCTTTGATCTCCTGTGTGTCTCTGTGGCCTTTTCTCTCGGGTTCTAATGATTTCCGCTTCTGGATTCCGGAACCTACTCTCAGCTTCTGTTGTGGGGGAAGGATGGTTTCCCTTCTCTGTCTCTGTGTCTTTCTTCTCTGTGTGTTTATAAGAGACTCCGTAAAAGGATTAAGACCTACCCTGGGCTATGCCTTACTGAAGGAATCTAATCAAATGTTCCTACCTAAAATAGGTTCATATCCACAGGAATGGATAAATTTAAGTAAAAGATTTTCTGGGGGCCACAAAAGACTCAACTACCACAGTATGGTTGCCAGAAAAAAATACCAATCAACCAGTTAAATTTGAATTTCTGATAATGTATAATTTTAATATATGTTCACATATTGCATGGATCATATGTGTTCTAAAAAATTATTTCTTGTTTACCCAAATTCAAATTAAACTGGGAGTCCTGTTTTTTGTTTATTTGTTTTTACCTAAATTTTGCAACTCTAATTAGACTCTTGATGGAATTCAGTCACTGAAAATTTTCAAATATAATTCAGGATTGCTGTACTTAATAGTCTATGACAATTCTTAGTGTAATATGAATTTCCATGAGAGTGATATATTGAGTATTTTTTAGAAATTCAATTAATTTCCTGAGAGGTAGCTACCTAAGCTATGTTTTACAAACCCTTCTTAAAAATTTATCTCTATATTTGATTATTTACTATGGTTCACCTGAAAAACTTAGAACCTGTCAAAATGTATAATATAAATGCTTTATAATGTATTTTTCCTGTATTAGAAAATGCTAGAATAAAAAGGAGAATAATCATTATTTAAATCAATAATTTGACAATTCAAGTCATATATTCTTCTTATATGAACTACAAGATGATCTCACAAGAAGACACTTATTGGTGTAGAAAGAAATGATTGCCTCATGACATGAGCTCAGAAAAAGTGATGTCATTCTGCTGGCATGGAAGGTGCCTTAGAGGTCATATTCTCTGTGTATAAAGAAGAAAAATACTTCAATGGACAAATGACCATCAAGTGTTGACAATTAATTATAGGGATATTTTGTTCCAATCCAATCAAGAACACTCAAAAACTTTTATTTTTGCATCATTGGAAGAGAATTGGTGAATTTTTAAAAAGGATCCATGCTTTGTATTTCCATGTATAAATTATTGAAAAGAAAAATAATCTACAGTATTGGATTTCTTTAATTTGCTCATTTTATTGTTCACTTATAAGATTTCTTTAATAATGTGAAGTGAAAGAAGTACAGAATGTTTTTAATTGAAAGTCAAAGAAACTTGAAAAGAAGACAATTGTGAGGAATAAATGCTACCCATATTCTAAACTGCTATATACTACAGTGAAGTTTTTCTATAATTAACAAGAATAAAAGCAATGTTTCATTTTTCCTCAGCCATTAGGGACCTAATTTTGACAAAGTGTAAAATGCCCCATAATAATTCTCATGGTGGAATTCAAATCATGACTTGAGAATGGGAAATAATGGAAAAGAAGATAAAATTTTAAATCTCACTTCCTAAGGCAGTATCTTGTATTATTATGTTGATTTTCTTAACCAAGTTAAAGCTCTAGAGAAAACTATTCCTAAACTTTCATTTCCAACAGACCAGAGGGATTGTTTAGTATTAATACATTCCTAATATTTATCTAATTCTTCAACAAGAACACAAAATTATGGGAAGGGTAAGAAAACATAGAAAACATGCATAATATTTAAGAGAGATTAGGTTATATTTTCTCCAGTTTCTAAGTCATTCTTAAATAACATAGATATATCATTAACTTTACTAGAGCTCTCTAGTAATTCTAGAGAAAAAAATGTCCTATATAGATAGATGACTTCAATAGACTTTCCAGAGACATTAAACTCTTTCTACTAAAGATGTTGGTCTAATAAACATGAGATTGACAACAAAGAAAAGATATAAAATATTAAATTATGACTTCTTTATTCAAGTCAACAAACATATATTAAAAACCTACTTTGTGCCAAATAGTGCATTATCTTCTGGGGGCTACAGATATTTAAAAATGAAAACTGGAGAAAGCGCACCTTTCTAAATCAATAAAGTATGCTTAAAAGAATGACAAGAACAACAATGAAAGCATATAAATTGAGCATATCCTCAATATATGTAAAATTAACAATTATACATGACAAATATATTTACTTCCAAATTGAAATGTTATGAAATAAAAAATAAATAAATAAAAAGACGAGGTAACAATCATCATAAAGAGAAGTTCAAATGTTTTATTTCCCTATCCAAATTGATTACCTTGTCTTCCCCTGGTGAGTATTTTCCCCACTCTGGAGTAAAGAAAGGAGTTAACAAGGAGGAGGGGGCCTGCAGGAAGATTTCCTGCAGGAGGTAACTCATAATAAAAGTCTTAAATGTTGAAATTATTATTTTTTAATGAAAAGGAAGGCTATTCCATTCACAGGGAATAGTTTATATATTGTAATTTCTTGATTTGTTCAGGAAATCTTAAATAGTTATATATTGCTAAAATGTCAAATTCAATTATAGGATAGAAGGCCAGAGAGACAGTAAATACCAGATCATGACAGGGCTCACATTAAAGAAACAGGTCCAGCCACATTAAGGACATAGGTCTTATTTTAAAGACTTTGGGTTGCCAGTACAGGGTTTTCAACAGGCTGGAAAGATTACTTGGATAGAGCAGCTGTTTTCAAAATAGGGCATGTGCATTGGAGTATGGGAAAAAGAACTTAGAAAAAGTATATTTGTATTTGCTCCCTTTAAAATGCCTATTTTCAAGGGTTTTATACTACATATGGTCGAACATAATTCATTGTTAATTAACAAATCTGTATGAGGGTGTAAGTTCAAGTTTTTTAAACTGATGAGGTAAATGTTCAAAAAAAAGTTTGGAAGCTCCTAGTGTTGAGAAAATTTAGAAGGAGCACAAGAGTAGGGAAAAGCAAATCCATATAAGACACAAATGCATTAATCCAGACAAAGTTGGGAAGAAAGCTTTAACGAAGGGAGGGACAGTGGATATGGAAAAGAGAGGCCTGTCTTAGTTGATATTCAGCATGTCTATTCGCACTTTAACAGATATGCATATCTTATTTCTTATCTATCCATAGCAGTCCTGATTCTCTGAGTTTAGAATAATCCTGAAGGATTGTAAAATCTCCAAGCTTCATCTGACTCTTGTGATTTGGATTGGGACGTCACACTCCTCTATAAGATTATACCCAGTCTACAAAGTTTTCTATGCATTATTCTCCTTTAGCTACAAAATGAACATTAAGTTTGAACAAACAGAGAAAAGTGTCAGAAGAAGAAGGAAGAGAAGCAGGAGGAGGTTTAGAAGGAGGAGAGTGGAGAAAGGATGGGAAGAGTATGAGGGGAAGAAGACTCTCTTCTAAAAGAGAATTTCTTTAAATGAAGTAAAAGTCAAATTTGAAATGTCATTCTCCTCCTCATTTCTTATCCCCTTCTCCTCATCATCATTTTTTCTTAAAGAAAGAGAAGTCCAGAACATCATTTTGAGGTAGGCTGACTTGCTTTTTAGAGGAACTCAATAGAAAGCAGTATATCCTTTCATGACAAATGCCTAACAGTCTATATTCTGCCACCCTAGAAAATGGATCTGATAAAAGAGAAAAGTTCATATCTCACCTGCCTTCAAGAGACAGGCCATAAAATTATACACACATCTATATGCACATACACACATGTAAAAATGTTATAAATGCACAACATATATGTATATACATATGCATATATGTTTTTACATATAAACATAATTTTATATGCATACATTTGTACTAAATGTGTGTGTGCATATGTGTGTGGTATATAGTTTGGCTCAGTAAGAAGATCTTAGTCCGGAGTTAAAGAGCCCAGCATTTGAATCCCAAATCCAGCACTTAAAAGCTATAAAAAATCTGAAAACTTAATTGCTTTGAGGCTACCTTCTTCATATCTAAAATAGTACTATCAATCCCTACTTTGTCGTCTTATTATTTGGATTAAATGAGATGAAACATGTAAAGTGCTGGTCTACATGAAAACCCAAGAGACAAGCAGCCATTACTATTTTGTTCTGGGAGATATGTATGTATTCTTTGAGTTCAGAAATATCCTCATTGACTTAAATCTTTGGTCTATCTATGTGTCAGCTGGGCCTCAAATCTCAACGGAGTTGCAACACCTACTCTCCAGTTCATTGGTCTCACCCAGGACAACTAAAAAGGATGATGAAAAACTATCATACCAAGGAACTAAGAGAGTATACAACTGCAAGCAAGAGACTCCCATCCATTGGCCATAATGGATCGCAGCCCCCTCTCAATTGGAGGTGGAGTGGACATCATCGCCATTCCAAAATCCTCAGGATTGGGGAATGAACTATGGACTAGAGTAGACTTACTGGTATTCTACTATAGACTTGTTGTGATTCTAGCAGTTGAAGAAATTATATCATTGCTATGGAGGCAGTGGCCACAGGAGGTTCTGAGGGCAGGGAGAGAGAAAAACATGTGTAATATGGGGGCATTTTCAGGACTTGGGAATAGTCCTGAATGACATTGCAATGATAGATATAGGCCATTATATTTCTTGCCATAACCTACAGAATTGGGTGGGAGAGAGTGTAAACTACAATGTAAACTTTAATCCATATTTAGTGGCAATGCTCCAAAAGGTGTTCATCAATTGAAATGAATGTACCACACTAGTGAAGGATATTGTTAATGTGGGAAAATGTGGGAGGTGTGGGGAGCAGGGCTTATGGGAATCCCCTGTGTTTTTTGTGTAACATTTATGTAACCTATTTAAAAATAGATGTAAAAAAACAAAACAAAACAAAACAACAAAAGATCAGTAAAATCCAGCATGGGTATGGACAAATAAACACTTTCATATGCTGTTGATAGATATTTCATTGGTAAAGGCTTTTTTTTGTAGGACAACATGGCAGTTTCCAAGAATCTTCATCCTGCAGAAATACCTGTACCTGTGCAGAAAAACATTTCCAATGAAGTCATTGCCATTTGTTTGTAATTAAAACTCAATTTGAAAAAAGATAAATGTTCATGAATATGGATGGCCGTGGTTGAATGAATTATGACTATATCTATAATATGGAAGAGAATGCAGTATAATCAACCAAAAGCAATGTGTGGACCTTGTTTGCATTCTGATTCAAACAAACCAACTATATAAAATATTTACAAGATAATTGGAGAAATTTGACTAGATATTTGAAGTTATTGGGCATTTGTTTTTAACTTTTTAGGTGTAGTATGGTATTGTGGTTTCAAAAAGCATCACTGTCATTTGGAGATAAATAATAAATATTTACAAACGAAAGAAAAATATCCTCACTGACATTCAGAAATGAAGGAATAGAAAGTGGAAATTGAATAGAATTCACACTTATTAGTTTTAGTTTATACAGCAAATACAAAGACAAAAGTGAACAAAGCGGTGAACCTACCACGTTGGTGGTCCCAGGAAAACAAGCTGTCTGTTTACTGAAATATGTATACAAAGTAAAATAGGAGAATGAGAGAGAGAGAGAGATTGAAAATCATGTTAAAGAGGTGCAAGTCAACCTCTACTATAAGACTACACTTATAGGTCACGTTTGACAAAACTAAAAAGTAAAGAAAGGGACCTCTGAAAATATGCAAAGCAATGTAAAACCTTCATGAACTTGTGGCAAAGAAGAAATTGATCCTCTTGTTTTCATTTAGGATTTATTTACCATTGCTTCTGATATGTAATTCTAATGCATTTATTTATCTAATTTCCTAGCACATGGAAGATTAGAAGTAGAAGTTTTAGGCAGGATAGATTTTATTGCTGGTTGCCAATGTATTGACAGCAAAGCAAAGTGACAGCTAATGATCTGATAGAAAAGGCAGAACTAGAAAACAAGTATTAGAATTCCAAAATGAAAGTGTCTGCAGTGGTTTTTTTGGGAGAGTAGTTACTCCTAATATCCCTGCTTTCCTTCCATGTATCAGCATATCACAAACAATATAGTAATAACTACTGGTCAGAATAATGGGCTGTGTCATCAAAAAAGAAGTTAAATTATCTGTACTATCTCTTTTAATGAAATTGAAGTATATGATATGGAACCAGTGGCCCCTGCAGGCTCTGGGGGCAAGGAGAGGGAAAAACAATTGTAATACGGGGGCTTTTTAGGGACTTGGGAACCGTCCTGAATGACATTGCAATGACAGATATAGGCCATTTTACATCATCACATAACATGCAGAACTATGTGGGAGAGAGTGTGGTCTACAATGTGAACTATGGTCCATGCTTAATGGCAAAGCCTCAGGATGAGTTTGTCAATTGCAATGAATGTGCCACACTAATGAAGGATGTTAATGTGGGAAGGTGTGGGAGGTGTTCGGAGAGGGGCATATAGGAATCCCTATATTTTTTGTGTAACATTTATGTAATCTGAGTATCTTTTAAAAAAATTATTATAAAAACAAACAAACAAAAAAAGACAATACACATTGTTTTCCCAATAATAGTAATTAGAAAGCACAGAAAGATTTTTCAACAGGGACTTTATACCAAATGTAAGGGTCTGTGATTATAACAAAAATAATATATTAAAAAAAATAATGGGCTGTGTCATCAAAAAATAAGTTAGATTATGTGTACTATCTCTTTTAATGAAATTAAAGTAAATGATGAATTGCTGAATACTGCCATTAAATTAATTAACATTTCTTTCCAAGACTTAGTGTTGAATAGCTGTCTAATTGTGAGTTGGTTAAACTTTCTGAGCCAGATTTCCTTATCTATAACATCTACATGATAATACTTACCGAAGGGTGTTGTAGGTCATAAATAACAAAATGATTATAAACATGCCTTATACCAGGTCTGACACATAAGATGCTAATCAGCTAATTTCTGCTTTCAATTGGTTAATTTCTATGTTAAAAGGATATGCCTTAGTTATTTCCAAAACTCTTTTCACATGCATTTGCTATGGCAGAATTTAAATTAGTAATTACTTCTTTTTCTTTCTCTTTTTCAAGCAGCCAAATTATTTAAGTGCCAAGAGATTAACATATGATTTAGTCCATTAAACTCTGTTACCCTGCCACAGGGATTCTTTCAAAGTACCCAATTCTTTTAAGAGTTGAAGAATGTTAGAGGTTAGATATGCTAACTTGGAGTGAGCCCCATTATTTCTCATGAATACAAGGTGTGTGCTAGATTTATCACTTATCTGTGGGATCTCAGATTCTCTCCTTGTTGACTCACTGAGCCTGAATAGAGAGAGACAGCCCAGAAAAACTAATGTGCATGTGAGGCATATGTTGCAAAGGAGATAGCTTTGTCTCATTTTCTATGATACACTTTGGGAATGAATATTTATTAGCAAAGTCTAGGGTTACTAAAGAGTAAGTATATCTAATTTTCTGATGAAGCATATATTTTATTTCAGATTTAGAAACTTCCAATATGAGTAAAGCTTCATTCACAAATGTTGTTCATTCTTTCACTGAAAGCAATTTTTCCTTTTTGAAAATGAAAATCATTTCCACTTTCATTATATCCTTTCAATTCCACTCCAAAGCAGTGTTGCTGACGCACAACTTTATTTTGCACATTGCCCTATCAACATCATGTTCCTGCAATATCTTTCACACCAAAGGAACGGGAAGTATTTGATTGAATTTAGCGATGGCTCAATTCCCTCATTTTGTTCTGGTGAAGATGAGACAAGAGCACTTGTTACTGGGTTAAAGAGAGTTCAAACTGCAAATGTTCAATTTCTCTGCTCAGGCACTCAGACTAAGTAGAGGGCTGATTAATAAATCCTTGGCAGCCCCATATTTCTGTACCACCCAAACCCTACACTCATACAAACTTACTACTCTTTTTGAGCATCATGTGCAGTAATAAAACATTCCTTGCACTTGTATGCTAATCATGAAATCCAATTTGACTTGTGTCTCATCCTTTTTAATATTCTCAAGATAATATCAAATAACTGCCTCAATCTTCCTTCAGATTTGGTGATGAAGAATACATCAGGGAAACAGAGGGTTAAAAATTGTCCTTCACTTAAGAGAGCACCAAGGATCAAAACTGGTCATGCAAAATATTCTTTAGGAATAACGAGCAAATGTAAATCCAAGAAAAGAAAAAAGAAAAGCTAAGAGGTCAGGAATGAAGGTGAAGTGCAAATGCAGAAACAGGATGAGAATATGTAAGACTTTTGACATGGACAGAGCAGAGACTCCATTGAGTGCCACGTGTATGGTGCTTTGTGGAATCAGCCTGAATTGAAAGTCAGAATGATCCCAGGCTTTCCTGTGGACACACTACAATACATAGAACAAAACCTACCCTACAAACACACAGGTCAATATCAGCTTATCACATAAGTGCCCTCACTGTCGATAGTCCCACAGCCCTTTTAATATTCCTCTACTATGGTAATGATCTCAATATCTTTTTTTCTTTTGTTTTCTTTTCATTTGTCTAGTGCAATAGTCAGATCCGAGAGAACAAATCTTACCTCTGATATTGAGTGGAGTAAACAACAGGTTTGCCAAAGTGGCTTTTAGTGTAACCAGTTGATCATCTGGAAAAGATGTACAAAATATTGGCTCTATTATTAGCCAAAAATAAAGCTAAGTGGCCTGGATAGTCTAAGACCAAGTCTGGGAAAGGAAGTCACATAGGAATGAAAGGACCTAAATGCACCATTTAAAACATATACAGTTGCGTTTACTCAAGGATACCTACTGGACACCAAATATCGTCACATAGGTGAGGAGATGTCATTAGCTGTGCTGTCTTGTCAGTAGTGGAAACATTCTTCCTCTTATAAGATGAGCACCGGAAGGCAGGGATCATACTTAACCTTAGTACATTCAAGCATCATTTTACAGACCATCACAACTTCTGCATTTCATTTGTATTTTGAAGACAGTGTTCTGTGGTGAAAAAAACAAGACAACCTTGAAGTGAATCATTACCACTATTTTGGGCTAATTTTTGGGACCATATTAAAGAATAAATTACAGAAGAATTTGAAAATGCTTGGCATTAATGTGTTTGGATAACAGTAGAGCATAGGCTTAAAATCATTAAATTAACCAAAAGTTAAGTAAGACTAAACACCTTATGTTTAAGTTTGGAATGATCTTATAAATACTTCTTAAAATAACTGGCCGATGATTAGCATAAAGCAGTGCAGGTTTGAGAGTTTGGAATGTGCTAAAACTACTCTCTCCTTTTTTCACTCATCCTTCTCCAGCTAAAAGCTACTTCTTAGCTTCTCTTCACGGGAAAGTTCCTCAAGAGCTGTGTGTGCTTCCTCTCCACTCGCTGGCACTGCAGCCACACTCTGCTTGGGAAGTCAGGACACCCGAACTTGTCTGTTTCCCACTCTCCTCAACCCATTCAAAGGGTGCTTTTGTCAAAAAACATGCCACTTAAAGAGCTTCTACCAAGGTCAGCAACTGTTTACATTTTGCCAAATACCTGTTACATTTGGGGCTGATAACAAAGATCTCAAACAAGACTCTGGCCTTAATATTGAATGCCCAGAAATGTATTTAAAATGTGTTGCTAAGAACAAAGAATCCTATTGCCATTTCAAAGTGGTAATTGTGCAAATAGGCAGTGGAAGGATTGGCGTTGCGTATTTTGGATCAGATACTGCAGCAAGACACCCCTCCTTAAAGCCCAAAGAAGAACCTAAAGGTGAAGGTGAGAGAGCAAGTGCATAAGGTCTCTTCATACAAAAACATATAAATATCTATTAGGCAAAACCATAAAAAATAAAAACATAGGCAAAGAGTAAACTGGATAAATAATTGTAAAATGTAGACAGAGTTAATATTTATGTAAAAAGGTCTTAGAAATAAAAAAGACAAAATACCAAAATCTCAATAAAAGGTTGGGCAAAGCATGTAAATAAACAATTTGCACACAGTCAAGTAATACCAATGGCCCATGTTCAGCCTCACTTAAAAGTAAAAAAGCAAAATAAGAAGGCAAGGTACAGTAGCAGTGATATTAACTTTTAAAACTTCATGTTAAGGAGAATGTTTGGAAAGAGCTGTCTCTTTCACTGCAAGTGGGAATGGAAGGTAGTAGAAACTTTATGCTTGGAAATGTGTAATACATAGCAAAATCTTTAAAAATATCTATTTCCCTTAACATAGAAATTTTACTGCTAGGAATTTATCCTAAGTAAATGTATTCTATTTCACACAAGTGAAACTGGCAGGATGTTTGTGATGGTACATTTTGACACAGTCATTAACCTTCTGAGACCTGTGTGGTACTCACAGGACTCTGATCACCGACTCAAGGCAGAAGTCTGACCAAAGCCACAGAGGATCATTTACTCATTGGCACTGAAGTCTAATCCTGCATGGACAGGCAGGTGACCTGATTGCTTTCTCTGTCCACTGCCACCATGGCCATCACATATGATGGAGAGCTGTCATCCTCCCCTACAGAGCAAGAGAAATAGAAATGTCCAGAACAAATTTCAGCCATCAGATCTCCTTCTCGTTCAGATCACAGCTAAATTCTGTGAAGGCTAAATGCTACCCTATGTTTCCAGAGACTAATGGGACTAAATTCTTCCTCACAGTCCTTGACAGAACTGTCAGCCTATGCCATCATCCATACTCATCTGACTTTTGGTCCCAGGTTGCACTGAGTTTCCTCTACCTTGGCATAATTTCCCACACCTCCTCTCTTTCAAATCTTTTCATGGGGACTTTTTTTTTAAAACTTAATCAGAAAACCCTCAATCTCTCCATCTTCCACACTTCAACTGAAATGATCCCTCCTTGATGACTTCTCATGACAATTTCTCAAATGCAGTCTGACATTTCCCCCACATTTTATGTATTTCAGATCGAAAGGGAAATGAGTCAGGGTCCTCTTTTTCTAGTCTAGGCCCTTCTGCTTACTCTCTATGGTGAAATTCTCAGTCCTTGCTAAATTATCCCATACCCTTCCTCACTGTTCTCATCTCTGGCTCTTGAAAACTCCTCATTTATTGGCATCTTTGTTATCTGGCTTCTGGTCCTCCTCTCTGACTCAGCTCGACTTTAGCAGTAACATGAGCAGCACATCAACAGTCTGGCCTCTCAGACACTTATCTCCTTTCCCGTGGCTTCCTCTTCCTATAAAGTTGCCTACTAGAACTCGCCATCATCTGAAATTGCTCCAAGTCTAGAATCCCAAACTTCCTGCTAGTGCTCACTTCTGCTGAGCATATTCTTTGGACCTCTTGCATTTGACAACTACACTACATTAGCCCCTCCTGTGTCACTTCTCTCCACACCTAGCTTCATTGCAATCCTTCTCTTACCAATTCCCTAAACCTCCTTGCCTCTATGACCATTTGTTGTGTGTCATAGCAAATGCTATGTTTGCTATGAAAAAAGTCCCATCCTGTATGAATTAAACTTTGACTTCTTCAGGGCAATACTAGACTGTGGGGTAAGGGCAAAGAAAATCTCACAATGTGGCATTTTATTACTTCTATATCCTTTCCCTCTTTTTGGAGATTTGTGATTAGTTGTCTTAAATCCTTTGTTTCATCAGGATTTTTTATTTGATCCTTTGGCTGGACCATATCTTCCTGTTTCTTATTATGTTGGTGAATTTACTCTGACAGTCAATTTCTCTCTCTTGCCTAGTGGTTTGTTTCATAGCTCTTTAATTTTTGATTCAGTTTATTCTAAATCTTTAAGATTGCCCAGCTTAAGTCATCAGAACAGGCCAGGGATCCACTAATGGGACACAGACCCAATTCAATATTACTTGTACAAGAGAGACTCTAAAAAGCATTTTTGTTTGCAGTTTCCTAGCTTGCCAGCAGATGACACTCTTCAGAGACCTTTTGCATAGAGGTGTCTCTCAACTCTCACTCACTGGTGATTCTAGTCTGGCCATAGAGGAGATTCAAAATGGGCTTCGCTGGCCAAACTCGCGGAAAAGGAAACACTCTCCACCCTCTACGCCCTCTCTCCTCCCGGGGAGGACGGTGTCCATTCCCTTTTCAGTTGGCCACAGTGAACCACAGATTTTACCCACGTAGTTTGCCTTGAGGGTGGGGGGTGGACAGCAGCCGGGTCTAATAACTCAGTTTTCACTTTGGCCTCTTTGGCTTTCTGTCCCTCTCCCTCCTGGACAATATGCAGCACTCTTCTGGTCTGCAGACCCCCAGAGCAGTTCCCTCAGACAGCTTTTTGCCCTTCCTTCATTGTTTTTGTAAGAGGGTTGAGCTCTGCTGCCCTACTCTGATGTCATCTTCCCAGGAGTCTTGTTAGTTCTATAAAATCAGGATCCTAAAAACTCAAGTAGGCCTCCACACTGCTTAGTAAACCTACCATGTTTCCCATCAGCTCACTCCTCTTCTCTCCATGATGACTACCTCAAACTTTTTCTATACTCTTTAATCATCTCCTCCAATCACCAGCTTTCAGCAGGAGAGTTTGTATTTTACTTTACAAAAAAAATACAGAATTTCTAAATAGGAAACTATTTTGAATTCCAGTACTAAAATGGCCAAACCTCTTCAAATCTGCTTTCATCCTTCCTTCATGTCTTTTTCAATGGAAATTACCCTCTTACACTGGAAGGTCAGCCCCCACCCACAGTTGCTCTGCATCACCTCCACCATGCTTCTCAAGAAACTTACCACAACTAGCGATTATCCCCCTGCATGTCCAATAATTCCTTCACACCAGCACTATCTCTACTCCCATCTTCACAATGCTGTAAAGAACTATATTGTGATGTCAAGCCTGAGTTCAGGAATTAGATTGAAACAGGTTCGAACTCTAATTTTTGTCTTTTACTATATGAGTGACATTGAACTTACCACTTAACTTCTTGGAGCCTCAGTTTTCTCATCTGTAAAAGAAGATACACATGGTTCCTGCTTCAAAGGGTTATAGTAAGGGTTAAATAAGGCAACACACATAAAGCACTAAACACACTGTGTGAGATCTGGCAAATAATAAAAAGTATTCATTAATGTAATTTATAGGAAACTTATGGAATTAGTTGTGCGTACCTGCTGTCTCCATGCCTTTATACCTCTTTTTCACCTCTATGGACTACAACCTACAATCTGTATTCCAGTCCAGCACGCCACTGAAATTCTTCTATGTAAGATTGCCAATGAACTTCAGTCTCTCAACAGTTTTCCTCTAATTTGATCTCTCAGCAACCTTGAAGAAAATTACTATTTTAAAATTATTTCTTTGCCTTGACCCGCATGATTCCTAACTCTAACTCTTCCTTCTCAGTCTCTTTTACTGGAAATGGAGATAATATTTAAAATATTATTTTTGTCTTATTTCCATGCTAAAAACTTTTAGCATTGTAAAATAGTTGTTATTACAAGTATATTATCATAGAATATTAACTTCTTTTCAGGTATAAAATCAAGTCCTTATACCTTCTCTTGTAGAATAATTTTTAAAAATTTTATGGACAAAAATTTCAAACCATACAAAATGTTAACAAATTAAAAAAGAAATTACCTCTACCTGCCCTCAAGAACACTACTTACTCCTCAACACAAATGTTGAGGAGTAATTTTTATAGTGAATTCTTAAATTAAAAATACCTGTACTGGAGGTATCCTAATGACACTCAGTCCAGATTCTGATGGATAAAGCAGTTAGCCCACAAGTTCTTAATTTGGGGAGCCATGGGCACATTTGACAGTCAGTGGGAGCCTGACCTATTGAAGTTATGTAGTGCTACTTAACAAACCACCCCAAAATGTAGTGGCCCCAAGCAGCACTCATTTATTTGCTCAAGATGCTGTGGGTCTGCCATCTGTATGGTGCTCAGCTGAATAGATCTGCTGGTCTTGCCGGGGGTTCCTCGTGTGGCAGTCGTCATCAAGAAGTTTGGGTAAGAGATGATATGAGATGTCTTCACTCCTCTGGTGTCTGGTGTTGGAACTAGCCACCAACAGGGTCTCTCTCTCCATGTGGCTTCTCATGCTTGAGGAAGCTAGCCCAGTCTTCTTCACCTGGCAGAACCAGGCAGCAAGACAGAGAAAGCAGAACCTGCAAGTCTTCACAGGACAGAGGCTCAGAAGTTATGTCATATCTGCAGCATTCTATTGGCAAGTCACAAGGCCAGGCCAGATTTAAAAGGGGAAAAAAAAAAAACTTCTACCTCTGGATGGGAGAAGTGACAAAGTTACATTGCAAAGGAATGTGTCAACATGGATGGAAGGAATTATTGTGGCCATCTTTTCAGTCTACTGCAGTACCACTTCTTTGAGCAATGTTCCTAAAAGCAAAAAATTAAATGCATAGAATTTCAAAGGAAGTCAATTACAAAGAAATGCAGCTATCAAAATATTCAAAAGAATCAAAATTTTAATATACATAAATCCTTTATTTTAGCCATTAAAACACAATATTTAGCAGTGAGTCTACCATAATTTCAAAGTAGGAATGAGTATTGTGGTACTTTGAGATATCTGTAACACATATAATGCATTTTTTAAAATTTAACTCTGGTTTCTGTTGGTGACAAAATTACAAATTCTGCTAACCCTACTATGGTTTGTTTTTTAAATCCATAATTGAAGGAGGGGTAAAATTTCAGGCAGTGATTAGGTCAAAAAAAAGATGTAAATTTTCTCCATTTGAGGTCACAGACCCCCTGAAGTCTAAGGATCCAGGTAAAGTAGCCTGTGTTAGGTACCTGGCTTGCTCATATGTGGGTGTGACACTTTACGGCCCTACACTAGGAAATATAATCTAAGAAAACCCAACTCATGCATCTGCAAGATCTCACGCTCAAATTATCCATACCTTTATCCAACAAATAATAATCAGGTGTACATGACATGCAAGATTCTATGTGTCTTATATCCAAAGCTCTGGGAATAGAATGATGAATGAAATAGACAAAGTCCCTGCTCTGGCAGAATTTACATTCTAGTGTTATCGTATAATGAATAAGTGAATTTCTCCTGCTGTTATATTTACCATTTAAGGATCAATTACAGCAGATTTTTTTGTTTGTTTGCTTCTTGTACTGTAACAGATGCCTTGCACATTACCTAACACAAAGCCTGGTACTTGGCAGATGCTAGATCAGTGTTTCTTGAATGAACAAAGACCTGATCTTTATGTCATAAGCTAATATTACCAAAATTTCAAAAAGCATCGTTGTGATTCTTTTCCCTCTCTAAATAGAATAATTTAAATTATTTTCTCTATGATGCTTTGATTAGCAATAAAAAAAATAAGATAAAATATTAAATGATAGAAGTTCATGAGGGCAGAGATGTTTTCTTGAATACCCTGTGTTTGAACATAATGTGTGCATAACCTTTAATGATGTTTATGTGTGTGTATCTGAGGAGATTATTTAAATGGGTTCTGTGAGCACAATACTAGTCATGAAGCCAATTTTTAAATCACTATCTACTAATATGACTGCACCTTTTAAAACAGTAATTTTCTGTAAGGCGGTTTCAATGTTTACTATAAAATAGCACTAGCTTGATCTTTGATAGAAGATGAAATTGGATTTTCATCCAAACAGGCCATAGATAGTAGATGCTCATTCCCAGCAGGGTCTTATAGTTGACCTTATTCCTATACACTCTTCTGGAAAGTAATAATAACAAGATTCTCTTTTTTATTAATCTTGCTACTTTCTCATAAGACAACAAAGCACGTTTTTTTTGTGTGTACAGTCTTACCCACAATTCTGTAATGTTGTTAAAAGCTTGACAATTTTGCAAAGTAAATGGACAGAGCATGTATGAAATTAGATGATCACCCTTGATTAACTCTCGATTACCTAATCAATCTCCTTGTTTAATTCAGCCTTTATTGTCCTCCTTATTGACCCCTTCGTTTCATTTTAATCTATTTGCCTTCTTCTAATTTTGTTATTTTTTTCTTTTCCTTCTAAATCCCATGGTCTACCACCCTATTTAAACCTTTAATAGCTCAGGGTACTGAATTTTGCCACTATCCTCCCACCACTCACATCTTAGAAATTTCTCAGTCTTGTTTCAATCCAGCATCTGCTTTCCTTGCTGCTTTATTGTCATGACTGATGGAAAAAATACATATGCAATCATCTATATTGTGACGTCTATATGTATACAGGCTCCAGGTTTGCTGAACCCTTAATGTCTCTTCGAACTCCTTTTCTTTCCCCATTCTTCACAGCCCATATTCTGGGTTTTTACCATGCTCATCAAACCCACTGTGATAGACTTCCCTATGTTACGCTCAGCATTTAAATCTGCCCCCTTAGCCATAGAGAACATAAAGTCTCTCCTTATTAACAAGCAAACAACCAAAGTAAAAGAATAAAGAAACTCCTTCTTCCAGCATTGTACACTTCTAGCTTTAGTCCTTGCTATAGACTTTTCTTCACATCCAAGCCTCTAGAAGGTGTAATATATCCTCTGTCTCAGCTGGCTTGCTTCTCCATTTAATCCTCAACCTATTGTAAACTGGATCATGTCCTGTGTCTCTTACTATTCCATTCAAACTATTCCAAATTATTCCATTTTTATAATTATAACCCAAAATTTCCTAATTCTCAATTCCATTTCACATTGTTCAGTCCTCATTTTCCTTACCCTGTGTGCCACATGATACAATTACCTACCCTGGTTTACCCCAAGATTCTCTCCCTCTTTGTTTTCTGATATGCCCATACCAGCTTCTCTGGCTTTTTAACCTAAAACTCTGGTCTCTCTTCGATCCCTTGCCTGAGCTCTTTATCTGCCCACTTATAAAAATTTATTATACCCCATCTTTTCCTAGAGTTCATAATCCCATTTAAACCCATAATTCTAATTCTCATCTGAGGCTGATGGATTCCACATAAATTTTTCCCATCTACATCTCTATCTTTCTCTCTCTCTCTCTCAGTCTCACTCTCTCGCTTGCTCGCTCGCTTTCCATTTTTTATCTCAAAGTGGATATTATATATAAATTTCAAAATCAACATGTCAAATTGGAACACATTGTCTTCTTCCTTCTTCCAATACATATACCATGCATCAGATTGTTCTTTTGCTCCTGTCGCCTTCTTACTCACAGACAACGTACGTTACAAGTTAGAAATCTGAACATCTCCTTCAACTCTTTGCCACTGATCTCATTTCCAATCAAGCTCCTTCTTCCTTGTTTCTGGAATCTATCTGACCTTGTCAACCATTCTTGACACAGCTTTAGTTCAAACCCCAACATCACCTGCTTGACTAAAACAGACATCAAGTCCTCAGTTCCAATAGGTATAATTTTGATCTCACTTTTTGCCATTTTCTCAAACCATACCCCAGACTCTAGTCTTTCCAAAGTACTTGAATTTCTCTATAACAGGCAATGTTCTCATATACATTAACACACTAGTTCTCTCTGTGTATGGAATATCTTCCTCCTTCTTTCCCATTCCTTTGTTCCTCCGGAAATTACTTACTGATCCTTGTAGACTCATCTAAATCATTATCTCCTTAGATAATCCTTCTGTGATTCACAAGGCAAAATTAGGTACTTATGCTGTAACTTTTATGTATGACTACTTTGGATCTCTTATTGATTTCATATTGATCACCTCCACTAAGCTGTTAATGAAATGAGAGCAGAAGCTATGTCTTATTAACCTTCCTTTCCCCAATGCCTAGCACACTGCATGCGCCACAATAGACATTCAAGTGGTCTTAAGTGAAAGTATGAATGAATGAATGAATTAGTTTATGTGAGAATTTTGGAGCAGATCCATGACAAATGTGAATATATTTGTACATTTCAGCAACAGCAGCAACAAACATGATTTGGCTCATGTGTTAAAACACATAAGAGAAGTAGAGAGGGAGCATTGTATAACAGATTTCCTATAGAATGTATTTTTCTATGTTACCATAGTTACAAAGCTGTAAATGGAATCTGAGTGGCAACAATTAACTCTAAAATGACAAGATGACTAAAGGAGCTGAATGAGTGATTTTCAAATTATTTCCTCAAGATAGCAGACAATGGTGCAGTCACTATCCTCATTCTGAGGCTCTTGACTTCCATTAAATTAGAGAGGAGATGGGATGTCTGCCTCATTTCAAATTGAGTATTGAAACAATTAAGGAGTACGGTTAGATTTTTTAGTAATTTTGAGATCATGGTTGTAATTCTGCTTTTTTCCCTCTCACACAAGATAGCATTTCTAAATGCAGGGCAGGGTGCAGCTACTATCAAGATAATCTTTCATTCAGTTAAATTTATGATCATATGAACCATTAACAAACTTCAATACTTTACTAGTAACAGATTGTTTATGATACATCCCTCTACTGGTAGAGATGTACCTGTGTGTCTTGAAAGTAACATTGAAAACCATTCTGCTAGACTATTGATTGGCTCACTGTTGGGAATTGAATCATGCTTCCCACAGAAGACATTATCAAGTCATAATCCACGTTCCTTTGCAAGTGAACTCATTTGTAAATAAGACATTTGAAGTTATTATCAGTTGAGGTGCGCACTCATCTGTGAATGGGATCTTTAAAGATCCTATTTAGATGAGACCAAATTGAATCTTGGTGGGCTTTAATCCATTAAGAGTCCTAATGAGCAAAGGAAATTCAGACAACCAGTCAGCAGAAGCCACAAATCAGCAAAAATCAGAGGAGTAGGCACAAGGAGAGAGAGATCACCATTTGGTGGAGGCAGAGATGCGAGCCCAGGAACCCTAAGGATGAAACAAGCCAGTACTAGAATGCCACAGGTTCTGGGAGAAAGCATAGCCTGTCAAGACCTTGATTTTGGACTTTAGCCTTCAAAAGCATGAGACAACAAATTCCTGTGACCAGGCCAACCGGTTATGTGGTACTTGTCATAGCAGCTCTGGAAAACTAAGACACTCACTAAGCAATTTTCTTTTACTGGAAACCTTCAAAATTGTAAATAATCAAAAAGATCTTTATGATTTAGTGTTCAGTCACATGTACATTCTTGCCATTAGCAAATATGTATTTCTCAGAAAATAATTTCTAAATGTAAAGTGGTTTCTTGGATTGGATCCTAGAACAGAAAGGGATATTAGAGTAAAACCTGGGAAAATGTGAACAAAGTCTAAGACTTAAATAATAGCATTATACTAATGTTAATTTCTTGGTTTTGAGAAATGCATCATAGTTATTTATGATATCAACATTAGGAGAAGCTGGGTAAAGGGTGTATGAGAATGTTCTGTTGCATCTTTAAAACTCTTCTATAAATCTAAAGTTATTTCACAATAAAAAGTTTTAAAAATTCTTACTCATCCTCACAGAGTTGCTTTCATGAAATTATTATTACTGTGAGAAGGAAAGTTAATTGGTTCCTATGTACTTTTTACTTAGTTATCACATGAAACATGTACCAGATACTGTAAGGAGCCTATGCCAAAGTAATCCCAGCATCACACCATTTGACAAGTAAACATGAGCTTTCAGTTGATCCAGTGTTATTGCTTGACCATTGAAGGGAAAGCAAATGAAGTGCCAGGAGATAAAATCGATTTTTCACACCTTCTGCTGGATAATAATGCCTAACATCTATCTTACTTTTAAGATCAAGGCCAGGAATTAAGACACAGCCTGGAGGGAAATAATGTCAAAATCAATAGTATGCATTATATCCTAGCCACATATGATTATTATTGAAGTTAATGCTATAGATACAGGAGAGAGCTAGGAATATCAATTAGAACTATTTTTCAGAATCAGAGTTTGTGATCATTCCCATGTGCCAAGGTTATATTTTTTACTTCCTAAGAGAGCACTATTACATTACAGTGTTAATGTATATATGTGTGTATGTGTGGAGGTGAGACAGTTTTTAGAGATTAGGCCAGAATTAATAATATAACGTAGCATACATGAAAAATGGTTTTGTTTCATTGACAACTTCCTGTAACTGACTGGGCACAAATAGGAATTGTCGGTTCTTCATAAGTAGAATATGAAGAACGCATAAGCAGTATTAGGGATTCACAGATTCCTTTATGAGCATGCTATCTTCTGTATACTTAGAGAGGAATATTAAAAGGAAAGAAATCTAATATCACAGGGTACAAAAACTTATGGAGCAGTAGTCTGAAATAAGGATCTATTTTTCTTTTTTTATGTAATACATAATTCTCACTGACTTTAGTAGGATTTAAGAATGAATAGGGAATGAAAAATGTACTTTATTTCCATTTATGCCCTATCCGTAGAAGAATCTGTCCAGTTAAAATGCAGTTACATGATTCACAGCCCTAATGTGGGCCTGGTGGCATCAAGAAATATTAGGAATGCTTGTGTCAAAGCCTGCATCTTAAATTGATGTGATTCTTCTCATCACACCTGTGTTTTAGATGGAAAATTATACAAATATAATGTTCAGAGAGAGGTCTAGAATTTCTGAACACTAAAAGTGCCTTTTACATTCAAAGAAAAAAAAAGAAATGCATACTTATTATCAAAGTTTGTACACTTCCAGAATTGTGGTTGTAAGTTCTTATTTTGAAGGAATTCTAATGTAAACCTTAAAATCTTAATAACCACTAATACTCAGTGAGTACTTACTATAGATAGGGAGGCACTGTACAAAGGGCTTATATACTTTTCACCAGCCATTATTAGCATTCCCATTTTATATATGGAGGCACCAAGTCTTCGAGAGGTAAAGTCAACGACCAAAAGTTAAACAGCTGGTAAGCCCTGTGGTTCAAACTCAGTCAGAGTTGAGAGACCCACTCATAATCAATCCTCTGAGCAATGCTGCTCTCTCAGTTATATAATTTAATTATGACCCCGGAATGCCTTTGTCTCTAAAATAATAAGCAAAATCATTCTCACTTCTTGAAGAGTACATTTGTTTTTCCCTAAGAAAGATATTATTACATTGCCTTTTTTCTAATTATCTGACCTCCTTTAATAAAGAAATTTTGGATTTTCTGGCATCATTTTCAAGTAATTGTTTATGTCATAAAAGCAGAATGAAAAGTTGAGCTTTGTATTAGAAGAAGAAACTTCAAAACTAGTTGATACAGAAAGGTACAGTGAGCAAACATGTGGATAACATCTGCTGATCTGCATCATTTGTAAAGACTTGAAAATGCCGTGTTAGTATTGCAAATATTAAATATAGAGAAGAAAGACAAATCAGCCCTTGGGGCAGTGTAGAGCAATGGGCGTCTTCCAAGGTAAGTGGCACAAGAGCTGCAAGACTGGAGATAAAAAAAAGCCCTGCCACAAAGGGAAGAAGTCTGAGCTGGATGCCACTCTGGACTTGTCCCTGGCATACACATTGTTGTGAGTAGGGAAGAAAGAAGAAATCCATGTTCTGAAGCTGGGCACGGGAAACATCTCCTGGGGCTCTAAGTACAAAATCACAAAATTGGGATCATCTGTGTCATCAGCATTGCATCTAATGGGGAGTTTGTCTGAACCAAGGCCCAAGAGTAATCACAGATTACAACCCATAATGACAGTGAGGTCAGTCTCACTTGACTTTGCCCCTACCCACAATGAGGGACCCACTCTGCCTCTCATGGAGGAAGAGATGTTAAACATAAAACAATCAAAGAAATTGCAGAAGAAATATGATGGAAGGAAGAAGAAGGTCCAGATCAGCAGCTTTCTGGAGAAATGATCCAGAAGAGCAAGTAGCCTTCAAGCATCTCTTCCAGGTCTCGCCATTGCAGCCTAGCCAATGACTACAGGTGACAGAATGTAAATAACAGGAGTTTTACCTAAAGAAAGTCATACTTGGGAAAACAACACCCCCCCCGCCCCCAGCTCATATTGTAAAGGGACTTACTATTCAATAAATATCAAATATAATCATTAGACCATTGAGGACCATTGATAAGTGAATACAGGAAATTGAAGATTTTGCCACTTTTCTTCCACAAACTAAAGATATGGTCAGCTAGAAACTGAAATTATCTATGTCCACATCTCCAGAGTGGCTACATTTGTCATTTTAAAGGCTAATATTCTTTAGTGTGCTTACAGAGAATAAGGGAAGATTCTTTCTCCTTTTAGAGGTATTTTTTCACAATTTTTAAAAATTCTATTATGTGGTATGTGACATTTTGCACAAGTACCATAAAAAAAGGCTGAAGAGAAGGGAAATGTACCTTCCATAGCCAAGCAATCAGTTGAGAATGATTCCAGTACCTCATCGACCCTCTCGTCTCAATGCTGTGATTTACAGCAGCACTTGGTTGAAAGCCGCTGGCTGCCTCTCTTCTGTGAAAACTGGTAGTGAGAAGTGCTTCAGGGGAGCGGCCTCCCAGCACCTCAGTGCTGGCTGGAAGATCTGCACAAACAGCTCTGATTGGTGTCAAAGCCTCCATCTGGGTACACAGTGTGGGAATACCAGCTGCGTATCTGCCTAATCCGGATGTGAATGGGCGAAATTTGGTACACACGCGTCAGCTTTTCCTCTCTGAGAGGAAGGAGAGTCTGTGGGGAGGGAGGGAATGAGTGAGTATGTGTGTGTGAGGGTGTGTGAGTCTGTGTGAGTGTATGTGCCTGAGTGTGAGTGTATGAGTGCCAATGAAACAAAATCTTAGTCTATTTTTCTGATTTTTTTATTCATATCCAAACGACATTGCTCTTCTTTATTATAGTATCTTGGTGATGGATACCTGTCACCTCTTTAAATATGGTGCTTCCATGTTATTGTTCTTGCAATTTCAACTAATTGAGTGGAACACAAATTGCCACGTAGACACCATCCCCAAATTATGGAAAGTCCATGAACTTTGGAATCAGACACACAAGTGTTCAAATCCTCATCCTGCCTTATTCTCAACCGACCAACTGACACTTACTGAGACCTACTATGTGTCAGGCCCTGAAGACAAATGACTTCTCCCTCTCATACTTCTGTTGTCATGGAGACAGCAGAGAACATCTAAATAAATACATATCCCAGGTGTGAGGTGGATTTGCTATGAGGAAAAGTAAACGAGATGAAGGGTGGCCAGGGAAAGGCGGCTGATCAGATGGCACTTGAGCAGAGACCTGAAGAGGGGTGAGTGATGCAGAACTCTGCAGGAAGAGTGCTAGGCGGAGGAAATGGTAAGTGCGGAGGCCAGGAAAGGGTAAGTCCTGCTGAAGAAGAGAATTGAGACCAATATGGATGAGCAGACAGAGGGAGGAGGAGCACTGCTTGATAAATCACCTCCTTTGAGCTTTAGCTTTCAGCTAAATGTGGGAATGTTATTGAAAGGACTAGAGCAAAAATTCCTGAAGGGTTTACTATCCTGCCTGGTTGCAGACAGATGAGTTATTCCCCATTTTCACCCCCTCATCCCTTTCTTCTCTGCCCAGCACTGCTGGCTGTATCCAATTGAGCTTGGCCAAATGATGGCACCAGTAGGTCAGAGACCTGAAGAGAGAGATTCAGAGTTTCAGCTATTTCCTTTTCACTTCCTTCTTGCTTTGGTGCTGCATTTCTGGCAGTAACTGCATTTCCCCAAGACTAGAACCCCTGGCAGGAAGCACTTCCTCCATGATTAGAGTTCTCATGGGATCTTTTTTTATTTTGTTTTATTTTATTTTATTTTATTTTATTTTTTTCAGGACTCATAGTTCTCTAGGACACATGTTTAATAAATATAGTGCTAATTATAGGTTCAAATAAAAGGAGCATAAGAATCATGTGTAGGAAATTATAAATGAGTCCTACCCAATACATTGTAGTAGGGTAGGGTATATTGTATTCCAAGGTAAGGCCCACTGAATTCCTGGGGTTGTCTGTCCTGCCTATAGTGTCTGGATGTCTCTAGAGCCCTCAGGAGCCTCACTATTTGAAGCACTGTTTAATGTGGCAGTCAATGAGATCCTGCTGAGGCATGCATAAGCATAACCTCTGGAATGACCTCCCGACTCACTTTGAAATCTCTTAGCCATAAAAAGTCATTTGTATTTAATATTTCCCCCTTTTAGACAAGGTGTTCTTCCAGATGCATTGCTAGTTGGTGCTTGGTGATAATCCCTCCATGCCAGAGAAGCTCATCATTGGGAGTCATGTCTCACACCTTATTATTTTTTATGTAACTCTTTCAGCACACTTTCCCTTCAACTTTGTGGCTGGTCATCACCTTGCACAATGGTTGTCTCTGGGGGTGGTCCCATCCCTTGGGTGTTTGCTTTTTGTCTCTTTATCTGTGAACGTACCTCCGTAGGTAGTAAAGCCATTAATGTTTTCTTAAAAATTTGAACCATCTGTCATGAATGCGACTTCTTGCCAGGACCTGACTGATATAATAAGTGTGCAACAGATATTGCTATCATCATTATGTTTATTACTTATACTCTTGTCACAAATTCATACAGCCCACATGCCAAACTATAACAACACTGGATTTTGCTGCTACCAGAAAGCATGAATCACCAGAAATAGTCACAGCTAGAATACTAAGGGGTTCAATATATTTAGACGGAAATGGACTAAAGTTAACCCCCTTATTTATGTTTTTCTCCATGAATATGTCATGTAATAGTACCATAGCCATATTGACCATAAAGAGACAGACTCTTTCTTGTTCAAACTCTGTTTTCCTATTTTTACCTGCTCTGATATGGCATAACTCGTATCTCAAAGTCTTGGTCTTTGTGCCTTCCCTTACATTTTATCCCTTTCCCCCATCTACATCTAGGTATTAGAATGCCTTTTTCAATTTCTTCTTCAGTTTCTCCAAAGCTGAGTAGCTCCCATCCACTTAATTCAATGAAGATGCTTATCTATTTCTTTTGTCCAGAATAGTTTTGACTAGCAATATAAAAGTTTTTCAGATAATTTCCAGAATTTTCCCTATAGAAAAATGAGCCTGGAGGAAAACTGGTTCCTTTTATTATCTGGGGAGTTAAACACGTGGAGATACGGGGTTCTAATATAGTAATTTATATTGTTGCTTATAGGAGAAACATATGTTTACCTATCTTGATAATATTTAACCCTAATCTTTGTCATGAGACAAATTTAATGTGAAATTCTGGATATTCGTCTATTTAATACAAAAAGGATAATAACATATTTCATCATTATCAAGTAAGAATGTTCCTGAATATCTGCACTTCTATTTGAAGTACCTATATTATAGCCCCCATTTATTTTCAGCATGAGATATGTAGGTACTGTGGTGTGGTAGAAAGATATGGCCCTGGATTTTAGCTCTCCTTTTGCTTAAAATAAGGTAAAGGAATCAGTTTATCTTTTAACTTTTCTGGGCCTCAGTCTCCTGTTTAATTAAATAAAAGTGAGTATGCCACAATGTGGGGGGCATTCCAGACAGGGTGCACCTGGGCTGGTTTCAAGGGAGTTTGTGAGTGTTCATCTTGTCATAGTTTGTTATATCAATGGGCAGAGACCCACATAAGGTGCTGGACTCCCATCCTAGGGAGGCCTGCTTTGTTCTGAAATAGAGGGGCGGGAATCTCTCAAGAGCATGGGTGGTATCTAATAGAGGAAGACATACCAGTGTGTCAAGCCCTCAGTGTTCTTGCAAGTTACTATGAATCTTGCTCTTCAAGGAGTGAAGCCTGTTGGTTGCCATGGGCCCTGAGGGGAGGGAGAGGGAGGAATAGGATAGATGGGACATGGGACATTTTGGGGACAATGGAAGTGTTCTACATGACCTTGCAATGATGAATATAGGACATGTTAAATTTCATCAAAATTTATAAAAATGTATGGTCCAAAATGTAAACCATAATGTAAATCATTGACAATGGTTAGTAGCTATGTTTCAATATGTGTACATCAGTTGTAACAAATGTACCATCTGCATATAAAGTGTTATCAGTAGGGGAAAGGGGAAAAGGGGGAGGATGTTGGGTATATGGGAATCCCCTATATTCTGTATGTGACTTTTCTGTAACCTAAAACTTCTTTGAAGACAAAATGAAGAAAGTAAGACATGGGGAATAAATGAAAGAAAGTGTCATTGTACATACAAGACAATAGATATTACAATAATGAAAGACATAATGTAAAAAAAAAAATTAATATTTTTTCATTATCTTCTATTATTCCAAATTTTTAATTTTTTAATTTTTTATATTTCATTTCTAATTTTTAAAACTATCATTTTTATTTAATTTTCTTATTAATTGAATTTGGCTATTTTGTTGGCTCCATTTTAGAAGAAGTTTTGGATCACAGAAGGGTCACAGCTATGACAGGGGAGGATCATTGGTGTGCAGTGTCAATGATGGGGGATAAATGAGTGGAAGTTCACCTGGAGCATACATATAAGGCATAAAAATGTGTTCAGGTGTTCATGGGGCATAGTCAGGGTGGGTGGAGATTCACACAATAACTGAAAGAATATCAAATTCCTGTCCTGGGGTGCTCTGCCACATTCTCTAATGGAACTGCAACAATGCCCCAAGTACGGGGGCAATGACTAGTGAAGGAGGATGATCCATTGATGGGCCCTTCATATTGATGCCTATATTTATGAACCCTTACTCTTGAAATTAAAACTTAGCCTTGTATTATAGGGTCCCTAAGAGTTACCTCAAGGGAACCTCCTTGTTGCTCATATGTGGCCTCTCTCTAAGCAGAATTCAGCATATAAATGCATTACCTTCCCCCCAGCCTGGGACATGACTCCTGGGGATGAGCCTCCCTGGCACCAGGGGATTACTACCAAGCACTAACTAGCAATGCAACTGGAAAAAGACCTTGACCAAAAGGGAAAAAAGGTAAAGACAAATAAATTTATATGGCTAAGAGGCTTCAGAGTGAGTTGGGAGGTCATTCCAGAGATTACCCTTATGCATGTCTCAGCAGGATGTCATTGACTGCCAAAGTAGATACTATCTTAAACAGCAGGACTCCTGAGTGCTCTGGAGACATCCAGACACTATAGTCAGGGCAGATAGTTCAGGAGTTTGGTGACCTGCCAGTGAGCCCTCCTTTGAATTTATGCTCCCCAGTGTGACAGAGTTGTACTCCGTTGTGGTTTCCCTACACATGGCTCTTCTGACCCTTCTATTTAAACCTATTATTATTACTAGAGTTGATAAGTATATATCTAAGAAACTTAAATCTTTGGGCTGTCCATGTACCAGCTGGGTCCTCGGTCTCAACAGAGTTGCAACACCTACTCTCCAGTTCATTGGACCTACCCAGGACAACTGACAAGAGATGATGATGAACAATGACCACCCAAAGGAACCAAGAGAGTCTACAACTGCAAGCAAGAAAGTCCCAGTCATCTGCCCTATGGCATCAAAGCCTCCTCTTAATTAGAGGTGAAGTGGGCATCACCATTCCAGAATCCTCAGTATTGGGGAATGAAATATCGACCAAAATAGACTTACTGGTATTCTACTACAGACATATTGTGATTCTAGCAATGAAAGAACTTATATCATTGATAAGGAGGCAGTGGCTACTGGAGGTTCTGAGGGCAGGGAAAGGGAAAAACAGGTGTCCCTGTTTTGTCCTCTGCCCCATGGGGGCATTTTTGAGACTTGGGAATTGTACTGAATGACATTGCAATGACAGATACAGGCCATTATATATTTTTCCATAATCTACAAAATTGTGCAGGAAAGAGTGTAAACTACAATGTAAACTGTAATCTGTGCTTAGTGGCATCCATGTAATCTAAGTATCTTTTTTAAAAAAAAAACATATTTTTAAAAAGTGAGTAGAAGTTTTCATTCTTCTTTCAATTAGAAAGTGTTTATTCCATTCCGAGCTCAATTTGAATGCTGTTTCTCAGATCCACAAAAGATGCTCTCCTTGATAAAAAAAAAAAAAAAAAATGCTTTTGTAAAAGCTCAAAACATTAAATTGGTCCAATATTGATATTTAAAACAAGCAAAAATATGTCACTATCTTTAGGCCAGCATTGGTTAGTTTACTCTAGCTCTTCCTTAAGAATTCAAAGGAGACCAAAATTGTTTCCTTTCATTTAGCTTTATTCCCTACTGTGCACAGTAGGGGTAAAAAGGCACCATGAAAAAGAAGAAAAAATAAACCAGATGATCAGTCAGATGATTTAGGTTTTGTTTTTTGTTTTTGCTTTAACCCAGAAATCCAGGTGCTAATTATTCTGCCAACCTTCCTACAGCTTGCACCGGGTTAATAAGTGAGCAAAACCTAGTGCTTTGAGTTCTAAAAACTGATCTATTTGAAAGTCTCTTCCTGATGTCAATCTCAGCTGTACATTGCACATTTTAAAATGTTTCCAATAAAACCTTGTGCTTTACAACTTTTTGTGAATATGCTCTCAACTTTCTCATTACAGTTCATCTGTTACCAGTGCCACCTGTTGCAAGAACTATCTGTTACTTCTCCAGAACCCAGAAAATGTTGTTTCTTGTTCAGATTTTTAAAATAACACCTCTGCTTAGTCTAAACCTTTAGTAAGACTGCTGGTAGCCTTCTGAGTTTAAGGAACTGTCACAGTAATTTCTCTACAGAAAAGAGGTTTAAAACTGAGAAATTTTAAGGTTAATCTTGAGTTGTTTTTTTGCTGTTTTCTCTACTTTAAAACTGAAGTTATTTTATCTACCTCTTTCATACATAAAAGTAGTAAATAAATTGATTCATTCATGGACCTGCTTAGGCCAGGGAAAATTTGGAAAGTGAGGGGATAGCATTACATTTTGAATTGCTATCTTACTTGGCCAACTTGAACTGGCCGAATCTCTCCTTGTGTTGCCAGAAGAGCCACAGACAGGGACAGCTGAGCTTTAGACTGTAGTTCCAACAACCACATGAGACCAGCTCCTTTCTCAGGATAGATAGGCTTAGCTTTTGAGCCCTAGCACGCTGGTTTAAGCTGATCACAGTTCATTTTGACATGGCTGACAAAATATTTCCAGAGTCAGGGAAGATATTTAATTCTCCAAGTCAAGTGTGTAGAAAATTTGTGGCTGGTGTAAGGTGTGACTTCTGTGTCACACTTCAAATGTCTTAACTTTTCCATGACAAATTACTCACTTTCCTTAGCTTGTATTTCTAGCCAGAATTAGCATCTTGTCACCTGGCATACGTCTGCTTCAATGGTAAGTGTCTCAAATATAGTAGGACATCAAAAACATTCATTCATTCATCACCTATTTATAGAATATCTGCTTTGTGAGAAATACTCTCCTAGGTACTGGGATACAGCAATTCAAAACAGACCAAAATTCCTGCCCCCGTGGGATTTACATTCCTGTTAGCAACAATGTAGGGAGAGAATTATTATTGTCCCTAGAGTATAGGTGAAGCAGTGAGGAATAGGGAGGTTAATTACCTTGATTAAGGTCATACAGGAAGAACTGGATGTCTTGAAGTCAGGAAGATTGCCTCCAGGTAAGCAAAAATAGATTTGGATATCTCTAGTGAGTTGTCAATAAATGTTAGCTATTGTTATTGTTAATTTTATTTTAAATGTCTTACATAGCTGGATTCCTCATGCTACATGAGTGTGATAAATAGAAAAACAAATTAGGGTAACTGACTGAGAAGATGTTTCTGCAAATTGGATGGTCAAGGAAGACCTCCCCATAAGATGGTGTTGAAATAGAAATCTGAAAGGAATGTGGGAGTAAGTCAAGTGTACATTTGGGAGCAGAGCAGTCCACAAAGAGGAAAGAGTAAATGCAAAAAGCCCATAGGCACAGAAAGATTGAGACTGTTAGGCAAGAGCAAGGAGTCCATTCTTCCAAGGGGAGGACATTTATTTAGGGAAATTTTAGTTTGACACTAATTTCTAAAGGCACGTGCACAGTGAGATTTGCTCATGTTTTGCAAGTAACTAGACTATAAATGTATTTTACCTCTTTCTGAAAGTATAATTTTTCAAAAAATAAAATTAGATCTCCCTTTTCAAAAAGTAAAATCATAATTCCCATGCAAGTATAAAATAAACCCTTGTCAGAGATGTTATTCAATTCTCCAATTAATGAAAGAACCAGTAAAATATTAAGATTGGTTTAAAGTATGTTTGTGGATTTAAGTATTTATAGTCAATTTAATAATGGAAAGTTAGGATAAGATTGCTGGATTAGAGCCAAACCTGCTTGTTGTCTTACAGGGTAATAAGCGGTAACATTTGGGAAATACTTTTTTACCACATAGAAATTTTTTGCATCTCTACTGAATAAAAATCTGCATGTAAACAAGTAACCTCGCTAAGCTGAAATCTTTAATCAATTGTAAACAAATCTTTGGATGGGCCCATTGACCTATATAACATTGAAAGCATATGCTACCCATGTTTAAGTTTATTTCCAAGTTTTGGAGAATTTTTCTTAACAATTTAACCTTTAGAGAAATGTTTTCAAAGAATAATGAGGTGTATGTATATATATTAGCTTCTACCATCTTTAAAGACCCAAGAAGTTGAAGATCCTTATTCATGTGGCACTAGGCAAGTCTAAGTCTAGTAGAGTGCTGTTTCTGACTCAATCATTTCTTTTACTTTGTTTAAACAAGTTTGAGTTGGGATTTGTGCCTTTTGCTATCAGTACCGTCCTCACTGGTAGCAAATCAGAGCTCAGGGGAAGAACTACTTGAGTTCATCGTGTTCTAGTATTTGACCCATTTAAATGGATTCTTCTTATTAGAAAACATTCACTTGTGCCAAGGGCACTCTTTTGACCAGTAGTTCTTATAATTAATTCCACATAAACCCAGTCATACCATGGAGATCAAGATTCTTTCTAGAGAACGAGTATAGAAGTTCTGTGCTTCTAATTAACTATTCTCAAGGCTCCAGTTCCTCCTGATTATGTAAGAGAGGTGAAAAAAAAGTCTAGGTGAAGGAGGCTTTTGCATATGTCTTAAATTTGAATTACATGACCATCTCCCTGCCCAGATGGCAACATCTGTATTTCTGTTGCTTCCTGAACTTTAAGTCAAGCATAAGGAATGAGAAGTATTTCCCAACTTTTACTTTTCAGGGGTCAAATGGGGTCACAATACTTCAGTGTCTTTTATCATGACACTGAGAACACTTCCTTTCTCCCTATCCTTTCTTCCTTCATCAGATGCCTGTCTCACAGCTCATTGTCAAGATATCAAACAGATGAGGATCATAAGGAAACAATTACCCTCTCATGACAAGGGAGGTGGGGGAGGAGCTTTACACTCTTAAAAATGAGGTCAAACATTAACAATTACACAAAATGAATTGGGATGCCAGTTTATTAATTTCTATCCACCTTGAAGACCCGTAAGCTTCTGCAAAGTACCCAAATAGAGGATAATAATTAGCTTCAGCAGCACAATAAATTACATCACCAGAGTAACTCAAACTCTTCTCTTTAGACATAGCTACTTCATTCATCTGAAGGCTAGATTTGTGCCCTGAAGCAAAATAACTACTCCTAAGGCAGCATTACAAGCCAGGCCTTACTGCTCTGACCAGGCTGCTCTGTGAAGTCATTTGCAATCCATTTTCGTTTAATTGGAAACAAATTAGTACTGTCTGGAGAGAACAATGTGAACATTGAACCACAATCTTTTGGTGGAGAACACCACAGAGTATGTGCAATTTTTTTTTTTTAACACTCTTTTTAGCTACAACTTTTTAGCCTCCTATTATTTTATATTGCCCCTAGGGTTCCACTATAAGCAAGCCATTAATGCTAATGTGAAAATCTTGCAATGTTTGGAATAAATTAAGCACACGCTGTACTTTAATTATTTTACAGGTATTACCGCTTTGCTGGCTAGGTTGTGAGCAGGAAGCAAGCTGGAAACTTTTTTAATCATCTGGTCGACATTAAGCTGAATGGATCTCTTTCTACACCCATTGCTTAAACTCTGTTTACTAAACAGACTGCACACAGCTAACAGCTCTGACTTCTCTTTGAAATGAGTATATAAATAAAAGGCCACCACTGCTGTGTATATTTCCATTTATGAAGCTTATAACCACAGGGTTGTGCCATCATTAAATGTGTGGGCTGTGGAAGTGACTGTACTAAGGATAAATGTCAATTAGTGCCCATGGGACTGAAATTGAGTCACCTACCTACTGTCTTCAAGAAGATGATGATTACTTTATAGCTTCTCTAACTCAAAGGTTATTTTGAAAAGGAAGTTGGGGTTAGGTAAGGGATCAAAACCTTCATTTATTTAAAGCAGAATTCTTCAAGGGGGAGGCCTCCAGACCTCTGGCTTCAGAATTACTAAGCTCCTTATTAAATATCCAGATTCCTAACACTAATTCCCCCTCCCTGCCCCGACTCTCTGAATCAGAATTTCTGGGTGTTAGATCTGTGATTCTATATTCTTAACTACCCTGGATGATTCTGATTTACTCTAAGTCTTAAGACCCCCTGAGAAGCATCTTTTTCTCATTCACTCTCCTTATACACACTCCTCTGTGTCTCCTTTCATTTCCCAGACTTGCCTCTGGGAAAACAAGGAGTAAAAACTGTATGGTCATGTTCAAGACATATGTTTAAAGGTGACTTATCAGAAATAGAAATTCGAAAACTCTATTCTTTCTCCTTTTGACCCCAATTTAAACTTGCATTGCATCCTTATTATTAGAGGTATGGTATTTACTCATTTAAACTTATTTCTTTTGCTTGTTCAATTTCTCAAAGGCTCATTTTTGAGACATGTCCTTTAAACTGTGATGTTTTGTTTCATTTTAAAGCTAAAGCCTGTGAAATAAGTGCAATATGTTCTTCAACTACTACAGTAAAATGGAATCATTTCTCAAATATCCATGAGGATGTTCCCAAGTCTCAACCAGGATATACTTCTTAAGGATTACACAACAAACAAGATCAGTTTCTTTTTAAGGGTGGGACAAGAAGAGTTGCCTAATGTATCTTTAACTGCTTTTATAGAGGAATTAGAGAAAGAAAATCTTTTATGAATGTTAAGAATGACATCATTTCTGCTTTCTACAAACAGGGGTATAGACTCTTGCTTACTGAACTTCACTGTACAACTCCTCCTTGGAGCCAATAAGACAAAGATTCTAATCCTCACCAAAATTTTTCATATAATACATGACAATGATTTCTAAATAAATAGCATCAGTACTTTCAGGGATCATAAAAGATGTAACCCTAAACTCTCTATCCCTACCTGAGCTTAACCCCTGAATTAATGAATGCTATGTGGTTAAAGAAGAGAGACTTGATCTGATACTACTGTATTCTTGATATAAACTGAGCTCACCAAGAGGTTATGGTTAAGATTCAGGGGTTCTGTCTACAATCTATAACAAAGCTTCTAGAGGAGATAAATGTATTCACTAAAGTGGCAGGATGTGAGATCAACATGCAAATATCAGTAGCATTTCTGTACACTAATAATGAGCAATCTGAGGAGAAAATCAAGAAAAAAAATCCACTTACAATAGCAACTAAAAGAATCAAACATCTAGGAATAAACTTATCTAAGGATGTAAAGGACTTGTGCACAGAGAACTGTACAACATTATTAAAAGAAATCAAAGAATACTTCAATAAATGGAAGAATATTCCATGTTCATGGATTGGAAGACTAAATATTATTAAGATGTGTATCCTACCTAAATTGATTTAACACAATCCCCACAAAAATTACAATAGCATTTTTTTTTTTTTTTTTTTTTTTTGCTAAACTGGAAAAGCCAATTATGACGTTTATCTGGAAAGGCAAGGGACATTGAATAGTCAAAAACATATTGAAAAATAAAAACAAAACTGGAGGAATCAAACTACCTGACTTTAAGCAAGGGTTCTTAACCTTTTATGTTCCATGGACAACTTTGTCAGGCAGGTGAAAACCACGGACCTCTTACTAAGTCCACACTATTCTATTCTGTGTATTATTTAATAAATATATCACACTTGCACCAACACGTCCCCACAAGAATAATGTTTTTTTGAATTTCAATTCAAGCTCATGGACCCATGGTAAATAAGACCTGTTTAAAGCATACTATAAAGCTGCAGTGATCAAAACTACATGGTATTGACACGAGGATAGACATACTGACCAATGGAAGTGAATTGAGAGTTCTGCTAGAGAACTGATATTTGACAAGGCCCTCTCAACTGTGACAGAATAGTCTCTTCAACAAACGGTGCTGGGAGAATTGGATATCCAAATCCAAAAGAATGAGAGAGGATCACCATCTCATACCTATACAAAAATTAACTCAAGATGAATCAAAGTCCTGAATATAAGAACCAAGACCATCAAGCTCCTAGAATATAATGTAGGGAAGCATCTACAAGATCCTGTATTAGGAAATGTTTTCATAAACTTTATACCCAAAGCAAGAGCAATGAAAGAAAAAATAGATAACTAGGACCTCCTCAAAATTAAAAAACTTTTGTGCTTCAAAGGAGTTTGTCAAGAAAGTGAAAAGACAGCTTAATCAATGGGAGACAATATTTGGAACCCACTTATGCAATAAGGGTTTAATATCGAGCATATGTAAAGAAAGCCTACATCTCAAAAAAATAAAAAAATAAATAAATAAATAAAATAAAAAACATTTTAAAAATGGGCAAGAGATTTGAATAGACACTTTTCCAAAGAGGAAATACAAATGGCTAAAATTCAAGTGAAAAGATGCTCAACATCACTAGTGATTGGGAATTAGTGATTAGGGAAATGCAAATTAAAACTTCAGTGAGAGTTAGTATTGCCCCTATTAGACTGGCTGCTATTTTGAAAAAATTTAAAATTACACATGTTAAAGAGGATGTAGAAGAAGGGGAACACTCATCCACTGCTGGTGGGAATGTAGAATGTTGTAGCCATTGTGGAGGATGATTTGGCAGTTCCTCAGGAAGTTAATATAGAATTTCCATATGATCCAGCAACCCCACTACTAGGTATATACCCAGAAAAATTGAAAGCAAGGACACAAACAGATATATGCACACCAATGCTCATAGCAGCATTATTCACTATTGCTAAAAATTGGAAGCAACCCAAGTGTCCATCAACAGATGATTGGATAAGAAAAATGTGTATATACATACAATGGAATATTATTCAGCTGTAAGAAGGAATGAAGTTTTTACACATGCAACAATGTGGTTGGATCTTGAAGACCATATGTTGAGTGAAGTAAGTCAGTCACTAAAGAACAAATATTGCATGACCTCATGACCTAAACATACTGAGCAGACTCAAAGATATAGAGTCTGGAAAATAGGTTACCAGGAAACAGAAAGGGAGTAGAGAGTGGTGAGCCCATGCTCAATCTGGACAGAACCTATGGTAAGGTGGAAGGGAGTGGATTGGCAGTGGATGGGGATGATGGTGGTGCAGGGATATGAGTGGAGTTGATGGTGCTGAAATGTGAGGGTGAGCAGAGTTGAGGGGGCGGGTTGGACTATCCATGGAACTGTGGAGAGGGCTGGAGGAAGGAACTGGTGAACTCTAGGGAGGTGGAGGTCTGTGGCTGAAAATACAATTGTGGGAATATTCTTTTGGCAAATATGGAAGGGGAGGGTCATTGGTGCAGGGTGTCAGTGGTTGGGGCAAATGTGGGAAAGGGTGCACCTGGGGTGTGCTTCAATGGAATAAAAATGTGTTTGTCTTGTCATAGGATGCTATCTCAGTGGATGGAGACCCACACACTAAAGAACAAAATATTCTCAAAATATTAATAATGTAGTCCTGCTACATTCTCAAATAGAAGGGCAAGTATCTCTCCAATACATAGGCAGTGCCTAAGACAGGAAAACAAACCAGTATATCAAGCCCTCAGTATTTTTTTTTTTTAAGATTTTATTTATTTATTCATTTATCCCCCCCTTGCTGCTTGTGCTCGCTGGGTCAGCTAACCACACCGTGCGGGCAGGCTTGCCCTCACCAGGAGGCCCCGGGAACCGAACCCGGGGCCTACCATATGGTAAACGGGAGCCCTACTGGTTGAGCCACAGCTGCTTCCCAAGCCCTCAGTATTAATGTATGTAACATATGAACCTTATTCTTGTAAAATTGAAACTTAGCCTTTTAGTAACTATTGCCTAAGAGTAACCTCCTGAAACCTTGTTACTCAGATGTGGCCTCTTTCTAAGCCAAACCCAGCAATTAAATACACCACCTTCCCCCTTGTGTGGGGCATGACTCACACAGATGAGCCTTCCTGGCACTGAAGGATTAATACCAAGCACCAACCAGTGATGCATTTGGAAAAAGACTTGACCAAAAGGGGGAAACATCAAATACAAAAGACTTTTTATGGCTAAGAGATTTCAAAATGAGTTGGGAGTTCATTCCAGAGGCAGATCTCACTAACTGCCACTGTGAACAAAGCCTCAAATATGGGTGTTTCCGAGTGCTCTAGAGCCATCCAGACACTGTGGGCAAGGCACACAATCCCTGAGCTCTTCAGTCTGTCCATATGCCGGTTGAGCCCTGAGTCTCAGAAGAGTTGCAGCCAACACCTACTCTCCAGAACACTGGACACTCTCAGATCAACGAACAAAATGATGATGATGGAAACTCCCATCCCCCCAAAAACAGAGAGTTTCTACAACTGCTACAAAACAGTTCCTCCCATCTTCCACATAAGATCTAAAACCCCTCTCAATCTGAGGGAGAGTGGGCATCACCGTTTCAAAATCCTCAAATTAAGAAATGAACAAACATAAAGAGGGAACATAAGGGAGTGCAACCATGGACAAAGTAACATTTTAATATTGTAGTAATGGAAGAACTTGTAACATTGTTGTAAAGATAGTGGTTACCAGAGGTCCTGGGGGATGGGGGAGGGAAGATGGAATAATAAGTAGAACATAGGGCATTGGAATTAAGTGTAAACCATAACGTAAACTATAGACCTTGGTTGGTAGCAATGCTTCAATATTTATTTATCAATTATAACAAATGTACCACACAATTTTAAGATGTTATTAATAGGGGAAGATGGGGGTGTGTGGTATGTGAGAAGCACTTATACTGTTGGTGTAACATTTCTATAATCTAAAACTTCTTTTAAAATAAACTTTATTATATTAAAAAAAAAAAAAAAAGGATTCAAAAGGTTATGTCCCTTTCTGAGAAAATAAAACTGAGATATATAGATGAGATCTTATATACATCTATGTAAATAAGATCATCCTAAAAAGAAATTATGTCCTAATGAGTACCTTCTTTTCAAAAGAAATGCCCAATCAAGTAAAACATTCTGTTTGGGAAACTGACCCTTGTCATTAACACGTTTTGAAAATATGAAGGAAAGACCAAAACTAAAATGAGAGTGGTATGTAAAGTCATTATCTTTGTTGTCATTGAATTGGATTCCCTATGCAGAAAGATTATGGTGCCATGTAAAAATGACTCACAAAATAAATTATATGCTATATCCATATGAATCAGCTCAGTATTACAATGATAAGAGTGTACAAAACTTACTTTTTAATGAAGAGGTTTCCTTAGGCATTATTCCCAATTCAAAAAAGGAAAGGGCAACAAGCCATAAGGAAGTGAAGCACCTAAACTAATGGCTTGGAATTAAGTTCTGCTCTTCCTGTGTCACAATCTTTTTTTACCTGAAGGAGCTCAGGCCTCCAAATTCCCCAATCCCTCCCTCCTCAGCCTCTGGAAGGGAGCTGGCTCTCATAAAGCTGGATGCAACATGTTCAAATAGTGTCTGTCTATTTTCTTTCCCACAAGTCCAGAAAGGGATGTCTCATTGAATCACATGCCCTCTAGGCAGCAAAGCACTGAGGACACACAAAAGATCCTATGCTTTCTTTAGCAGTGGTACTTCCCACTTTCCCAAACTAAGGCAGGTCTAGTTCATGGGTGTAAACTCTTAGACTCACACTCACATTTCCACAGGCACGCCTAACTCACAGACATCTTTTCTTCCTGAACTTTTCTTTCCCAACTCTTGGTTTATTGTTGCTGTCAAAAGGAGATAAGCATATGTTTGTCAAGATTACTTCCTGAAAAAGATCCCATTTCAGGCTCATTAAATAAATCATGACTTTGAAAATATATAAAGCACAGATTATTTTTGTTTCTCGCATCCTGCCCCAAGTGGTTTGCATTAGTAAAGAAGTTAATAAAATTGCTCTGGTCAAGGCTGGATGTGACTTTTTTTTTCAACCTTATGTGATTTATATGATAAAGTCACTTCTGTACTACACTTCTTCCTGGTGTCGAGACTTCTCATTATCATTGAATCAAGGTACAACCTCCTAACAAGTCTAAAATTTAACTATAAACACAACTGTGTCCTTAGGATTTCTGAGCTCCTGCACTTTTCTTTTATATCTGATAGTAGATATATCTTCTATTAGACTTTAGCTTATTTTACTTATTTTCCAAACATTCCAACTGTTGTCTCATAAGTCTGAATCCATCAAATTTCTTAAGAATCTGCTATGTACCCAAGGAGTTGCTAGCTGATGACAGGGGAAAAGGGATATAAAAGATTTATTAATTGACCTTGAGAACACTAAAATTAAATAGATAAAACTATTAAAACATTTGAGGGATGGACTATGAGATATTCCTCTGAATGTAATAGAATGTTGGTGATTTTAGAAATCTGCTTTGGCTGAAATAGTTAGTAAAAGAAGAATTCACAAAGCCTGTGGGATTAAACGGAATTTTAAGATATTAAGATTTGAATGCAGGGACTCAGGGAAGATGGAAAATTAAGATAGGAGCCAAGTCCTAAATAACCGAAGCATATGCTGAAGATGGGATCACCATCATATGTGGGAGCCTGCCTGCCTGCAAAAGAGGACTGTGTGGGAAAATATTGGTGAATCAGGCTGAATAGGCTATGGGGGTCTAGTTTATGGTGATTTTAAGAACTGGGCAAGATATCCTAGATCATCCCCTTAAGATAGGGTCCTGTAGGAAGCAGATGCCAAGACAGAATTAGAAGTGCAAGAAAGTTCTTGAGGTCAGTGTCCCTGAAAGATATAAGGAGAGAGGAAGTAAGAGCAGGTAGGAAAAACCTTTGATCATTGTGGTTTGGATACCTGTGAAAAATGGAGAAGGAAAGAGGTGGGAAAGAAGAGCCTCTGATTGGAGGGCAGTGCTGAGAAAGGCTCAGTGAGTCCAGTGGGAGATTCGGCACAAAAATGGCAAGTGGGGGGACGGATTAGGCAGAACTGGCCAGGCCTAGCGCTCCGTCTATGCTTAGTCACTGTTTGAGAGCTGCCCAGAAAGAACACGGCCTCTACTCAGAAGCTGAGGCAGATGCTAAAGACGCCCACCACTGCAGGCCTTTGGCTAGCTGCAATCCCATGGCAGGTTCTCTCTTGTACGGAGATCTGACTGGCTCACCCCTGGGGCTGCAACTACCCTTAACTGCCTTGAGCAAGTCTAGTCAAAGCAAAATGGTATTAAAGGTTTCTGCATACTGGCTCCTAACTTTCCCAGACCTGAGGCCCAAATCTCTCCCTATACGAGTGGCTTTAAGAAAGCTCCTTGGGTTCATAGAGGAGGTGCCTTTTGTGTATAACTCCCAAAGGCCAACAACAACAAAATGAAAATGTGAGAAAGAAATTTATTGGCCCTGAATCACAAAAATTAGAAGATTGGCTTGGCATTAATAAATGTTTCATTAAATCTCCTTTACACAACAATTTTTCAACTCTATGAACTGTTGAATTTAATATCTATAAACATATCATTATAACTGAATACAGTTTGTAGGTTAGATATTTTCATTCTTTAAAGTTTTTTTCAAAAAATGGCAATGATTGATAAGAAGTTGGAATCAACTTTAAGCAGTTACTCTTAGCCAAATAATTTCAAAGTCAAAACTGTACAGCAAAAACTTATGTTTAATGTAGGATATGTATACATTTTAATATGTCTTATGTAATGAGTGGTGGGGCTTCCAATGTGCCTGGGTATTAGCAGATCCTAAAACAGCCCTGGTTCTGCAGAGATGTTTCTGGGAAAGGAGGGTAGGTGGGTGGCATTGTTTCAGGCATTTGCATTCTCTTCAAATAGAGTTGCTCTTCTTTTATTTATTTTATATATAGGGATCTAAGATATATATCCATGTATAATGCACCAAGCACTATTTTAGCAGCAAATTCTGAAAAAAAAAATCCATAAATTAGAAAAACGGAAAAAAAAAAAGAAATCTTGCTCCTTCAAGTTACTTTGGGGGAAGGTTATTGACTACAAATTTTTAAAAAATTGTATAATAGACAATATATTACAGAGTTGTAAGTAGATAACTATAACTGAGAAAAATAAAGCAGGAGAGAGGAAGGAAAGGGGACACATTTCTATAACAGTGTGGTCAGGGAATGACTCACTGAAAGAAATGAGGGAGTGGGATATGGTAGTATCAGGGAGAAGATCATGAGTTCAGCAGTCAACACATTTTATTAAGATTCCCTAGATATCCAAGTGGAGATGCCTGTAAGGTAGTTGGATGTACTTGCTTGAAGTTTAGGATGAAGATGTAAATTTGAAAGTCATATATATGTATTAACAGCCATTTGTTTGACCAATAAATGTTTATAGTCAAAATAAACAAAAATCCCTTTCACATGTAACTTGCATGTAATTTGGGAGTGGGAAGAAGAAAATAATATATATATAAGTGCATTAGGTAATTATAAGGAAATAAAAACTAAAACTGGCAAGAGCTACAGAAAATGTGTGAGGTGTGTATGTGCGGTGGGAGCAGAAAGAACCTCACTCTAAAGGTGACATTTGAGTGAAAACCTAAATGTGATGTTCTTTTCTCACAGAGGGGATCAGATCTTCTATGGCAGAAGTCAGCAAAACTTTTTTTCTGGAAGGGTCAGTGTAATGGGTTGAATTGTGTATTCCTAAAAGATATGCTGAAGTCCTAACCTCCAGTCTCATGAATGTGACCCTATTTGGAAATGGGATCTTTGAAAATGTCATTAGTTAATTAAGATGAGGCTAAACTAGGTTAAGGTGGATCCTAATCTAATTAAGACTGGTGTTCTTGGAAGAAGAGGAGAATTGGACAAAGAGAGACAGATGAGAGGAGCATACTGCATACCAGCAAACCACTAGAAGGCAGAAGAGGCAAAGAAGCATTCTACCCTACAGGTTTAAGAGGAAGCATGACCCTGCCAACACCTTGATTTCAGTTTTGTAGCCTCAAGAACTATGAGACAATAAGTTTCTGTTGTCCTAAGCCAGCCAGTTTACCAGCCAGGAGGCAAAAAGGAGACTGAGGAGAACAAACCAGTGAGGAAAGAGATAAACTAGGAGAAAGTGATATTTGGAAGACAAGAACAAAAGGTATTTCAAGGAAGATGGAGTAATCAGCTGTGTCAAAGATCAAGTAAGACAAAAACTGAGAATTGATCATTGGATTTAGCAACATGGTATTGGTGGGATGACTATAAATCCCAGCATAGTGAATACTATCATGTTCCTCCTGAACTGCATCTTGAGGGTCAGCATAGGCATTCCCCAGCTACTGGGAATATTGACTACTCATGGCTTACAGCTCCCACCCATAAGTAACCTCCTCACCCAAAAGTATACTGTCCATCCACCAACAGGCAGCAGTCCATGGCCATTACTTGGCTGATTTGGGGCCCCAAAGGCTTAGTCTCCTCACCTACATAAGGAATGCTTATGAAGGGCCAACCTGGTTGCAGATTTTCCCTATAGGATGAGTTGTCTCACTTGCAAGTACATGGTGAGTCAGCTTCTCTCTTTGCTCAATTCTACCTTCCACACTTTCTGACAGCTGTGTCTCCTGGTATCATTTCTTATGTGTGGAAGTCGCCATCTCAGTGGCTGCTTCTCCAGAACTGAATCTAAGAAACAGGGTTTGCCAGAAACCATCCTGGTTTTTGCCCATTGTCCTGTCCTAATTGTTAATACCAACCCCCTCCCCCCCATTCAATCCCAAAGTGTCACAGTTTGGGAGACAACTTATTTGTTTGCCTTAGCCATGGGTGACCTTCACAAGAGCAGTTTGGTGACACATTACAGGTACTAGTCTGCTTGGTGTGAGGGGCAGGATTTTTGAGAGAAGAATCAGAGGAAACAGAATTGTAAATAGATGGTATAAAGTGGAACAAAATAAGCTGGAGAGGAATGTGGAATCAAAATAGGTATATATTTTTAAGATGGGATAACATGCAGCCTAATATTTGCTAATAAGAATGATCCAGTAAAGAGGGAAAATTGCTGCAGGAGCAAGGACAGACATTAGCTAAAGCAACGTCCTTGGATAGGTGGCTGTCTTAGTTTGCTAGGACTGCCATAAGTAAACACCATATACACTGGTGTCTCAAAACAACAGCAATTAACTGTGTCTTAATTTTAGAGACCAGAAATCTGAAATCAAGGTGTCTACAGTACCATGCCTCCCCTGAAGTCCATAGGTTCTGGCAATTGCTTACTGGTAATTCATGCCATAACTCAATTTCTGTTCTATCACACAACCATCTTCCTTCTGTCTGTCTGTTATTGACTCTGACCAATTTTCTTTCCTTATGAGGACACCAGTCATATTGGATTAGAGCCCATTAGAGTTTTTGGCTTCTGGAATAATATTTCCAGAGATCCTGTTTCAAAATGGGGTCATATTCACAGTACCAGGGATTAGGACATGAACATGTCTTTCTGGGGGACACAGTTCAATCTATGACAGTGGGCATGGATAGTATCTAATTCTCAAGGGGAGGAGTTGTTGACCCAAAATTGGATCACGGATAGTTCTACCACTATAACAGGAGGAAAAGCATTATTAATATGGCACCAACAGGTAGCTGTGAGAATCTTTGAAATTCCTGTTCTAATTACATCTCTTTTCTTAAAAATATGTTTTTAGAAGAGTGCCTGACATTCAGCCCCTGGCCTGACATTAATTAAGCAGTCAGTAAGTGTAAGCTCTTATTAATATTCCTAAAAGTGGTCCTGAAGCTTAGTTATTAAGCAAAAAGATATCAGTGAAATACACAAATGGTTTGGAAATTCACTGCTCTTGCATAGTTCGTCTTGCTGGTCACTCTAGTTTCCTGAATTTCCTTCAACCAAGGAAAGGAAACAATCCTAAGCTTAAGTGTTTTGGAATCAGATATTTTCTCCTCTTACTTTTAACTAGCTGAGCTTGATTTCTTGGGCTCAAGTGTCTCCAACCATAAAAAGAATTCATTGGTTCTTGTGGATTCTTAAAGATGAAATCAAAGATGGCAGTACAAGAACAACTTGGCTATAAGCTCCTGGCTTTAAGATGGAGAAAGGAAGACATAAACCAATGAAAGCAAGCAGTCTCCAGAAATTGCAAAAGGCTTCAAGGGAACAAATTCTCCCTTAGAGCCTCCAGAAGAGAGCACAGTCCTTCAAAAACCTTTGATTTGAGCCCAAAGATGCTGTCATCCTTGCAGCCTCTGGAACTATAAGACAATAAACATGTGTTGTTTCATGCCTCCGAGTTTGTGGTCATTTGTTACAGCAGCAATAGGAAACTCATATCCTGACTTTATTCCTTTGGCTGCCTATAATATCCCCAGAATGCAAGAAGTGGAAGTTTGCCAAGGACAAAAACCTTTTCTCTTTTGTTGTCCTTCTCGTATCTAATGGGTTTCCTGGGTCTAAAATATCATTACCTACCCAACAAAGTACCAGAATCTCTAGGCTGGCATTCAATTATAACTCAAGATTTTTGTCCCAACCTATTCTTTTTCACTCTTTTACTCATGATATTTTATATGCCTGGAATTTCTTTTCTCTATGCCTCAGTAAAAATCTCATCCTTCTTTAATGGTACATTCTTAGTAGCAATACTTCAATATTTGTACAACAATTTTAACAAATGTACCATTCACATGTAAAATGTTATTAATAGGGAAGAGTGGAAGAGGGGAAGGCATGGGGCATACGGGAATCCCTGATAATTTCTATGTGACTTCTCTGTAACCTAAAGCTTTTTTGAAGACAAAATGAAAAAAATAAGACACTGGGGGAACATACTGAAGAAATTGTCACTGTACTTACAAAATAACAGATCTTACAGTGATGAAAGACACAATGTATTAAAAATAAATTTTTTTTCAAATTTAAAAAGTTTTTCTATTTTTATTTCTATATTTTGTTATTTTAAAATTATTAATTCATTTCCTTTTTAATTTTATTTGGTTATTTTTTTGGTTTCATTTTTGGAAAGGTTTAGGATCATGGAAGAGTCACAACTGTAGCAGGGGAGGATCACTGGTGCAGGGTGTCAATGATGGGGGGATGTCTGGGAAGGGGTGTGCATCTGGGGCATGCCCGTAAGGCATATGAATATTTTCAAGTGCATTGTCTCAGTGGGTGGAGACTCACACAATAACCAAAAGAATATTGAATTTCTATACTGGGGAGTCCTGCTACATTCTAGTAGAATGGCATGAATCCCCAGATTACATGGGCAGTGCCTAGTGAAAGAAGACAGACCATTATGTTGGGCCCTTGATATTAATAATTGTACTTATGAACCATTTCTTGTGAAATTGAAACTTAGCCTAGTATTATATATTGTCTAAGAGTTACCTCCTAAAGGCCTCCTTGTTGCTCCAATGTGGCCTTTCTCTAAGCCAAACTCAGCATATAAACTCACTGCCTTCCCACAGCGTGAGATGTGACTACCAGGAATAAGCTTCTCTGGCACTGAGAGATTATTACTAAGCACCAACTAGCAATGCATCTGGAAAAAGACCTTGACCAAAAGGGGGAAATATTAAATACAAATGAGTTTTTATAGCTAAGAGATTTCAAAGTGAGTTGGGAGGTCATTCCAGAGGTTACACTTATACACGTCTCAGCAGGATCTCATTGACTGCCACAGTAAACAGTGCTCAAAGAGCAGGACTCCTGAGGGCTCTAGAGACATCTAGACACTAAGTAGGGCAGGCAGGCTTAGAAACTTGGCACCCTGTCAGTGGGCCTTATTTTGGTATTTATGCTCCCCAGTGTAACAGAGTTAGACTCAATTATAATTTCCCTACACGTGGCTATTCTGCTCTTTTTATTTGAACATTTATTTAGCACTTTACTAGTTAAAAATATGTCCCAGAGACTTAAATATTTGGTCTATTCATGTACCAGTTGAGCCCTGAATCTCAGCAGATTTGCAACACCTACTTCCAGTTCATTGTACTCATCCAGGACAACTACCAAGGAGTTGATGATGGACAACACCCATCCCAAGAACAGAGTGTCTGCAACTGCAAGCAGGACAGGTCCACCTATCTGTCTGTCCCATGAGATTTAAGCCCCCTCTCAATTAGAAACAGAGTGGGCATCACCATCCCAAAATCCTCAAGATTGGGGAATGAACAATGCACTAAATTAGACATTATTATTTTATTATATTCTTACTATTACTCTAGCAATGGAAGAACTTGTATCATTGATATAAAAGCAGTGGTCACCAGCTGTTCTGAGGGGTAAGAGATGAAAGAATAGGTTTAAGATGGGGGCATTTTGGGGACATTGGAATTGTCCTGCATGACATTGCAGTGATTTTACATTTTGTCAAAACCTATAAAATTGTGCAGGGCAGAGTGTAAAGTATAATGTAAACTACAGTCCATGGTTAGTAGCAATGCTTTAATATGTGTTCATCAAATGTAACAAATGTACCACACTAATGAAAGATGCTGTTAATGTGGGAAAGTGTGGGAGGGGGGTGGGGCATATGGGAAATCCCCTATATTTTTTAATGTAACATTTATGTAATCTAAAGCTTTTTTAAAATTAAAAAAAAAAAGTATTTTAAAAAAGCCATCTCTTACAAGAAGCCTTTCTAATACTCTCTATCCTCACCCTCAGGCCTAAAATAGAAGCATCCACTCCCATAGCATACTGCCATTAATATAATAATCACTCTCTAAATAAGTGTTGATAGAATGAATTACAAATTTACTTGAAAAAAATTGGAGGGTAGTTCCCCCAAATCTTTCAAATTAAATGGGAAAAACTTCAAGATTTTCCGACGTATTTGAACAAGTATCACAACGATTACTTGTATTTTCCAGCTTCTGTTTTAAAGCTGGTAATCTTATAAAATAATGCAATTTTTCAGCATCATCTATTGTATAAATTTTTAGATTTAATTCTGATTCAACGTTTTTGTTCAAAGGTTTAAATTGTTATTCATTATAATAGACTCATAGATGTAGACTAATATTGCAAAAAGAAAGCCAGTGCAATGATATACTTGAAATAAAACCCAAGATTCAAATCCAGAACAATTAGAGAGATAGTGGTGGGAGTTGTTAGTGGTTGACAAAATCAACTAAACAATAAAAGTCGGAGGAAAACTTGAATTAATCTCTGTGGAGGCCTGTTCTTTTTGGCAGAATCTAAAATGGCTTTCTTTCCCTTCTTGTCAGTTAAACTATACTTCCCAGGATGAATAATAGAAATTGAGTTGGAAGTTGTAGACATTTCCTTTTGCTGCTGCTAATAAACGAAGATGTTAATTTGTACAGTTCAATATATTTAGCTTAAGTATGAGATGATGTAAAATTTCCTGGATTTGGACATCTGAGAGAGGACATAATTTAGAGCAAATCTAATCACAGGACAGTTAAGAGACTGTTTGAGTTTACTGTACTGAGAGCTGAGGCTAAGCTGCTGATGGCAGATGCCATGCTGTGTTATTCCTCACACCCCTTTGTTTAGGGCACTGGCCCACCTACCTCGTTTTAATACTGGGAAGAAACAGTGGTTATCCATCATTTCCTTAATTAGTTCATAATTAGAGAAGCCATAGGACAAACATATTGTCTCATTCTGGGAGCAGATAGCAGAGACTTCAGATTAAATTGGCAATGGAGAACTGGTTACTCCCCTTACATGCCATCAGAATCTATCTGCTGGGACTCCCCTTTATCTGATCCTTCTGTTTCTTATAACATACCCCAGCAGTGCTAATGAGTAAGTGAACCTTAGAGCTCAGGCTTTCCTTTGTCAAGCCTTTCCCTAATAACATAGCCAATTTGTTCTTCAAGTCATCATTATTATAAACACTGTCATCATCATCATTGTCATTATTTATGATTTACAGAGAACTTACTACGTGCCAGGAACCATTCTTAAAATTAGCTACAGTCTGAATGATTTATTCTGGTAAGAAACACGTATTGAACTGTTGAGAGGATTTCCTGGCAGTAGAGTAAGTAAGCTTCAGGCTCCCAGAAATGCTGCCTATGGTTGAGATTCCTCTTTAAATTGGGAATATTACTTAACTTTTAAGTGACTCAGTTTCATCATCTCTAGAATGGAATAAGTAACAGAGTCTACCTTGTAAGCTTATTGTGATATTTAAAGAAGAATTAAATATCCAGAATGCCTAGCACATGCAAGAGCACAATAAATATTAGGTAATTTAATTATTATTATAGGCAGGGGCAAAGTCTTATTCGTTTTTGTATCACAAAAGCCCAACAGATTCCTTACATGTCCAAACAATACTCAATACTTTTAAATGGAAGGAAACAATGATTTGCAAATACTTAATAGATATTGGATGATTAGTATAATAGGCTGAGTAATGCCCCCCCAAAGGCATTCATGTCCAAACCCCCAGAACCTGTGAATGTGTTACTTTACATACCCAAAGGACTTTGTAGATGTGATTTGGTTCAGGATCTTAAAATGAGGCGATTACTCTGCATTATCCATTTTGGCTCAGTGTAATCACAAGATTCCTTCTAAGAGGATCACAGGGAAGAGAGTCGCAGTCAAAGAAAGGAAGTGTGAAGACAGAACAGAAATTGGAGTGATGGGCTTTGAAGATGGAGGGGCCACAAACAAAGGACAACAGGCAGCCTCTAGAAGCAGGAAAGGGCAAGGAAATAGATTGTCCCTGAAAGCCTCCTAAAAGAACACAGCCTTACAGAACCCTGGCTTTTAAGATTTCTGGCCTGCAGAACTGTGAGACAATGTGTGTTGTTTAAGGCATGAGCTATGCGGTACTTTGGGAGAGCAGCAATAGGAACGCAATCCAATTAGATTTTAGGCATCATGTGAAAGGAGTCAAGGACCACTCACCTCAACTCTCTATGGATAATATGAAGTTCCCTCTCTCGTCTTGTGGCCCAGCTCATTCAAATTAGTGCAGCTCATGAAAATATTTGGATTTAATTGCTGCATGTTCTGTCCTGGAAAATAATATGTATTGTTTCATCTTGCCTTTTAGATAGCTGTTTACATTCACAGGAATTCACTTCTTTAACAAGGTATGATGATATTCAAATTTGAATGTTTATATTCCTCAAAGAGAGTGTTCATGTTGAGAACAAAGGTGCTAGGATAAGCATGGTGTTTGTGGTTGGGCAGTTTTCCAGGAGCTGGCTTGACATGTGAAGCCTCAGGGAAGAAGGTATGCTAGGAATGACAAAAGTGACTTTACAGGATAAGTTAATTGGTAACAGGGTCTGCATATGAGCAAGTCATGATTTGCAGGTATTTGATAGCTGGATTCCACCTTCCATCCATATGATCCAGGAACTGGCATGTGCTTGGTTGGCAGGGCGCATAACTGATTTAAAAGCATGGCTTCAAAAGCCCCTGAAGAAACCTCTTTCACTGTAGGGATGACTCTTGTCTTCTATGTGTGTCTTTAGAGTGGATTGCAGGAGAGCCCCAGTGATCTGTTTCAGCATGGACCCACACACATTCAGAGCTGTGTTTGGCTCTGAGCATCTGTCATTGCTGATAAAGCCTTCCCCTTGCTTGAGGGAATTGACCTCAATTCCCTCTCACTTGCCCCTGGACCAAGGGCAGTGAGATAAAGGTTGCCTCCATTCCCTGTGATCCCAACTGCTAACACCTATTTTTTTTTTTTTTCCAACCACTTATGATACCATCTCAGGGTTTAAAATATCCCAGACTTTTCCTATTAATTGAAGTCTGGCTACCCATTGACTACTTAATAGGACTGGAGAAGCAACAGCCTCACAAATGTATATTTGCAAAAGAAGGAGAGTGGGTCCATTGCAATTGGCAGTACCCACAGTTCTGTTACAAAAAGAAAACTGAGGGCCCAGAGGAAAAAGTTGGGCACTATGATATGAAGATTCTTGTTCTAGAGACAAGGAAAATGAGGCTTAAAGCAATCAAGTTAATTCTTCACAGACCCAGAGCTTGTGAGGTTAATTTAGGATTCAATACAGGATAATCTGATTCCTGAACCTGCGAATGTAGCCACTAGTACATTGTCTTTGTAATTTCCATCTCTGATATACTGCAGGGAAAAGGAAATATATATGAAAAATGGTAAAAATTTGTCTTAGAGCTCTTTTAAATCTTATAATTTTTTTAGTGACATGGAATTCCAACATTTATTTTCAGCACTCCTAAAGGGTAAGATGAAAACTTCATTGTCCATGATGGACTATCTAAATCATTTCCTTGGGATAGGACCCATTTGCCTACATCCATGTGAAATTAAAAATTAGAGAACTGACATTTTGAGAAGAGACCTATCAACCTCAGACCAAGGCTGCATTGACAAACTGGTCTATTTAATAAAGAAATCAAACAACTTGAAATCCCAGAGAATCAGTTTAAATAAAGTACTGTATTTGTGGAATGGTGAACCTGGCATTTAGTATAGAAAAGCACCAGCTTCAAGGTCAGATCTAAATTTAAATGCCAGCCCTGCCCATTGGGAACTTCATGGCATAAAACAAGTCCATTTAACTTATCAGTGCTTCAGTGTCCTCATAATATTCCCTTAAGAAGGGAATTATAATATCTACTATTCAGGTTTGTTGTGAAGAGAGAGACAATGAATATAAGGCAATTTATCACAAAGCCTGACGGAGTGAGAACTAAGGAAACACTAGCTAGCATTGCCCTCCTCAAACAGATGTATGCATGGTTCCAGAAGAATCTGCAAACAGCCCTGCTCTGGCCTAGGTGCTAAACTTTTGCCATCCTGCAGCCACAGCTCCACCTCCTTCTGGGCCCCAGCCTCTTTTTTGGGGTTAGTCATGGTTTAGGGCCTTGGAGAATCAGCCTCCTGTGTTTCATGTGGACTTCCTCATTGGTCTCCTGTGTGATGACCTCACCATGGTGTTTGGAACAGTGTGGGGAGGCTCCACTCCCCACTTCCTTTGTTATGATTTCAAAAAAGCATAGAGGACCTCAGAGAGTGTCAATTCTACACATTTTTGAAACTCTAGTTTCAATTAAAACAACCTAGGATGGAGAATAGTCAAATAAATGTGTCAACTGCAAACCCCAGTCTGTCCTTCCTCAGGGCGATGACGGCAGCCCAATGATAGGGCCTTAATTTCATTGCTGAGGTCCCTGGGCTCCAAGAATATCGTTTACAATGGAAAGCTGAAAATGCTACATCTGGTCCTTCCCCCCCAATATCTCACCTTACTTCTCTAAAACAATTACATCCAATTTTAAGACATAAATAACTTGAATAGGTACTATAATGCATTTTACAGTGCAGTAGTGAAAAAATAATGAACTTAGCTCTGTCTCAAGTCACCTAAGGCTTGCTGCATGCATTATATCAAACTCATAAAGTATCATATTTACAGCATAACTATAACAATCAGCTTCCAGAATCTGCGTGAGGTGCAATAATACTTAAGTAGAACACAATACAATAAGAGGTAAAGGCATCAAAATTCATTAGTGTTTGCTTTATTAACCACACTTTTGATATGTATATTTAAAACAAGAGGTTTTTGCTTCTCAGACAATTACTTCCATTACTATTACCACGAATCATAGCTTGCTATTGATTCCCTGTTTATATGGCCAAGGAAAGACATCTTTTTGATCTAGCTTCCTAAGGTCTCATCAAGTAGTACTTTATAATACTCAATTGAGTGAGCTATTAACATAGATGTGTGTGTGTTTTATAAACCCAAGCTTGTTATACCAATGGATTTTTCCCCCATGTTTTTATTGCCTCTTGGGTCAGCACAAGTATATTGTCTATCCAGGAGCTAAAGAGAAAACTGATATGAAAAACAATTAATCAGGACTGAGGAATACTGAGTCATATGAATAACAAGCAATTTAGCATATCCATAAATTTCTTTATATGCCCATTTAATTCAGTTTAAACTGTCTTTCATAAAAAGACTCATATGTTACTGTAAGCTCAACATTGATATTATTTCTATCTCTTCTGTCACATAAATAGTACAACTGATGATGACTAGCATTTAAATAAAGTAATGAATCCTCAGTTATCTTGAGAAACATGCCATCAGAGCTCAGAATACAGTAAAGAGTAGACCAACTTCTACCTGGTAAGTAAGGTACTACCTATATATAAACTAAGGAGTGTGTGGGACTACTATAATTCTTTCAATACTGTTGGGTATATCACTAAATGAATAAAACGGAGCAATAAACAATAATTGACCACTTATTAAGTGATGAGCCTGAGAGATACACTGATAAATCAACTGAATCTGCACAATAAAGAAGAAAATATGGCTGCAGAAAGAGACTCATGTAGAGCTCTGTGGCTCAATGTGAAATTATCGTGATATACTGCATTTAGTCTCAGGTGCTCTGGACCCCAGCACTCTTCTAAGGGTTATAGAAATAGGTGGTAAGTAAGACAGTACCTCTTTCAGGTTTCTAATCTTGTAGAAAAAACAAGACACATTGTTTTAAAAAATCAGGCAAGAAGAAAAGAGAGGATATGCAAAAATCAGGCAAGAAGAAAAGAGAGGATATGCAAAATGGGTGTTTCACTATATGTTTGGGGGGAATATAGTTTCAAAATTGTATATGATTGTGTTAAACAAGTAGCCTTATCTAGTGGGAAAATTCCTTGTTTGCATATAATCACCTCTTTTTTTCCCAAGTGAACTGCAGCTCATTTTCAGAATAGCTTCTGCAACTCCCTCAACAACATTTCCTTGATATTTCCTTGATGTTTGTTATTAACAGATTGCCCAGATATAGGGTTTCATCTTTTTCTGCACCAGACATGAAAAGCATCCTTGCAAACTGGATTAAAAATCCAGATAAAATAATAAAGCTAACAACACCTTCTGCATTGCATTACCTTCCATGCTGTTGTGTTTGTTATTGAGCCTGTGTGACAGCCAACAGAGATAAAAATGTACTAAAATGAATAGCATGTGTATGTTGTTCACCCTGTGCAGAGTGGACCAGGAGCAAACACGGATGGAATTTATTGCTATGACTCTAAAATGGAATTCTTTACATAATATGACATGAAATGGCAGACCCTAGACTATACAGTAATTGGAAGAAGGATACACGGAAAAAATAAACTTTCCTGATGCTATATATTGGATTCCAAAGTGGTCTCGGGGCATTTCTGATGATCTTAATCCATTTAGTATGTTAGAGTCATCCTGCTCTTAGGGTCACATCTTCTCACTGTACAAAAGGCTGCACTACTGATTGAGACATTAGAAAGGAGCCTTGTAAAATGTTTCTTATGAAAATAAATAATAAGGGTATCCAGATATGAAGAGCTTAATTATTAAAATCGGACTTAAGATTCACATTCTTTGGGCTTTCAGTCTGAAAAAAGAAGAAAACTGTCTTTTAAGTCAGGAATTTCTTTTTTTTTTTTTTTCTTTTTCATTTTTTTTAAATAATTTTTTTTTTAAAGATACTTAGATTACATAAATGTTACACAAAAGTTACAGGGATTCCCATATGCTCCACCTCCCACACCTCCCATAACTTCCCACATAAACATCTTTCATTAGTGTGGCACATCACCTGCAATGGATATACACATCCTGGGGCTTTGCCACTAAGCATGGACCATAGTTCACACTGTAGATGGAATTTCTGAATATGTAACCAATGAGCAGTGTACAAAGGTTTCCCTTTGCTTGCTGACCATATCCTCTAGAATGAGTGGAAAGCAACAAGACCACTGGAAACCTCAGCTTGGCCATTCAAATTAAACATTATCTGCAGATATTTGAAATGGCATGTATGTCAGGCTATGGTTTGTATTTTTTCAGTCTATGTAGTTTTTGGCTACTTTCTCCAGTTCCAATTTGATAGTGGTCTTACCATGACTCCAGGAAAAGCATGAGAGAACACACATGCATAGGTGGGATTTTGCATGAGCATTTCAAGATTTGTTCCCTGCACATTTTAATTGTCCTGAGTGGATCAAACTAATGCTGCAAATAAATCAGTATAGATGGTCATCTACATTAAAAAAAAAACAAACATTCAAATTCCTTTCCTTTTACTTCTGTTTATAAAGCCACCTTTCTACTCTGTGAGTTAATAAACCATTTGAGAAGTTTTTTTTAGGGTGACTGACAAAAGGAAAGGCAAACCAAGAATGCATTTATTTGATATTTAGACCTTGATCTGACCCTGGGCAAACTAAGAAGCAGACACAATCTGTTCTCCACGCATGAGTCCAACGTTTTTTTTTACCATGTCTCCCAAGGTGAACTACTCTTTCTCACTTGTAACCCACCTCCCCCTTTCTCAATTCTGTAGCCAGGTAATAAAAACTTGATCGAGTCATTCAAGAGCTATTTTAAAGTCAGGGAACTTATTTTAAGTTCCTAGCTCCTGCAGTTATGCCATGTAGACCACAAACAACTTGTAAAATTAACCATATTAAAATAGTGCATTAAACCTTAATCACAGACTATTTTATTCCATCTAGATAAACTGCATATCAGATTTATTTTGGAGTTAGGAATAAAACAGGAGAAGAAAATCCAAATGATTAAAAGTTGATATAACTTAGAGAACATGAGTAGAGTGTCAATATTATTATAAAGAAGTAGACCGCTATATTTTCAGTACTAAAGATATTGAATATCAGTGACTTGATCAAAATGTCGATTACATCTGGTAGTTTATCTGTAGGATAAAAATGGTCAGACTGATATGTTCGCAAAGGTCATTTGGTGTGTTTTTATATCTGTCATACATATGTAGAGCATGTTCTCAGGTTTACACTTGCCCTTTAACTCCCAGTACAGGAAATCTGCTGCTAGGAAAGACTTGTAAAATTTTTATGACATTTAAATCATGCACAAGATTTCTTATCCAGGAAGAGTGTGCTATAAAATTTGCATACGGTATCCAACATTTAGACCCAAAGTCCTGTTTTTGGCCTTCCACAATTTTGGTTATAGAGCTGCTTCATACTCTTGCCCTTTGATTATATTTGCAACTAAATTCCCCTCTGTTACCAAATGTCACATTGGTTAGGTCATCTCTGTTTTCCATTTCTGACTAAGTAAATCATAAATTATGTCAACACCCCATTTCTTTAAGTCAAACATGCCATTGAGATTTGTAGAAGACTGTGCAATATGAAATTTTTCAGCTTGTGTTGCTTAAAATTCCAGACTTAGCTTCCATATAAACTATATGAAAATTTCAAGTGAACAAGGCCACACTAGGTGAATGAGCATAGAACATCAAACACATATTTCACAGAGATCTGGTCTTGGTTCCTTTTTGTCACTCGAATTTGTGAATCACATTTATCTTTATTTACAATCAAACACTTATTTAACATGGTATCAACAAACACACAGGAACTCATACCTAATAAACATATTCTGCTTAGAGATATTTTTTAATGTTTTGAAATTTTAACAAATATATTAATTTTGTTTGGGAAAAAATCAGTGGAAAATGAAAACCATTTTCTGAAACAAGGAATCAGCAAACAAACATCAATGATTCATTTTGGACCATTATATGTGATAATGATAAAAGAGTAGCAGTAAATGCTAAAGAGCAAGGATGTGATGTAGAAGAAGTAATGACGGGATATTGACTTCTGCTTTCTTGGAAGAAATTTTCAGAGAATTAGATTGGTGGTTATAGGTATGATAAGAAACACACACATGCACCTTTCAGAGGAAGCAGAATGAAAGGTTAAAAGTCAGTAATCAGAATCAGAGCCACTTAGTAGAGTGGCTTTTTGTGTGCTTGCTGGGCCACCAACCAGTGGATCCATATCTCTGCTGGCTGGGCTCACTGCTCCTGATGGTAGAATCTGGGTGACAACTCTGGTAGTGTCTCCAGTCTTTAATGTTAGAAAATAGAGCACTAAAAAAATCATCCCATCTTGAATAGAGTTGAATTGTACCTCTTCTGGTCTCATTTGATTATATGTAATTACTAAATATTAGCAAAAACATATTGAGTATCTGCTAGGGTTCAGGATAATGGTAGCATGACCAAAAATATAAGGAAAGAAGAAGCGGACACAGACTCTCCCCTAAAGGACTGCACATCCACTAAGCATGTAAAACTTCAAGTATGCAAGACAACCATACAAGCAAGATTATAAGGAAGTTCTCAACAAAATTCTAAACAAGTATATGAAATGATTCTATGAATTGAGCAGCATATCCCTTAGACATAAAGTTGAGTGGATTTATGAGGGAAAATCAAAATAGAACTGAAAAACTTTGGCTAAGTTGAAATGGTGTGATGGCTCAGGCTCTGAAAGCAGCCCACCAGGATCCAACCTTATATGACCTTTTTTGTGCCTCGGTTGTTTTCTCTGTATTATGAGGAATAGAAGAGTGGCTAGAATTTAATGAGCTAATAGCCACATAAGAATTTAAATAGTCCTTTATACCTAGAAAGCAATGGAAAATATTGGCCATTATTTTGCTTTTATAATTCTGGTTTTAAGAAATCTTATGAGCAAAAGATGCACCAGGTTGAGGCAGAAACAAAGTTTGAGATGTTTTGTTACCCAAGAATGGTTTCACTGGGATTGACAGATTGGTAACAAAGTATAAAGCAGTCACTTACACTGGAGTCAGGGGAATCAGAGACACTTGGGGAATTTGTTATTTTACTACAGCCCTCTCTTCTCTCTTCTCTCACCCAGTTCATATTTGAATAGAATCCATTTCACTTCAACTTAAAAAGAGCCACTTCACTGTTATCAATGGGAGTATGAAGGTATTCCTGTGTTCCTCATATGCTTTGGGGAGAGTAAAACATTGAGAAAAATTAACGTTTTGCAAATTTAATGAGCACCAAGGATAGGCCTGGTATTATGTACTACCACTGGCACAAAGGAAATATTACATTTGTAGGGAGAATTATATTTCATTTGGGAGACATAATTACCTAATCAATAAAGGGTACAGTTTTCAATTTTACAATTCACTCCAAGCCAGCACAGGGCATAGCCTATAGCAAACACCAAGAAAAATGTTATGTCCTTTCCAGAGCTCTAAATTCGAAGCATTCATGAAGATCAAGTTGAATGTCTCCCTAAATTCATTGAAATAGCCAAGGATTGTGAAAGGCTTGTTCTGTAAGCTCCTAACTGGGCATGAGGAATCTTATTTGCGTTCAGGCTCTTAAGCTTTTGTGTGTACATCAGGTAGGATGTTTAGGGAGACTGAGAACTGGTTACCCTGTTTTTACACTGGCCTTCAAGAAAATTAGGGAAAGAGATTACTTTCCCAGTTCCCCAAGAGTCTGTGCCTGTCTATGTACCAGAAACTTCACACACCAGCAAGGAATGTCAGACAAGATGTTACTATCTGGGCTGGCCAATCCTGTGAGAGCAGATGTTCACAGTAAGGATCTCCATCCCATCAAAAGATTTGCTCAACTTCAAGACTGGTCTATTAAAATTCACTCTGCATATGTGTTCTTCTGTAAGTCTCAGAATGCTTCCAACTCAAAGTTTCTCAACCTCGAACTGTTGATATTTGGACTGGAAAGTTATTTGTTGTAGGATGTTTAGCAACACCCCTGGCTTCTACTCATTAGATACCAGTAGTTCTCACTGGATTGTGACAAGCAAAAAATGTCTTTAGACATTGCCAAATATTTCCTAGGGCAGGGGGTTGGGTGGCAAAATTGCCCCACTAAGAACCACTGCTCTTAAGCAGATGAGCTATGAACATCTATTTTCAGGGATCTAGTGACAGTGGCAAGTTAAAATCAGTTACCTCAGGAGGGTATCTAGGGGAGGCACTGACAATGACAGTCAAGAAACCAAAATAAGTATGTATCAAGATGACCACAAGAAGGGGCTAGACTGTGTTTACATGCTCTTTTCCAATGAAGTTAGAACTAAGCTTTTTGGATACCAGTGGAAGGTGAATCCTTGGTTGGATCAAACCTCCTAGATGGACAGTTCAGGACCCTAGGTGTGCTGGATGCAATAATTTCTGCTCCAGTGATCCTCAACTTCACCTTCTTCCTAAAACTTCCCCTAAAGTTCTCTGCTTTTGCAGCTCAATAAACTTAATGGACCAAGGGACCATGGGTACTTGCCAGCAGGCTGAGATGGCAGGTTTTGAAGATATGAGCTGAGTCAATCAGATTTCCTTTTGTTGTTGTTGTTATTGGCCTCATAGAATGAGTTAGGAAGTGTTCCTTCCAATTAAACACTTTTAATTTTTTTTTAATTTTATTAATATATATTAATAAAGCATAAATCTATCCAAAGTATACAATCAATGGTATTCGGTGTAATCACATATTTGTGCATTCATCACTTCAATCATTCTTAGAGTACTTTGTATAGTGTATAAACTGGAAGGACAAACTGAATTGTACAACTGGAAACTGACAGTGTAGAACAGACAAGTAGCTGAGTCACATTAACAGCAAAGTTCCAAAGGGAAAATTCTATGGCCTGATCTAATGCAGGCCCTGCCCTTCCTGGCTTTCTGAGCCAGGTTGTTCAGCTTCTCCTAGGTTACGATTGCATGTTAGCACAGAATAATCACTGTTGCTTGTGCTGAATTTAGTGCATCTCTGTTCTTTACAGACAAATATGACCATCATAAATACTAGGGTTTTACCAGCTCCATTGAAAATTCAAGTAAGTTATTAGGGAAGCAAAGCTCACAAACATCAAATATTTTTCTTTTATACTTCCACTGATGTCAATATGAGTGTGAAGGTGTTCCTCATTGATTTAATACCTTAATTCCTTTACAAACTGTCAGTGTTGATGTTAAAAAGACAAGTATAATATATATTTGTCAAAGGCACTTATTCAATGTATACCATGTGTTTGGTGAGTAAATTGGGTTTGAAAACAATACCAAATTATGTGAGAACACTGTAGTAAAATGTTATTGCAAATAATTGCTTTTGTTTCCCCTGAAATAGTCTTCCACCACGACTTAACAAATTAAGTTAAACATGGCAATGTAAGGTTAAAAACGGCATTTTGTAGGATTGTCAATACCAAAAGCTTGTGGTTCATGGTACATTTGTTACAGTCTTGTTCGTTATGCCAAATACGCCATTCGTTCCATTCTGGCTTCTCTGAACTGTTCCATGAGCTGAAGTTAAAAATATCCTTTTACAAGGGTGGAGTGGTGATGTATTCCTCAGGTGGGGGTTCAAATGAGAAACGTTCTCTCTAGCCTGGGAAGGACTGGGCTTAGAGAGGCTGTTTGCTAACCCAGACGGGTTCAATTTCCTCTTCTGAGGCAAAACATGCTGGTCCTGCAGATTGATTTATCAGAATTGCTGTGCAGCATCCAGAGATGACTCACCAGCAAGGACAATACAGATAGTCATATCTGAATGACTGTGGTCATATCATTGATGGTTGACATCCAAGAAACAAAGAAAAAAACTACAATAGAAGAAAACTTCACATGCCACATGCCTATATATATATATATATAAATCCAGAGGCGAACCCAATTTATTTGTAAGCGTAAAGATTAAATGAATTGATTGGAACTGACAGCCATACTTACATGATTTGGACATGAAGTTTTTATGGTATGCACTTTAAAGGAGGGCTAAACAATGTCTTTTGTAAAAAGAACTGTGTAAATTGCACCACCAACTAAGAATTGCTAAAAGAGGGTTGAGGAAAATATCCTACTATAATCCTTCTCTTTCGCTGTCTGTCCCACTTAAGTTGATGATAAATGTTACTAAATGAGAGGTCCAATATGACAGAAATGTCATATACTGTCTTATTTTTTTAGTGATGCAGCTGATTAGCAAAGATAGAACCCACCATACCTACCATTTATGATAAATTTCCTCTTGCCATCTGTGGGGAAAAAATATCTTTAAGCACTTAATACCTGTGATATGGATCAGAGCTCCCTAAGGCAGGTTGCATACAGCCCCTCGGGACATACTAGCTGATCACAGAATTTGAGGAATTAAATATTAAAATTTTGATTTGTATTTACTTGATCATATTATTTTAAAATTCTTAAGTTCTATTTTTGTATACAGAATATATTACAACACTAGTACGTACATAGCACTTTAAATAAATATATCTACATATTAGTATGTTTTGCTGAAGAGGATGATAATAAGAAAATGTTCAGAGACCACTAAAATAGAAAGTTTTTCCTTTGCTTTTTGGTATTCAATAGGCTTTATTTTTATGCAACTTTATTTTTATTTTTATGTAGCCATTTTATTCAGGAGAAATTTGGCAGCATTTAAGGATAATGCTGCCTTTTGCAGAGTGAGGTTTTTTGGTTTTCAAAAGTTCAAGTGTGTGAAATGACCTTCTCCTCAACCCCCGGACTGTCCAGATTCTGGAAATCTTCTCACTCTTGTCTATGGCTTCAGATAGCATGAAATTTTTCATTTAGATAATGTCATGTCTGCATCCAAATAAGATTCCTTTAGATTCTTTAGTTTTTGTTGCAGCAAACCATATATTTCCCTTATAGTTTGGCTTTTATTCACATGTTACAAATGAAAATCATTTTACTTTCTTTTGTTCTTAATATGGTTTTAGAAGAAAGCTCTCATCTTCATTTGATAAATCTTTATTTACTTAAATTCCATCTTTTGTCTTAAGAGCCAAAATACTCAAAAGATCTATAATAGAACAGCTGCTTTCCAGAACTCTTAGGAATGACTCCTTGTGGAAAGCTACATTTTATAGAGTCAGGTTAACCAGCTATGTGTGGAAACTGTTATTTTGCAGTGTTTTTGATGGAACCTTCTTTCACCTAAGTGTTCTGTCTTTATCTTAGAAGCACGCTAATAGTTTTATTGTGTGAGTGATTTGCCCCTAACAGTTATAGCTATTTGTTGTGGTTATTGTTTTTCTCATTCTAAAATCAGTAAATACTCAGCTAGTCCAGCCAGGCAGGTTCCTCAGGATCACAAGAAGAGACATACATGAGTGTTATATATTGATGGGCTTTTACTAGGCAGATGTATAGGATCTTGGGTCCCAGGCTTCTATCCCATCAATTCATCTCATCAGATATATGGAATCTGATGTACAGTGACCTTAGGCAGCAGATCTTCCAACTTGTTGGGCCACAACAGCTTTGGTGCTTTCACATCAAGCGGAGTTGAATAATCCGTCTTCATTATTTTAATATATATTCACTATTTTAATATGTATTACTTTATATATTATTATAGCATCATATTGACTCTTCCATAAGAACTGATTGGCATGGGTGTGTATGACACCATTCAATTGGTCTGGAACACCTTTATTTACTAGAATAGATTTTGAGCCAGCCACTTAAGATAGTGAAAATTGTTTTGGTATAAAGCAGAACGTGAAAATTTCCTATGAGTCTTTATCCAGATATACTCAATATATAGAAAATTTGATGAGTGTGCTTATGGTCATTTAATATTGCATTTTAGTATTTTTCCTCATCATTAAATACTTTTAGTAACAAAACAGTAATAAGGCTATAAGTAATCCATAACTTGATTTTTAAGAATGCTAGTTTTGAACATTCAGGCTCAATCTTTATTTATCATGTTAATATTATAACTTCAGTTGCAATAAACAGTTTACCATATAAATTTTACCCAAGTTATTTATGTAGTTAGAATGGAGTGCAAAGGAGTTATTTCCTGGAATCAAGGGTATGAATTTAAGTTATATAAATTAACAAATTTTACCATTTATTTCTAGAGTAGTTGTACAAATTTCTTTTCACAGTAACATCTTGCGATACCTGTCACATTCACAGCAAAATTAAATATTAAACATTTTCTCAAGTGCTGTTTTAATGAGTATAAACCAATATCTTATTTTATTAATGGTAAGAGTAAACAATTTTTAGCTTTTTTAGTTATGAAAATGTTTTCCTCTATGAACCATCCTTTCCTGTCTCTTGACAATTTTCCAATTGTGTTTTTAACCCATTTCCACATAAATAATACTATAATCTGTAAATGATTATAGTTTTTTCTTCTTTCTGGTAATATGTTCTATTTCTTATCTTATTGCAATGCCTAGCGCTTTTACAATAATATTGAAAAACAATGGTAATTGTTGTCACCCTTGCCTTATTTGTTACTATTTTGTTAATGTCTCCATTGCAGTGTTTTATAAATGTATGTCAATGAATAATTAGTGGATTACAAATTAAATATAATAGTTCATAACAAGCTTTTATTTTAAAATGTTTTATTTTGAGATAATTGTAGATTCACATGCAGTTGTAAAAAAATTATGTTAAGAGATCTTGTATACCTTTTACCAACTTTCCTCCAGTGGTACCACCTTACATAATTATAGTACAATATCATAACAAGGAAACTGATATTGACATAATCTACCTACTTATACAATTAGCTTTAAAAAAATAATGCTATAAAACAGGATTGAATCAAAATTAATGGATTACATTGCATATAGCAAGGAAGTCATTTCTGAAACTTGATTTTCAAGTTATAGGTGAATGTTTGTATTGGTGATTATTAGGTTACTATGCCACATTTCCCCATTAATTATTATGTTAATGTTTGGTTTAACAGGAATATTTTATATCATATAGAGGAATTATAGAGGAATAAGGGCTGAATTAAAATTTAGCAAATTTATCCTTAGATATTTAAGTATGCTAAGTGATTAGGTATGTTATGTAATTCAGACCTGTTAAAACAACCTTCATCAAAAAACCATTGATTATGAATCATTGTCAACCATAAAAAGTTACCAGGAGTGTGCTACAGAGCTCTGGTCTACTAAAAAAATTTATCAGTGAAGTTTTTTGAAGTTTGTAAGGAATGATATCACATTTTATCTAATGCCATAACCAGAAGGTGTCAAATTAACAACTCTAATTCATTAGACAAAATTTAACAGGAAAAAATTAAAGTCTTAGATTTAGTTTGGAAATTAACTAAGCATGATCATGAAAATGATGGAACCAGATCATCCTCCTCTTCAAAAAAAGAAAGAAAGGAAGGAAGGAAGGAAGGAAGGAAGGAAGGAAGGAAGGAAGGAAGGAAGGAAGGAAGGAAGGAAGGAAGGAAGGAAGGAAGGAAGGAAGGAAGGAAGGAAGGAAGGAA
>JAKSZT010053819.1:4422332-4433348 GCA_026826555.1 Tolypeutes matacus
AGAAAGAAAGAAAGAAAGAAAGAAAGAAAGAAAGAAAGAAAGAAAGAGAAAGAAAGGACTTATGGGGTTTCTTTAAGATGTTTAATATGTCTACTATCCAAAGAAATGTAGTCAGAATTGTGCAAGGCTTAAAATTAATCTAATCTAAGTAACAGTTGTAGGCAGCTCATTTGTTAAGCCAGAAGAAGGGGTTTAAAAGTGTGGTAGGTAGGATTTTATATTTAAAAGTTGGGTTTGTGATGATGAACAAATTCTGGAAAGTAAACTTAAGAACAAAGCAGGGAATAAATGGAAATATTGATGAAAGGGTTCTTCATCTGCAGGCAATACAAATAAACTATGACTGACTTAAGAAAAGAAGAATGGATTGGAAAGATATCAGGAGTAACAAAATCTGAAGTGAAGTCTGTAGACTATGATGGTTGGATTTGAGGAAATTTGTGTGTCAGCAAACAGAAACTGTAGGAACCATCTGATTAGACCACCCAAACTAGAGTTACTCTAAAAAAAAAAAAAAAAACAAAACACATTTTTCTCCATCCTTGTTTCACTCTTTACAAGATTTAAAGTCCTGGGAAGGAGCATCTTGTGATTAAGTCAATGTTCTTGTCCCTTTACAAGGAGAGAAAGCACCAGTTGAAGAAAGCCTGGTGTACTTCTGAAAGGATAGTGAAGAGCATCTTGACCTACTATTGCACCAAGACTGGAAAAAAAAAATCTGGAGAGAAAAAAAAATCTTCTGTTAGGAAAGGGGGGATGGACATCAGGTGGACAGATGGACAGAGATGCAACAAATGTTTACTCAGAAAGAAAAAATTTCCAAAGTTTACAAATGTCCAATAATGGGAGGACCTGTCAAAAGTATACTTAAATGGGTCATTCAATCTTCTGTCAAAGACATTTGGTTCAATTGGACTCAAAATGTGCTACATGTGTATGCTGTGATAAGACTCTTAGGATATATGCTATGGCTTTTTGGGGTGGGAAACAAACTCAGTGACTGAATGAACTCTGGGGTCCAAATCAAGCTCTCATGATTAAGGGCAGCAATTAAAAGTCTAATTTGCATACTAGTTATACCATGTTCTCTTGATAAAATATTGGAAAATATTTTTTTAAAATTTAAGGCTGAGAATATATTTTCAGAATTGCGCTTTTTGAAGAGTTTGAAGAAATTGCATAAAAGAGAAAGGAAATGTTAGAATAATCACTTTAGAAGCCACTGAAAGGGTTCCGTTATGCTTTTGAATATCTAAACCTATGATTACAAATGTTGGCTCTAATACTACCTCAGTATCTCCAAATAGTTAGAGGTTCTAAAAAATTCAAATTATAGAAATAAAAATTTGCTTAAATAACTATTAGAATATCTAAAGGAGACATGTTACAACTTTAAGGGAAATGATTTTATATATATATATTACTTTTTCTTTCTTAAATTGAGAAAAGTTAATGTATCTCATTGTACAGGTATTCAGAACATGATTTCTGCTTTCCATGTAATTTCACCTTCATCTGAACACCAGTTTAAGGAAGATGATACCTAACCATTCCTTTTTGTAAGCTGGATACTTGAGGATTTTGAGATGTTCCTTTTTGCATAAATAAATCAAAAAGAAAATGGCATCTGGAGTAGATAGCATTATGCATAAGCTTTTTATGACCATTGTTGAGACAAAATATTAAATTAACAGAGACATATCCCTAGTAAATGTGCATGCATGTGTGCATGTGAGTTATTTCTGTGTGCATGTGTGAGTGTATATAAGTTCTATGTATGTGTGTGTCTTCTTTTTCAGTCCAGATGTAAAGTCATTTAATAAGGCTACTGGCTGTTTTTTTTTTTTTTTTTTTTTTAATTAAAGTCAATATTTCCACTTTGGGTAATGTATCATGAAGACTTTGTAATCAATTCTAAAAGATTAGCCCCTAGGCACCCATAATGAATACTCTTTAATACTACAGATGGCAAACAGCCTGTGGAAACATGTCCAGGGGGCATTCTGTGAACACCATTTCTGTCAAAATGAATCTAACGTGTCACAGTGGACAATGACCACATGGAAAGTCTCTCTGAAAATTCCTCACATTTATTTCTCCCTTTTGTTCCCTTTAGTGGTAATTTTGTAGACTGAGTCGACAATGTGTATTTTTCTTGCTCAAGGGGACTGGTCAAGGATAACCTGCATTTACAATGAAATTCAATTATGATTAAAAGGGCTCAGATTGGCAGTAATTTGTTAACAGAGTCTAGCAAATTCAGAAAGGGAGAGATTTTCCACAAAAAGTCAGTTCTACATATATAAATATATCTGTTCCATTTATTTCCTGTGCATAAAACTCCTGACGCTATTTAACAAGTGACACAGTGAGGTTTATTAAATCAATAAGATATTTAGAAACGTGACAGCAATACTCCTTGTTCTAGAATATAGATACTTGTCTTTAATGATTCTTAAATTTGATAACTCTGAAGAACTCAGAACAAAAGCACCACAACAAGATAGGCTAATATAGGTCACCTTGAAATATTTAAAGTGATCAGTGCTCAAGGATTATGATTCTCTGTTTTGGACACTATGGGTTAACTGGATCCTCATTACATACGGTGATAGGACCTGTGATTGATCAACTTAAGAATCCAAGCTGTTAAGTCAGGAACCACCCTGGATCTGCAATACATTAATCGTATTATGCAGCTGTCATCTTTTGAGACTTAGGAAAAAAAGACACATGAGAATACATACTATGCCTGATTCATCTCTAAATTCAGAGTTCCTAGCACAGTGCTTGGCACACAGCAGTAGCTCATAATTATAATGAGTCTTTAATTTGAAATGACTCAATTAAATATATGCAATTCAACCTGAAGCTATACTCTCCTGAAAGACCTATTTCAGAGTAGCATAGAAAACCTGAAAGTATTTCCTTGCAGCTATGTACTTATAAATGGAAAATAGTTTAAAAATAGGGAATACAGCCAGACTCAAAAGTGCCTCTGATTCTGCCCAAATAAACAGCCAGCAAGACCACACATGCTTTCCTCCCTTATTGCAGGACTTGGCTTTTGTGTCTGAAATCAAATGTTAATCAGGAACAGCAAAATTGCATTAAGTCAATAAGTGTTTATCCTAAAATAATAACGAGAAAGACTTCTTATCCCTTAGTCAAATCAATACACTAATGAAAAATATTAGAACATTTGACCCTGGCTAATTTTGAGTACTTTTTTACTCACCTGTTTTGAGTTATTTTTTTCTTAAAGCGATGAAATACTTAGCTTATTTTATAGAGACTGGTATTATGATTAGAAAACCTTTGGTTGATTGAATTGTATACCCGAGTTTGGACATGTTCTTCTTCTGGGCCCCCATTCTGGTGGGTGTGGGCCCTTTGCAGATAAGGTCTGTTGAGGATGTTACTTCAATTAAGGTGTGGCCCAACTGGATTAGCGTGGCCTTTAATCTGGATTGAAATTCAGATGGAGAGAAAGAGAAAGCCACAGGGAGCAGTGAGAAAGTTGAAGTCAGTGGAACCTGAAAGAGAAAGAAGATGCCACCATGTGCATTGCCGTGTAATGGAAAAGCCAAGGGCCAAGGATGGCAGGCAGCCAGCCCCAGAGCGCCACCGTCTTCAGAGAGAAAGCGTCAGGAGAAAGCATCGCCTTGTGATGCCTTGATCTTGGACTTCTGCTAGCCTAAAATCTCTGAGCTGGTATGCTCCCCTTTAAGCCAATCCTTTGTATGATATTTTTAGCAGATAGGAAACTAAAACAGTAGCTTTTACTAATTTAGCTAATAACATCAGCATTAGAATGCCTGTGTTCTACATTTGACACCATGAATAACCAAAATTGTGACCACTAACAGGTTACTTACATAAATCAATTTCCTGATCACACTGATCATTTTTTTTCCCTTCATCTTAGAGATTTCATAACCCCAAAGAGGTAACATCAACACAGAATTTTTAATTTAAAATATTATTGTTATCTTTAATTATAGTGTTTTGCAAAATAAGTATTTTCCTTTGGTAAAATCCAGAAAATTGACCAAGCTTGTAAAACACCTGTCACTTATTTATTCATGGCACCATTGTTTTTACTTAAATATTTTACCCAAAAACAACCCAGGGAAAGAAATTCAATTGCCACATGATCTCTTTTTGACAATAAAACAATTATTGCCCTTATGGGAGAAGATTCAGTACAGAGAAGAACCTTACTTTAGTAAGTAAATAAAATCTTTTAATCTGTAGTTTTTCATGCCTGACTTAGAGGAAGTCAGGTCAAACAGATGCTCCATTTAGCTGAGTAGAACAACAGAGTCTCCTGGGGAGCTCTTAAAGAATAAAGACCCTGGGGCCTACCCCAGATCTAAGAAAACAAATCCCTGAAGCATTGGCTCCAAGCATTCATATTACTTAACTTCCACCAGAACGTTCTGATGACCGTCAGGGTTGAAAAGATCAGCATATTTTCAACGATCAGAAAACAAGCTGAGTACTGAATGAGGATGGTCATGGCTACAAAGATGTTTATTCTTGTTCCAAAGGAGTTCAAGTTCCAAAACAACATTTAACAGGAAATTAATACTTATTTCCTTTGTATAAATACCCCAAAGGAAAATTACTTGCTCCAAGAGGATGCCACTTTTCATCTCCCTTCAAATTTTAAAAGGATCCAGGACAGTAAGAGAGGCATTATCTTGTTAAATAATAGCTCAAGGGATTCGAAGTGAACCAACGTGTGAGATTTCTGGAGGAAATATTCAAATTTGAGTTGGTGTAAGGGATAGCATTCTGATAGATTTCAGCAAAACAGGGCTATGTACAGAAGAAGCACGTTCTCCATCACTACAGGTGCTCAGAACATGGATATAATTTATGATTCTTGAGGACATTTTTAAACTTTAGATTTGCATACTGATATATTTCAAAGCTTGTTCTTGTTTTTTTTTGTCTTTTGTTTTTTGTTTTCATAACGTATCCTTTGCTGTTCTAAAATCCATATGGCTCTAATTTTGGAGTGGTTGTTCAGGAGCTGAACATTTTGAATGCTAATTGAGGAACTGAAATCATAAAATGGAATCTGCTAATCCTAGAATCCTTGAATATTTCTTGCATTTTCTTTGATGAAATTAGAACCATCCAGGTAGGGTTAATATTAGGGTGAATTGGGTGAAGACAGTGAGGCATTTGCCCTAAATGCAAAATGTAAAGAGGAGCCAAAAAACTCAGTAATCAAAATAAAGAATATTTTAATAAAATATTTTGAAAATTGAAAGCAATGCACAGTATCTATGATTTTGGAAATAGCAATGTTTTCAATAAAAACAGCATCACAAATAAATTAAAAAATAAAAACAAAAACAGCACCAGTATTGCCGATTTTTCCTTTGCCTCAGGTTTCTACTGCGTGTGTGACTTAGTAGGGCAAATGTGACTGAGACTTACCTTGATGGCTGAGGTCTTTGGCTCCTCCTTAAACTCTGGTCCTATGGCAAATGCCTCACCCACCTCACCCTAGTGTTGGTCCTGCAGGTCCAGGCAAAGAAGAGGTAAGCAGGTGACCTCTGTGTGTGCACTTTGTGTATATATTTGTGCACACATAATGTGCGTGTGTTCATGTAAGAGTACTCAATTTAATACACTCAATTTCACCATTGCAGCCATTTTCCTTTAAAGAGAGAATGAGCTGAGGTTGAGCAACATATAAAATATGACTTTGACTTTTAAAAATTTCCTATTTAAAAAGGACTCCATTATAGTCACTTGATTGGCAGTGAATTATTATCCATCCATGGATGGACAGAAGGAGTAGACACTCACTCAACACTCTAGTGGTCAGCTGCATTCTGGCAATATATTAAAGGCAGTCATGCAGCTACAAAATGAATGATGTCCCTTTATATCAAAGCTTAAAGCCAACGCTTTTGCATAGTCAATAGATTTCAAAGTCCCACGACTTACTGTTTGCCAAATTTCCTTTTGAAAAATAAAAAAAATTCAATGAAAGATGAATTTGCTGCTGTGTACCTGCAATGGAAAATAAACTGCTTATTCATGTTCTGCTAGTTTAATGGGGGGTGCATCTTTATCATACTACATTTTCACCTTTGTGAAGTTGATGTTTTAGAGTCTTATATCTAACTTAAGGATCAAGAGTATGGTTTGGAACCCAGAATTTCACAAGAACCAGAATTTCAAAAGAAATTTTCCTAGCAAGGTACTTTTAAACTGTGTGCAATAGGAGAAAAGCCCATTGCAGGCAGAGCGTTAAAAGAAACAGTAATTTGTGTTAGATTTTCACATTACTCTCCGCTCCTCTTACCTCTGAAGGAGAATCCCACTACACAGTCTTTATCTCTTCCTTTACCCCCATTTTGGCTGAGGAAGAGTCGTGCTATCACCATGTCTTCTCCTATCCATAAAAACCCTGACGTCTACCCCAGCAGAAGGAAACACACTATCCTAGCGGCCCTGGAAACTACATCTCCTGTTTAACTCATGTGAGTCACCCTTTGCTGCATATCTGGGATGAGTTGACATTACAGGAAGAGAATCTTCATAATTCTTTCCAGGTCTAGAATACTAAATTTTATAATGTTATCTCATTTAGCACTTATTGATTTCATATGTTAAAAAAAAAAAAGCCCTTAAAAGTTTTTGGAGTCATTAATTAACATTTGGTTCCCAGCAGGCACTCAAATGTTTGAACCAATGATCATTTTGGAAGAGTCTAATTTCCTCCATTAGTAGGATTTTTTGTTTTTACCATGCTGGACATGCTGGAGTAATGTATTGAATTTCTCACTACTCCAAGATTGTGTGCTATGGATATAAATTCCTTTGGACCTTAAATTGTGTTTGCTTGTGCTCTAGAGAGAAAATATTGACATCTATTTTAATTTTAGCTTGACATTCAAATACTTGTCTATAAGTAGCTAGCTGGATATTCTAGGAACAGGTTTACCTTATTTAATGATTCTGTTCTTTGATCTATTTTGTGGGTTCTTTTTTTTTTCACCGAACAGGAGATTTTGCCAAGCTTTTCTTTGATCATCAGTCAGTTAGCATATTTTCTAAGACTACTCTTCTAAACCTTCATAGAACCCTTTTTTTATAACCTTTATATTTCTGAATGTCTTGCTCAATAGGACATAAAAATCCCTTTTGTTTGAAATCGTTTTCATTTTGTAAGGGAGGGGGGCTTGGTTGATTTCCAAAACCATCAGCTGCACTCATAGAGGAGCACTAAGGCTCCTCCCATGATGCCAGCATTCCTCTTGATCATAGCTGTTGCCCTTAATCCTTTCATTTACTTCCTTAAGCAAATCACTAGAATAAGGAAAACACACACAGGAGCTATCTTCAAATGAGAGTTTCATTCTTTCTGTGAGATATACTCTACCACTCCCCACCACCCTTACTGCTACCACCCTGGACCAAGCGCAAACACCTCTTATTTATTTATTTTTTTTACAAACACCTCTTAACTGCATTAATGCAACAGCCCTTATGAGGCTTATTGTTTCTGTCTTCATTTTCCTTCAGTCTTTTTTCAACACAGTAGGCAGAGGGAGCTCAGTAAAGTCCTTACCATGTCTCTTTAAGGCCTTACCATGATCTGTGCTTCATCACCACGCCCCCAACAGATAACTCTCTTACCCTATCTCTTAGTTCCCTTCTGCTCTAATTCCACCTTCTTTCTTGCTGTTTCTCAAACCTGCTGTACTTGCTATTGCCCCTGAGCCTTTGCACTTGATGACCCCTGTATCTGGACTGCTTTTCCTCCAAATCTAGCATTTTCACTTCCTCTGGGTGATTATTTAAGTCACCTGCTCAGTTACTTTATCAAATAAATTAATCTAAAACATATGAATTGTTGAATATTTTGGAATATTACATGAAATAACAATATTTCCAAATTTTTCCCTTTGCTTTGCTGTTTTTTAAGCATTCTGAGAGTTAAAATAACATCCTCATTTCTTCTACCCGTGTAACTTGTGCCCCTTGTACCTCATCCTCCATCACTGGAACCAGTAAATACAAGTGATCTTCAGTCTTCCAACATGTTCTTACCACACGTCATTACACATTAATCCTCGCATTCCACCACCTAGGCAGTTAATAGTAGTGGTTTGGGATGTCAAAAGTGCGAGTTAGAAGAGAGAGTAACAACACTGCTTATTTTCTTAATCTCTCTTTAACTTTGTTTCCTCATCTTTAAAACAGTAACAATAACTGTACCTACCTCATAGGGTTGTTATGAGAATTAAATGAATTAATATATAGAAAGCCCTTAGAACAGAGCATAGCACAGAGTAATTTTTATATATCTGGTAGATTCTATAGTATTTTACATACACGAAAATATCCATCACGCAGTGTGCTTCCTGTCAGTCTCATAAAGTCACCATCTTTGTCTATATAGATGTTTGATATATTATTAAACTTGGTCTTTATTGTTTTTTAAAAAGTTTGGAGCAGAAAAGTGAAATAATATGGAAAGTGGATCCTGTGTTAGACTCCAAAATGGTCCTCAATGATTCTTCCCTCCTGATATTCGTACCTCTATGATTCCCTACCTACATTGAATAGGGGGATGATCTGTATAATCAATAAGATACTAAAAAATTGATGGAGTATAACTTATGAGACTAATTCATAAAATATATGGTAGCTTCTGCCTTTCTCTCATGGGTCATTTTCCTTGGGGGACTGAAGCTACCATAGTGTGAGGACATTCAAACAGAGCTATGGAGAAGGTGACATGGTGTGGGAAATTGAATCATGTACCCACCAGAGACATGTTCAAGATTTATTCCACATTCCTGTGGGTGGGAACCCATTTACAAATAGAACCTTTGATGATATTATTAGCTAAGGTGTGGAATCATTTGTGAGCAGGATTTTTGAAGATCTTTTAAAGATGAGACCAAATTGAATAGTGTGGGCCTTAATCCAGAAGATTGAAGGTCTTATAAGCAAAGGAAATTTGGATAGTCAGTCAGTAGAAGCTAGAAGCCAGCAAAAATCAGAGTAGAAGACACAAGGAGAGAGAACTCGCCATGTGATGGAGGATTGTGAGAATGCTACAGAATCTAGGGGAAAGCAAGACTTACTAGAACCCTGATGTTGGATTCCAATTCCCCCAAACCATGAGACAATAAATTTCTGTTATTCAAGCCAACTCACTGTGTGGTATTTGTCATATCAGTCCTAGAAAACTAAGTCATGTGGTAAGTAACCAAGCCTTCCTGCCCACAGGCAGCATCGATGTGTCAGCCATGTGTAAGCCTTCATGGAATCAGATCCTTCAACACCAATCAAGCCTTCAGTTGACTGCAGTTCTCTGGTTGACATCTTGACTACAACTTCATGAGATACCCTGAGCAAGAACAACCCAGCTAAGCCTCCTCTGAATTATTGGCCCACAGATACTGAGAGAAAATACATGATTAGTGCTGTCTGAAGTTGTTATTTTGTTATGCAACAATAGATAACTAATACAGGCCTCATAAACTCAATATATATGACTGAGAAAAAATGGAAATCATTGAACTTAACAATTCTTAGTATTTGAACTACCTGTTAAATTATGAAGGAAAGGAACATTTCAAATCATGTATAAAATAATGGAAATACATTATACAAGACTGAATTGGAAATGTGAGGTAAGATTTAGGTTTTAGTGATTTTATTCCTTATATTTTTAGAATGGCAATTCCATTGAGGTACATTTCTTGGAGTCAATAGAATATGAATATTCCTAGTTTATGAAAAAAAAAATACATATTGGATAGTTCCTGGGAAAGCTTATAGAATTATAATAACATTTTTTAAGATTAGGTCTCTGATGGACAGAAGCCACAGAGCAGCTTCAGGGATCTCACTGAAGAATTCATAAACAGTTCCTTTGAGAAGTTGCCAGGAAGTATGTTTTTAAACTTGAATGTGCAATAGCACTGATAAATTTCAGATTCTTAACTATTATCAGGGGTGGGATCTAATTTTCTGAAGTATTTTTAGCAACTCTAGGTGATAGAGATACTGTGGTCCATTGACCTCAGTAAGTAGCAAATGCATAGAAAAATAAATCTCCTGTCTTTCTTTAACTAACTCTTATTCATCCTTTAAAGTTTGCCATCAGTGTATTTTCCTCAAAAAAGCCTTCCCTGGCCCTCTCTTTTCACCTCCTGAGTAGGCCATGGTCCCTTGTTATGTGCTTTCATAGTACTCTGTACCTCACTTTCTTAGCACCATCATACTTTTCATATACATTTAGTGTCTATATTTCTACTGGAATAGAAGATCTCTGATAGTAGGGAACATACATGACATCATCATTGTTGTTTCCTCAGCATCTAACATAGTGCATGGACCATAGAGAGTTCAGTAAACATTTTTAGATTTGCAGTAGGCTATATATGTAACAACTGCCTTGTTTCTTATTTAAAGAATGGTTCTCAACCCAGGATGCACATTAGAATCACGTGGAGAGCTTTTATAAAATGCCGATGGTGGGGACTCCTTTCCAGACCAATTAAATTGGACTCTTTGGTGGAGGGACACAGGAATTTGTAGTTTTTAAAGCTCTTTGGGTGTTTCCAGTGTTCATCCAAGCTTGTGAACAAATGGTTTAAAAATCCTTTAAGGATTTTTAAGAATGAAGGTGGAAATTATTAAGGAGCAGAAAACCAGAATAGGCCCAAAGATATGGAAGTTATACAACACACTCTTAGATAATCAATTCATCAAGGAGGAAATTGCAGAGGAAATGAATAACAACCTTGGAATGAATGAAAATGAGAACACAGCAATATTAAAACCCATAGGATGCAAAAAAAGTAATGTGAGAAGGAAATTTATAGCAATAAATGACTATATATTTAAAAGAGGAAAGATCCAAAATCAAAGACCTAACTGTTCACCTGGACAAATGAAAAAAACAACAACAAACAAATCCTAATGCAAGGAGAAGGAAATAAAGATTAAACAGAACTACATGATTTT
>JAKSZT010053819.1:4438348-4472509 GCA_026826555.1 Tolypeutes matacus
CTAGAGCTGACTTCAGAAGATAGAAGTGTCATTTACCTGTGAATAAGAAAGTATTCTGAGTAATATAGACATACCAAGAGTTTTCTGTTAGGCCAACTATACTGATACATTTATCTTTTTACTTCACTAAAAGATACCCTCCAAGGAGGCTAAGAATATTTCAAGAATCATTGTGAAGATTAAATGAAAGTAACTACATAAATGTATTATTTCTCCCCTTCTCTCCAGATATCTCTAATAATAAGTCAAACTGACAAAGCTTACTGATAATGAATTGGGTGCGATCATAATTGCTTGTCTATCAGAACTTAGCTATACCTATCTGTTATGGGTTGAATTGTGCCCCACCCCCAAAAGATATATTGAAATCCTAACCCACAGTATCTCAGAATGTGACTTTATTTGGAAATAGGGTCATTGTAGGTAGAATTAGTTACAATAAAGTCATACTCAAAAAGGAAAGGCCCCTAATGCCAATATGACAGGTGTTATTATAAGAAGAGTAGATGGACTGACACTAGAAAGAATAACATGTGATGACTGAGGCACAGATTGAAGTGCTTCAGTTGTAAGACAAGGAATATTAGGGGTGCCAGCAAACATCAGAAGCTGGAAGAGGCAAGGAAGGAATTTCTCCTGCAGGTTTCAGAGAAAACATGGCCCAACTGACACCTTGATTTTGGAATCTATCTTCCAGAGCTACAAGACAACAAATTTCTATTATTTTTTAGCTACAAATATTATGGTGCTTTGTTTTGGCAGCCCTATGAAACTAAGATTATTGTTCCTTGAAATTCAGAAAACTACAAAATAAAGAAACCAGAATTTTCATGTCTTTGCAAATAGGCACATTTTTGTTTGCTGATGCATCCTAAGTGTCTAGAAGAGTACCCATTGCATAACAAGTGCTCAAAAAATATTTCTTTGCAAAAAGGAAGGCTTTGTGTTTTAATGGGTTCAGAAGAAAAACTATTACCAGATCTGCTCTCAAGTAATTTTCAACTTAACTGAAGAGAAAAGAAGTAGACAAGTGAAAAGGTAACTAGCAGTACAGACAAATTACAATAAAAAGAAAAGTTAGAAATTCATGTCAGAGAAGGCTACATTGAAGAGTGGGTGTTTCAATGAGACTTGTAGGTACAGAAAAGGATGAGACACCCTTCCGAGCAAAGGGAAGATGTATACAAAGTGTTTGCACAAAATATGAATGCAGGAAGTGCATGTAGGACATTGTGAAGAACCTAGCCTGGATTAAGGGAAAAAAATCATGTGGGTGAAAAGATGAGACTGGAGAATGGGTTGGGACAAGATGGCAGAGAGTACTTAGTTCATTCTAGATTTAATGCAGTTGACCAAGATAATAGAGTCACACGAGGAACATGGTATTCAAGGAAGAATAATCCTCAATCCAAAAGTAACTTAGCAAAGGATTCATCTGTGAGAAAAATTGAAAGGAAAATTGGAGCTCTGGGGTGATAGAAAGAGTTTAGGACATTTTTTGGTGGACTTATATGCCACCTCCTACCTGGTAATTCTTGACTTCCATTGTTATGAAATTAAGGAGAGCAGAAGCATGAGTCAGTGGTGAGGGGTCAGTTCACAGCCCACTTGAGGTAAATACCAATTTTGAATTTTATATATAATTTTGAGAATAGGCTTCATATTTGTGGTGGTTTGAAAGCTGTATGGAACAAAGAAAAATTATGTTCTTAAAGCTAACCAATTCCTGTGGATGTAAACCCATTGTAAGTAGGCCCTTGTGATTAATTACTAAAATTGAGGTGTGTCCCCTGGTGGGTCTTAATCCTCTTATTGGAGTCCTTATAAATTATAAATATGAAGAGAAAAAGAGAAAGCCATGAGAACAAGGAGCTGAAGCAATGAAACCCAGAAGAGAAGGGAGAGACAGCAGGCGCCACCATGTGCCTTGTCATGTGACAGAGGAGCCCAAGATTGCCGGAAGTCGTTCTTCAGGGAGAAAAATATTGCCTGATGATGCCTTGATTTGTACATTTTTCTAAGCCTCAAAACTGTAAGCTTGTAAACTAATAAATTCCCATTGTTAAAAGCCAACCCATGGGAAGTGGATGTGGCTCAAGTGAGTGAGCTCCCGCCTACCACAAGGGAGGGCCCAGGTTTGGTTCCCAGTGCCTCCTAAAGAAGACAAGCAAGACAATGAGCTGACACAATGGGCTGGTGCAGAGAGCTGACGCAACAAGATGACGCAACAAGAGACACAAGCTGGAAAACATAATGAGGGACACAATAAGGCAGGGAATGGAAGTGGCTCAAGTGATTAGGAGCTTCCCTCCCACATGGGAGGCTCAGATTCAGTTTCCAGAGCCTCCTTTAAAAAAAAAAAGGAGGATAAGCACACAATGAACAGACAGTGAGTGCAAACAATGAGGGGATAGGGAGAAATAAATAAATAAAATGAATCATTTTTTTTTAAATGCCATCACATTTTATGGTATCTGTATGAGCAGCTTTTAGCAAACTAAATATTTCATAATTATTACAATACAGAATAGGAATGTCACTAGTTTTTAATTGATTGCTTGAATTAAAGTGTTTTTAACTGCATTTCATTTAAAAAGCTAGAGAAAAATAAGAATAAAGCCAAATTGTTCCATAATATCATTTTAAAACCAAGATCTTGTACTATAAATCACAACTGTTCTACATGCCAATGTCTTTCTTTCATAATATTCCGGGAAATTTCATTTGCAATCCAAAGCTGACAAAAATGAGAAATACCAGATTTGATATGGTGAAGATGACCTTCTGCTTATATAAGATTAGAATCTTAGGCCAAAGGCTGTAATCGTAATGCTCCAGAACTCTGTGTAAAAGGAGAAAAACATGGAAAAGTAGACTTTTCCTGTAGTCAATGTGATAGGGGTTTTAATTAAGAACGATGAGACTATGACGGAATCCTAGGTTTATAAGTGTTATACTAAAATAAAATAGAACATGAATTGAAATTGATCTGAAAGAAGGAATCTGATGGGTCACCTTTCCTCCATGCTTACCAATTTTCTTTGACACATCTTTTTACACACCAAGATATAAAATGAAACTAAAAATGCAAGCTGGAAATAGAAAGCAAAAATCATAAAAATGATTTATTTTAAAGCTACATTTGTACATTGAAGTTTGGATTAATTCCTAACACCTAGAATTCTATAACTGAAGGATAAATTTATAGAGAGATGCATAAACCTTTGTAATAGTAATGAGGTGGCATGAGAAAGGAGGCTACACCTCCTCCCCCCATTCATGAGATGGAAATGGGATTTTTCTTAACCTTTGAGAGATGCATTATCTACCTTTAAAATGAAATACTGCTAGGTGGTTAGTTATTTGTAGACCCAAACAACAAGAGCCAAAGCATCTTTCTGAGGTAAAACTATAAACAATGATACCTTAAAAGACTATATTATACCTAATAATACTATTTAGGGGGCACCTACTACATGGCAATCTTAAATCACTATGCTAAGTGATGTAACTGCATTAATTTTAATACTTACTTTAGACATGGTGAGTCTGACACTCAGGGAAATTAATTGCCCAAAGACATGCAGCTATTAAGACATCACAGTTATGCCTGACTCCAAAACTCATATTCAATTCAGTTTATTGTCTTTAATCACCTTTACTTTCTATAAGAATGTCCATTCTATAAGTGATAAGGACCATATCTATCTGGATTTATAAATAAATGAAATAACTGGAGCTCTGGCCCTACCCAGGGTCAATTTTATATATATATATATATATAAAATCTGGGGCTGGGGGCCCAGGTATATTGCTCATGTTTTAAATAACCCTAGGCAGGGAGGGGACGAGTAGTTGAAATACAAGGGCTTCTTTGGGATTTGGAGGTTGTCCTGAGTACCTTTGTGGCAACGGATGTAGGCCATTTTAAATCAGCACACACCACTCAGAACTGTGTGGGAGAGAGTGTGGTCTACGATGTGAACTGTGGTCTTTGGTTGGTGGCAAGGCCCCAGGATGTGTAAGTCCATTGAGGGTGGTGGGCCACACTTGTGGGAGATGTTTGTGTGGGATGTGGTGGGAGGTGTGGGAGGTGGGCAACATGGGAATCCCAGTGGGTTCCGTGTAATATTTTGGGTAATCTAAGCACCTCTTAAAATATATTTATATATTAATATATAAATAACATTTTTGTAAGCAAATGCACATATATGCATATATATTTATATATCATTTTACAAATATTGATATGTATTGTGAAATTTTTGATTTTTACCCACAATAAAAAATAAATAAATTAAAAATAATAATAATAATAACCCTAGGTAGTGGTTATGTGCCTCCTCCTACCATGTTATCCAATATCCTTGGGGAACACCTCACTGTACTACTAAAGCATCTAGTATCGTTATCTCTACTTTTCAGATAAGAAAAATCAAGGCTAAATCACTTATCTAAAGTCACATAGCAAATGAGTGGAAGAACTAGGATTTAAACTCAGTGTGTCCAGTTCCAAAGTGAATGCTTATTTTACAACCACTAAATTATCTCGCTTCAAAGGAAATTAGTCCGAATTTCTGAATATTAATAATCTCCTTAAATTATCTAAATGACAAACCTAAATATTATGAGTTTTTCTGACTTTCAAAAGTCTTAGTGGAAAAATTATTGACATTTTTCAAGTTGCGTTATCGCATGTTGCATTATTTTATTCTTGAATATACTGCTTCCAAAATCTATTTTACAATTATTCCAGCTTCCCTGGAAAATCCTAAAGGACTAAAATAAACTTTGTCCCTCTACAAAAGTCTGACAATTATATTCTAGACTTTTAAAAAATCGACTAATGATTGTTTACCAGTAAAATGTTATCACATTTATTTTATCTTCTAAGGTACAAATTATAGGCATTTAATATTTTATGGCTTAGAGACTAGGGAAGTATTGGAATGCTAACTTCATGTCTGGGTCAAATAAAGCCTCTTTTCAATTAGGCAATATAAATTTCAGTTGTCCTATTAGAGCCATTAAGAGAAAGGATATGAATCAAGGTTACGGAGTTAAGAATTGCTTCCCATCATTTTAAAAACTGCAGCTGACTCACTTTGCCAAATGAAAAAAGCCATGGTCCAGGAAAGTGCAAAACTACATCTTTGCCCACATGGTTCCTCCAATTTGTGGTAAGAAACTACTCTGGTCTTTACCAGAAACTGATGCCATCATTGGCAAGGGCCTGCTGATGGGGAAGTGCAATCTGAATGAAGAGAGTATAGCTGGGGAAATTCTGGCAACAAGTTGAAATGACGATGGTTGATATTTCTTGACATTTCAACATCCCGTATGCCTGAAAGCATGTAGGTGTATAGCCTCTGGCCACATCCCTTCCCGGAATAACCAACACGATATTCTAGCAGTGCAGATTTCCATTAACCGCCTAGAGATGTGCGATAAGAGTGGTCTGCAATCCGTGGGTGAATGGCTCCTGATTTAATCATTTGAGCTAATAACGTTAATAATAACAACTACTTTTTGTTTGGCACGCTCTTCAGTCTTTAGATGTATCATTAACGATGAAGGTCACTAGGATATAAGCTTCTTGATGAGAGAAACCCTGTCTGTCTCCTCATTCTAGTTTGTATTTACTTGGCAGGCACTCAATGAATATTTGATGATTGCATCACATTTAACATTTTCAAGGCCATATCATAAGGTATTATCATTTAAGATTCATTCTAGTTGAATTGGTATCCGGTGAACGCATACATGGTAAGAGTGAGACTCAGGATTCGAACTCAGAACTCAGACTGCCTGATTCAGGTTGTGATCTCTCCCAAATCACCGGTCTAAAACTGTTGGCAAAATACACGGTACTAATGTGAATGGCATTCTTTACTTTCTGAAAGGTCAATTTTGTACAGAAGCAGTTGTTTTCTCATCATGGAACATCAAGTTGCTTTGAAACCTCTCAAGATAATTAAGCTCACATTGCAAATGCCTGGGAATCACGTCAATTGTGGGCTCTAAATAGGCAACCACTGTTGGCGATAATCAAGATTAGAAGGCCTTTCCATCTGCGTGGACAGTTAAATAAAGCTAAAGCAACGCTGGCGTTTAAAATGGCAGTGCAGCAACTCCTGAGCACCTTTTCCTTTAGAGAAGTACGTTCTTTTCTCGCATTTATGCATCTGTATCCTAAAGTCAAAGAAATTTTGTAACCAAATAAAGGAACTAATTCTGATAACTAGCCCCAAAGATTGAAAAATGTTATGCAGTTTTTTTTATTAATACAGTTTACTGAACATGTGTACTTTGATAATTAATTACCTGTTCGAAGCCAGTAGTAGGCACTGAAAGTCAAAAAAATTAGTCAGTGTGACCCCTGCTTTTGTAGAGCTCATGATTTAGGGGGTATGACGATGTATAAGCATATCATTAACATAGAAATGCCAGGATGGATTATGTCCAAAACATAAAAGGAGTACAAAAGAAGGAAGGATGATTAGAAGCATCCAGAAAGTACTCTAAAATAATCACCTTGAATGAAGCTCCTAGCTCTGTCATTAACCTCTAAAATGGTATTACAATGAGGGAGTTTGGCTATCTGCTTGCCAATAAGGGATCAGTGAAAATGTAAATATGTGAGTCCATTTTTGGAAACTCCTTTTTTATATATATAGTAGTTGGGAAAATGTTACTCTAGTTTATCATGTATGCACAGCATGTTAATTGCTCATGTATAAGATTTAACCCCTTTATGGAAAATTAAAACAAGGTATGAACCATGCTTTATAAAGTTTAAATTATGTTCCTCCCCAAGGAGAAAAAATTTACAGGTATTAACAACTCTTTAAATCTGCAAAGTTCAACGTGACCATAAGTGTCCCAAATTTACCTAGACATATTAATCTGACAATATTTTACAAACTATGATGAAAACTGTTTTTAAGATAGCAGACCTGTAAATTAGATTGAACTACTATAGTCTTTTTGCACTTGGAAAAATGAGCAAATAAGCAAATCAACAACAACATTAAGTGGGGTATAAAAAAAATTCACTGTGAGAAGCATGTCTGAAGCTCAAGAGAGACTCCATGCAAGTGAAAGGGAAGTGGTGGTTGGAAGGGAGAGAAAGAGGCCTGTAGGAGATACTGTGAGGTCTACCTGGACACTAGAAAGTCCACATGAGACAAATGGAATAAATTAAGCCTTTAGTTAAATTGTTTGCTATTGTTTGAAGAAAAGCAAATGGACCAAAAACTAATGGTCTCAAAGGTGATTCAGGTTGCATCTGTACAGTGCTTTAACAAAGGACAATTGAGTGGGAAAATCTGTCAAACTAGTTATTTGAGTATATGAAAAGAAAAAATAAAGGCCAGTATTACCAGTTGTAATAGCACTGTATAGAAACAACCTGAATATCTCCCTGACAAGTAAAAACCACTTAGCTGCATTTTCTGTGCTTTACCCAGGAAAGGAAAAACCACAGTGATCTCTTGCCACTCAACTTTCTTACTCCTTATCCAGACAAGTTCTTTTGCTGTCCTCTCTGTCTTTCTGTACAAATTTAAAAAGAAATGAAGTTGTGAAAACTTCAGCTGAATAAAATGCAAATCTGGGACATCTTTGACATAGAAAAAAGTAATTTTTTATTAGGATATATTTTCTAGGTTTAATGCAAGGGATGGTGCGACAGAAAAGAGAAACTTGAAAGACAATTTTTAAACGTCTAATTGCTGTCAAGGGCTAGCTATTTTTCCCTAACTAAATATATATATATAAAGTTTCACTTTGGAAATTAGTAAGTTGAGCCAAATAAATCTGCCTTTGAATATTGAAAATTACTTCAAAATACATCAAAAGGCTTGAACACATAGGCACATGACACAGGAAATTTTTGCCTTGAATTAGGGCCCTGCAATATTAGACCATGCCTCAGTTTGCCAGTGCTGTTAAACAAATCCATAGACTAGTTGGCTTAAACAACAGGAATTTATTACTTCACAGTTTGGGAGGCTAGGAGTCCAAAATTAGAATGTTGGTAAGACCACGCTGTCCCCAGAGTCTGCAGCATTCTGGTTATGGTTTTTGGGCAATCCTCCATTACCTGGCAATCTCTCTCTCTTTCTCCTCTGGCTTTTTACTCACTCTCAGTCAGAGCATCTCTGCTTATAAGGACTCCAGCCATATTGGATTAAGGCTCATCCTCCTTCAGTTGGCCACACAGTAACTAATAGCATCTTCAAAGTTCCTGCTCACAAATGAATTCACACCCACAGACTGGAACAGGAGATAGGAATTGAATGTGTCTTCCAGGGGAGAGGATTCAATCCCCAACAGACAACTTCCTTGTTTCCCATGCAGAAGGTTCCCTCTAACTACTGCCTTAACAATTTTGCACAAGTCAGCAACCTAATGGCCTGTGGGATGGCTGCTTGAAATTGTAAATAAAATTTTTTAACTCACCCATGCCATTTATTTACATATTATTTATGACTGTTTTCCTAATGTCAGGGCAAAGATGACAAGCTGTGGCAGGGCTCCAATGGCCTGCCAAGTCTAAAACTTTACAAAGTGTTGATCCACGTTCCAGATGGTTGCACTTGCAGGAAGAAACCATCCTAAGCACTTGTAAAGGATCAGCACGTTAGAGTCTATGTGGTTGAAGGGATCACTGACAAGTTTCTCTACTGACTCCTTGTGATGGTTAGACTCATGTGTCAACTTGGCTAGGTAATGGTACCTGGTTTTTTGCTCAAGCAAATACCGGCCTAGTGGTTATTGTGAGAACATTTCATGGGCTTAAATCATCAGTAACTTGATTGCATCTATGTCTGATTATATCTACAATCAACTGAGGAGATTGCCTTCATCAATGAGAGACATCTCATCCAATCAGTTGAAGGTTTTTAAAAAGAGAAGTAAGAATTTCCCTCTCTACTTCAGCCAGCCAGCTTCTCCTGGAGAATTCCTCAGAAAGCTTCCTCCCTCAGAGATCCCACCTTGCAGCCTGCCCTGTGGAAATTGCACTCACGTATCGCCACAGTCACGTGAGATAACTTTATAAAATCTCATGATATTTAGATATCTCAAGTTGGTTATGCTTCCCTAGAGAACCCTGACTAATAGAGCTTGGTACCAGAAGTGGTTCTTGAGAAGTAGAATCTTAAAAATGGGATTTCTGAATTGGTTCTGGGGGTTTCAGAATTGGCCCCTACTCTTACTATATTCAAAAGCACTAATGACTCTATTTAGAATAATTAAGATGCTACTGATATTCCCTGATGTGAGTTGGCAATAGAGATATGCAAATTATCACCACTGGATATGGCTACTCACAAGCTTATAATAGGCAAGGCTCTGGGTGAGAGTGTTTCTGACACCTTAACAGAGTTTTGTGGAGTTAAAAGGTGTAATGATGTTGGCTGATTATTCCTAAATATGCTGAATACCATTATAAAAGGACAGGATGGGTTGAAGTATTCAAACTTGCAACTTGAGTGCCACATGAAGGATATAAATTTTCTACATGTGACCTGAAAGAAAATCTTGTTTCATGTAGCTGCAGATTTGAAATCTCTGAAACCAGACCCAGTGACTCATTGTGCCAGTAGCAGAGTTACAACAGAAACTAAATATTCAACCTTGCAAGGTGCCTGCTGTTAAAGTGAGGGCATTGATTGGAAATGAATGGTATCCTGAAATTTGGAATGAGGACATATGGGTTGATAATGATAGCAGTGGGGACATTGAAACCCTAAATTCTTCTGAGTCTTTGCCAGGTAAAAACTGTAATGGTCTGCCCTGAGAAACAGCCACCTGACCTCCAGGCTGTCCTAAGGAAATAGTTACCCAACTTCCAGTTTGCCCTAAGGAGTTTGTCTTCTAACTTCCACCTGAAAAGCTTAATCCTGTTTCACTAGGTCAAACTGCAACAGAATGTCCTGAGGTAGTTGCCTTGCAAGAAACTCCTAATCCTTCTCACTATCTACCCAGACCATTCCTATTTTCTTCCAGACCTATGTAAACGTAAGTCCCAAAGGCCCCAAAAGGTGAGGTATGATGTGTGACCCATGAGGAAGTATTCTATACTCCAAAAGAACTGCATGAGTTTTCTAATTTATATAGACAGAAATCAAGGGAACATTTGTTGGAATGCATTAGACTTAAGTCTGTATGACAGACTTAGAGAGATTGGAATGTTAGAGTGCATCTATTATGTAAGATATGCTCACTGACCCCAGGGATGTCCAGAGGACCCACATTTCACCAGGGCTCTGAAGAATAAGTTTATTAGATTAAATCCGTCTTCCCTGAAGAGCTCTGTGGTTGCTCTTCTCTGTAATTCAGATATTACTGTGGGAATTGCTGTCACTCAATTGGGATCATTAAGCACAAAGGGCATGATCTTATCCTGGATTGGCAGAAACCAAGTGATGGCACTTAATGCCAAAAACAAAGTGGGCATGGCTACCACAATGAATAGCAGGCTCAAAGCAGTAATCAAAATTGTCTGAGTTGCAGAGACCTACGGTGTTGGCTAATAGTTCATGGGGTACCTAGAAATAAAACAGATGGGCAGTGTACTAAATTCCTACTTAATCTGTATAAGCAGAAGAGTTCTAGGTTAGGTGAACAAAAGTTAAACTTGACTTACAAAAAAAGAGAGTCACAGCCTCTTAATCAATTCCCAGACTTGAGACAGTTTACAGACCCAGAACCCCTTGAATGAGTGGAAGATTGGGTCACCTTGGGGAAGGATCCTCTTACATTGCCACAAATTTATGCTGTTAATCTTCATCCCAGCCTTTCCTAAAGATATCAACAGCCTTCTACCAGGGTAACTGTGCAATGGGGAAAGGAAATGATCAGACATTTTGGGATTATTAGACACTGGCTCAGAAATGACATTAATTCCAGGAGACCCAGATAATCACTGTGGTCCACCAATCAGAGTAGGGGCTTATGAAAGTTTGAATTTGGTGAATTCTCCTCCACCCAATTATGTTTTTTTTTGTTTTTTTGTTTTTTTTTTTTAAAGATTTTATTTATTTATTCATTTATCCCCCCCCCTGCTGCTTGTGCTCGCTGGGTCAGCCAACCACGCCATGCGGGCGGGCCCGTCTCCACCAGGAGGCCCCGGGAACCGAACCCGGGGCCTCCCATATGGTAAACGGGAGCCCCACTGATTGAGCCACAGCCGCTTCCCTCAATTATGTTTTTAAACTAATCTATTCCTGTGGGTGTGGTACCTTTTGATTGTATTAGATTCACTTTAGATCAGTTGATTAGATTGCTTTTGATTGGACTAAGTCAGCGAGGCATAACTCAGGTTGAGTACCACCCTCTTGCTGGGCCTTATATAAACATAGACACAGAGAGAAAGAGAGACAGAGAAAGAGAGCCACCAGTTTTTAAGCTGTAATGTAAGAGAGAACTCAAGGATTGCTAGGAGTCAAAGCTTAAGCACAAAGCCCCCAAGAGGCTGGGCCCATGGAGCAGCTCAAGGGTGAAAAGAAGAGTCATATGCCTGATAGTTCACAGCTGAACTCAGGAAGAAAGCAGAGCAGCCCAGACTGAGAGAGAAGGCCAGAAAGAGACAAGCCCTATCCTGGTTGCTCACAGCTGAGTTCCGGGAGATGGTAGATTCTGGAGGGGATGGCAGGAACCTTGGAAGAGATCAATGGCTATCTTGCTTCAGCACATGGCAGGACCCCAGGATCATCAGTAGTTGACTTTGATGAGAAAGAATCTCTGCTGATACCTTGATTTGGACAAGTTGCTAGGCTTGAGTGGGGAATGGAGCAAGAGGAGGCTCTCTGACAGGTCCAGGCTGCTATGCAAGCTGCTCTGCCACTTAGGCCATATGATCCAGCAGATTCAATGGTGCTGGAAGTATCAGCGGCAAAGAGAGATGCTATCTGTATCCTTTGGCAGTCCTCCATAGCAGACTCAAAGGGAGCAAAGCCTTGCCATCCTCTACAGATAACTACTCTCAGTTTGAGAAACAGCTTTAGGCTTGCTACTGGTCCTTGGTAGAGATGAAATGCTTAACCATGGGCCACCAAGTTACCATGGGGCTTGAGTTTCCTATCATGAGCTCGGTGTTGTGTAACCTACCAAACCATAAAGTTGGGCATGCATAGTAGCACTCCAACATAAAATGCAAGTTATATATATGAGATAGGACTTGAGTGGATTCTGAAGGCACAAGAAGTTACATGAGGTAGTAGCCTAAATGCCCATAGCCCCTACTCCTGCCACATTTCCTTCTTTTTCCCAGACAATGTCTATGGCCTCTTGGGGAGTTCTTTACAATCATGTGACTGAGGAAGAGAAAACTCAAGCCTGCTTACTGATAGTTCTGCACTATATGCAGGCACCACCTGAAAGTAGACATCTGCAGAACTACAGTCCCTTTATGGGACATGCCTGAAAGACAGTGATTCTCCCAGTAGGCAGAATTTCGAACACTGCACCTGGTGCTTCATTATGAACCACCAGGTGCAGTGGCCTGGATTACCCCTAGTGATCCACTAGGAAAATTTTTGCTTCCTGTCCCTGCAACATTAAGCTCTGCTGGTCTACAGGTCTTGGTTCCAAAATGAGGGGTGCTTCCATCAGGAGACATAACAACAATTCCATAAAACTGGAATTTAAGACTGCTACCTGGCCACTTTGGGTTCCTCATGCCTCTGAGTCACCAGGCAAATAAGGGAATTACTTTACTGACTGAAGTGATTGATCCTAACTATCAAAGGAAAACAGGACTGCAACTACACAAAGGAGGTAATGAAGAGTTTGTCTGAAATACAGGCTATTCCCCAGGGCATCTCTTAGTACTACCATACCCTGTGATTAAAATCAATGGAAAACTGTAACACCCAATCCAGGCAGGATTACCAATGACCCAGAAACTTCAAGAATGAGGGTTAGGATCACCCCACCAGGCAAAGAACCATGGCCAGCTGAATGCTTGCTGAAGGCAAAGGGAACACGATCTAGGTAGTGGAAGACGGTAGTGATAAATGAACTACAACCATGTGAGCAGTTACAATAATGAGAACTTTAATGGTTTTAGTTATTTCTTCCTTGTTTTGTTATGACTATGTTTGTATATATACTTAAAGAAAATTTCTTTGTTTTCCTCCCTATCTTATCCTCTTATCATATGACATTAGTTTCATGTCATAATAGTTAAGTTAAAGGATATCAAGTTTAAGATTTAAGGAGTTATACCCTATTCTGTACAGATTTAGTGTGTTTCCAGTTGTCTGCAGGACAGTTGAGTATTGTTAGGTGAAAATTATGTCTGTTCTTGTTTTTATTTAAATATTAAGTATGGTTTAAGGTGATGTTTTTGGCTGCCAAGTTGAAAGGGGTGGACTGTGATGGTTAAGCTCATGTGTCAACTTGGCCTGGTATGGTGCCCAGTTGTCTGGTCAAGCAAATACTGGCCTAGTTGTTATGTGAAAATATTTTGTGGACTTAAATCATCAGTAGGTTGACTGCATCTATGGCTGATTACATCTGCAATCATCTGAGGAGATTGCTTTCAGCCATGAGAGATGTCTCATCCAATCAATTGAAGGCCTTAAAAGGAGAAATGATGATTTCAGCAATCAGAAAATAGAATTCCCATATCTATTTCATCCAGCCACCTTCTCCTGGATAATCTATCAGAAACCTTCATCAGAGTTCCTAGCTTGCAACATGACCTCCGGAATTTTGATTCGTGTATCGTCACAGTCATGTGAGACAATTTTATAAGATCTCATAATATTAACAAATCTCATAATATTTCCTAGAGAACCCTGACGAATACACTCCTCTATCAGCTTACCAGGCCTGTCTTACTCACAGATAGCTTCTTTCCTGAACACTCAGCATTTTATGCTCTGTCTGCCTTATGTTTACCTCTCTGGTTAATACATCCTTTTCCTTCTCCAACTTAACAAGTGACATTTTTAGAAATTTCAGCTCTTCTATGAAGCTTACTCTGATCTTTCCAGGAAGAATTAATCACTACATTTTAATACTACTAAAGCATTTTTGTAACACTAAATTAGCCCTTACCACATTGTATTGTGACTCTGCCTTGATTGCTATGCCCAAACTCCTTAGAAACAGAAGTTCCATCTTTTTTATTTTTATTTCAGTGGTGCTCAGGAAGGTGACTCGCATTTAGTAAATACTCAATAAATGTTCCCTGAAACCGACTGAAAAATTGTTTATGGCAATACTTGAAAGGTAACAATGGTTTCTTAGAATCTATTTGTAATTTTATTATTTTAGTAAATAGCAGTTTCCTGAATGAATGGGATGAAGAGCTAGAAAATTATGAGAGAAAGGAAAGAAATTGAGAAACATCTGGAATATGGAGTGTCTCAAAAGGGTCCAGGCCCTTGGAAATGAGGAAAAAAACATGCAGTCCCAAGTTTTGAAGACCAACTTTGAAACTGATTTCCTGCCTAGCTCCAGCCCTCTTAACCCATCAACCTTCTTTAACTCATACTCACATTCTTCTCTGTCTCAACAGTCTCTTGGGGGATGATCTCTTATTGCTTTTCTTTCCTATTTCCCCAAGTCATAAACCCCACTCCAGCCTTAGCCTAAATATTCTTTTTTCTTTCCCCCTTCCCCACTGTCCTTTTGTCATATTGCCTATCTCTGAACCCAAGTCCAATGTAAGATTACTCATAGAGACTTGGTTCTATTTTTATTTTCAAAAACTCTACATTTTAGACTCTTCTTACATTTCTGATCTATTTACTTTGATTTTCTAAGTAATTTTCATTGATTAGAACTGGCTGAATTTGGATTTTCACTCCCAGAAAAATGGTAAAATGAATTCCAGTTTTTTTTTCATTGCATGCAATTCATTCCTTGAAACTCCCCTGAATTCTAATCAAGTGATGCTTGCTCACTTTTATTTTTTTCAAGCATTGTGTTTTCTGAAAAGTGACTATCATCTAAAATCAGCAGTTAAACAATCATGATCTACTTCATGTTTATCTCTTGATTGAGTCTGGGTGCTTTGGACTCTTTCATGCCTCTTCAGGGGCCACAACACCTGCAGATAACTCCCAGAAGAGTCTGTCAATTATGGGGTTTTTTGCTAACTAAGAGTCAGGGCCTGGAAACACTCCTAAGTGTTTCCTCAGCAGGTGTATGTCCACCAGTCTCCTTTTACTAAAATTTCATTTTCATGGATGGCTAATTATATAATGTAGAAGTAAAAGGAGATGCTTTTTAATTTAAAAAATAATAGATATTAATTCACTCCTTTAGTGTAAGGATCTTTTACTGACCCTGTCAAATCTACTAGACAAACACCATTTCTGCTGCTTTGCAATCATTCATACAGTGGTATTGCTTTTTTGCCTATTCTGCTTTCTTTCCCTCTTATTCTGGAAAAAGAAACATTCCTTTGCTTTTGGAAACCACCATCCTTATCCATGTGCTAGGGAATAGGCTAGCCACTTCCCTTCCTGTCATCCCATTTCCTGGGGGGTAATGGGAGCAGATGACTCAGATATGGCTAATAAGAATTCACAGAGTTTTGGCCATGGCTTGGCACAACTTAGCTGGGCCGACCAGAGTCATCACTTGCTAGAACTATAGTTGAAGAGGTTCACCTTTCTCACTGAGATAGTGTTTACCAAGGATCATATGAGCATGGAACGGTCAATGCTTGTTTCTTCTACCACCACTGAGGGGGGGAGGGGAAGACCTAAGAATGTAAGAGTGATGCTTAAACCAAGGAAATTAGACCAGAGGAGGAAGGGCAAAGAGGACCTAGTGACATCACATGCACCTTTGGATGTAAGATTGCCTAGAGTTTGTAGCATTCCTAGAGTTCTCACTTAAATAAAATGTGAATTGGGTATCTGTCACTTGCATCTAAAATAGTCTCAACCGATTCTCCCATTAATCCAGGATGTCCTTTGAAGGCCTTTTAATAGGACGTGGAATTGCTTATACATAGTTTCTGTTAGCAAGGGATGAATTAGAGATAATAAGAGGAAATGAACTGTATAAAATAAAACAGCTAGTTAGTGGCTTAGTTAATATAAAGGTGGATCTGATTTAATTAATCAGAAACTATTCCAACACAATTTGGTTTGACTTCTTGTGATTTGAAATACTTTCATGTAAATTCTTGTGTGATATTAAATCAAATTCTCTTTCTAAAATTTCATGCCTTCTTCTAATATGACCACCAAATCTGGATATTGGATAAATAATTAAGCACATATGATGTACTTGGCTTTGATAAATATTGTTGTTTATTTTTCTTGCTTTTGCTGTGTCCATATGTTTATGTATTTTTGGTGCTTAAAAACAAGTATATTAATGTGAGACTTTCCAGAAAGTCATTTTGATGTATGCGTATATGTATATGTTTTATTTAACAGTGGGTATTGTTTTTTCTATATTCTATTAGTCCTTGAGTTGGTTGTGATTGTTAAAAGAAGATAGATGTTCAGTAAAGAATTTACAAATAAATTTTTTTATATAATGTATTGATAACCTTATTCAGAATTCAACTGCATAATAATTTAAATCTAAAATTCATTGTAAATAAATAATCAAAAGATGTGGCTAAAAATACATACAAAAGGATTCTTGTTGTAACACTTGTGACAGAGAAACTGTCTCTACCAATGAAAAGTGTTTTAATTTTGGTAATGGCCATAATAACCAAAATAAATAGTTGGCAGCAGTTTAAAGATGGATTTTAAAGTAATTAATTTCATAGAAAGGGCTCTCAATGTGCTGTTAAATATTTTAAAAATCAAGTTGCATATTGGATATGCAGTACAAATCTAAGTTCATAAAATCAAATTTATAAAAAGCAACTAGAAGAAAATGGATAGGGTAATAAAATTATGGGCAATTTACAATTATTTCCTTTACTTATCAATACTCTTAACATACTTCAGACTTGTTGTTTATAAGCAGAAAAAAAAATTAAAAACAACAGCCACAGCTGACATGGGTATCATGAAATGTAAACCAACCTATATTGCTGGTTACATTATAAATCAGCTATTTTAGAATATTTATCTCCTTTAAACAAGCTCACAATATTTTGATTAGTATAATGAAGCAAATAATCCTGAAAATGGAAACATTTAAAAACTAAAGGGATTTTCTTCACAGTGTTATTTGTTATTGTAAAAAATTCAACGATAACATAAGGATGTAGCCTCTGGTATATCCATTAATGGGATATAAAGCAAATTTAAATTTTTAAATGATGGCCAAGATAAGATCATGAAATAAAATATTCTTATGATATGTTACAAGGTGGGGAAAAGAACATAAAATCACATATATTTTCAATTTCTTCTGTGTTATTAATCTAAAGGAAAGTGCAAAATCAAAAACCTATTTTGCATAACAGCAACAACAAAACAAGACCAAGCAAGGAGATATCAAGTTAACAAACAAATTTCTCCTGATTCATTAGATAAGCTTTTTTAGATGCATAGAAAAAGTTGGGGATACCTAAATTTCTTTTAGGTAAAATATGTTTCAAAAATGGTTTTACCCCTTATGGGGAGAAGACAGGATGTTAAAAAAAGAAAAAGCATAAATCATATGATATACAGACACAGAAATTTCAAAATTGGGTTTAAAAGTTTCCCCACATCTTTAATATTATGAATATTCTTAAAAACTTCCTGCTACCTATACAGGCAAGTAATTAAAGTCAGAATCTTTTCATTTCACTGTTTATAAGTTTATTTCTGAGTTGCAAAGATTATTTCCCTTTCCCCATGTTTTTAGAATTTCCTGTATTCCCCCATTCAATCTCAGCTGCCACAACCAGACAGACAGAAAGCACCAGGACTTTCATTTTTTGTATCTGTAGTGGAAACTTTAGCAGCAGACATTAACTGCTCCAGGTCTGTCAGAGATGCCTAAGTCAGTATCTTTTTACGCAGCCAGTGCAGTCAATGTCTATGTAACAAGTCAATAAATACATAAATACACCAATACCTACCTACCTACTTACACACATACCCATATATTTATAAATAAATGTTGAGGAAAAACAACGGCTGGAAAGGATGTAATTTCTTTGGTGACAGGATAATAGAGTAGTATTATTCAGAACACTTCTTTACAAATGATAAACCAACTTGCTTAAGCTGCACAAGGGAATTTATTGGCTTGCGTAAAGGAAAAGCACAAGTTGTAGCTACAGACACAGCTGGCTCCAAGAGTTCAATCAAGGCAATATGAAATCAGTCAGATTTTTTCATCACTTAACTCACTCTCCTATTCGTCTTTATTTTATCTCAGGATCCTCTTTCCTCCTGGTGACATGAGGGCTGCTACCTGCTTAGCAGCAATATCATATTTTTTTGAGTAAATGCTGAGGAAGGATAGCTTCCTTTATCCAGTATTTCCAAAATGCCCAGAATTGATGTTCTTTGGCCTGAGGAAGTCTGAGGGGCAAAGGAATAAAACCAATAAATGGTATGTGAAATTAACAAATAGGGCACTTCTGTGAATGGCAAGAACTAACTCCTACTGGGAACCCCTTACGCTATAAGTATAGTGTTTTAATCAACTGCCTGGCAAATACCTATTTAACAAATGAATGAGTGAGTGAATGAATGAACTATTGACTGAGTGAATGAATAACTCAGTGCTTAAATGAATTCAGTTTTCATTTCCATGCATGTTCCATTTATTCTAAATTTAATTGTCACACCTGGATGCACAGAACAAGCTAAGGAACACACTAATGGCAACATCACTGATACCTGTGGGACTTTCACAATGGGCCAGGACAAAATATATTGGTTATGGTAACACAACATTATGCCTGTAATTAACACCACCAAATTATATATCTGAATATTGTTAAAAGTAGAAATTTTAGGTGGTATTTATGTTGCCAGAAAACAAAAAAATTAAGACAGCCATAAGATTGTAATGCAAACAGTGAACCATAATGTAAACTATGGACTGTAGAGCATAGCATATTATAATAATACTCTTTCCTCAATTGTAACAAAGTTACCACATGTATTAGCCAAAGGGGTGCTGATGCAAAGTACCAGAAATCTGTTGGATTTTATGAAAAAGTATTTATTTGGGGTAGAAGCTTACAGTAACAAGGCCATAAAGCATAAGTTACTTCCTTCACCAAAGTCTGTTGCCACATGTTGGAGCAAGATGGCTGCCAGCATTCAGCCTTCTTCTTCCTCTTAGGGCTCCGTGGTCCCAGCTTCCAATATCAACTGTAGCCTGGGTTAAGTCTCATCTCTCTTGGGGGCCTCATTTCTCTCCAGACTCAGATGCTCTGCTTTGTAAACTATCAGGCAAAAGGCTTGTCTCTGTTCCCAGGGCTTCTGCCATGTCTAACGGAGCCTTCTCTATTCCTCTGTGTTCTTCTCCTGTATGTTTACTTCATTGGGGCTTCAGCATCCAAAATTCCAAGCTCCTTTCTCCGCATTGCAGTTTCTCTGTGAGTCTCCACCCACCAAGGGAGCAGGGACTCAATGTCCTACACAGGATTGTGTCCTGGCACAATCAAAGCCTTAATTGTTATTTAATCAAGTAAAAGTGAAACTTCTGAATCCAATATAATCTAATATGCTTGGATGAACAGACCAGTTTACAAACAAAATCCAATATCTATTTTTGGGATTCATAAACAATATCAAACTGCTACACCACACTAATGCAGAATGTTAAATATGGGGCAGGTAAATGGGAACTCTCTATTTTGCACATGATCTTTCTATAACTTCTCTAATTAAAAAAATTAAAAACTTTCTACAACTTCTCTAGTTAAAAAAATTAAAATTTAAAGTCATTAATGGGTCAAGGAAAGGCTGTCATGAGTACTGCTAAGCTTCTTGTCAGGCACAGAATCTGCCCTGGTCATCTCCACAGAAGCCAGGATTCTCTTCACTCTCCACTTGCTGAAATCACTTCAAGGAGATAATATCCTAATGACAAAAGACACCAGAGTGCATGAAAATTGAGTGTTCTATTCTTTTTGGCACTGTACACTAAGAAGTAATGGTCATATGCTGAAAATAAAATTAATTTAATTCCTTAGCTTAAATCAAAACATAAGAGATTCACAATCATTGGGTCCAGAAGTTAAGTGATTTGCTGAGGGTTGAGATGGAATGCTAAACTGAGTCTTTTGACTCTCAACTGAAAATTCAAATTAAAGATTAAAATTTGAAGTGTAATCCAGTCAATAATTATAGATTACAGTGGTTTTTCAACCTTCACTGTCCATCAAAAGTACATCAGAAGAAACATCTTTCAAAAATTCCTATGCCTACATCAAATCTCCAATAATCAGATTTAGTTAACTTGGGGTGACAAATTGGCATTTTTAAAAAGTAATTCTAATGTGCAGCCATTGCTAATAATCACCGAGAATAGGATGAAAAAAAATTTTTCAAAGATCTATTCAAGGGAATCAAGCAATCAATCATACTTTATTATGTCCTACTTGTGTATCCAAACAGAAAACACAATTTCTATACTTAATATAATTTCTAACGGAGATTCAGCAGAAGGAGGCATCATCAAAATGGCTGATGATTAAGAATAATACAAACACTTGTCACAGAAGCTAATAAGCAAATGACTGAAATTTCTAAATTCTCTTAGCTGAATTCATTCTACTGTGCTTTGTTTTGACATTGACATTTAGCCAAAGTATTCCATCTGAACTGTAAAGACTGTAAAGTTGAACTTAATTGTTTTTTTTTAATTATCAAAGTCTCTTGATCCTATTATGATATTTATCTTATTTGCACTTCAGGTGAATGTGAAATGATCGTATGCTAATTCATACAGTATCTTGCTACCAATTAACAACATGGAAGGTTAAATTTAATGTTGACTTGTTCAAGTGCCTGGAGATGCACAGGTGAGAATGCATAAGATTCTAATCTCTTTTCATAAGCCACAGTTGAATTAGTATCACACATCAGTGTATCATCTTTTCACAGTTTATCCTTTTTCAATCAATTCGCCGTTTCACCTTGTTAGTTCTGACAGAGGTGAAGTAGAAATGCCAAAAGCTGTTGAATAAATGTAGCATTGAGTCAGACATATTTCAGCTGCACACAACAAAATCCAATTGGTTTTCTTGGGTAATGTTGCTGTTCATTTTATCACCTTTAATTAGATCCACTGTTGCTTTTTATCTGCAAAGTTTTAGTATAAAGTAAATGCTCATTTTTAATAAGAGAAAGGAGAAAACACTGCATTTAATCATGCCAAACAAGCTCTTTAGACAATTTGTTCAGAAATTTATCTAATTAACGCTTGCCCTCCAGGTAATGTGGTGATCAGATCTACCAGTGGGTATAAATTAGGGACATTATGTAATTAGCACTAAGACCACAAATGGAAGTAACAGCTGGGTGGCTGTGAGGAAAGCAAATAAACAGCTCCTAGGTGGCTCCTTAATATTAAGAAGGTCTTCTAGGAAAATGTGCTGTGTTGATGACTAGTTTCCTAGCTCAAGCAAAGGGGTATTTTTTTCAGTCTTACTTCAAAAGATTAAACTTGAGTATGTTTAAAACTTGTATGAATGGATAAGAATTCTTAGCTTTAATTCAGAAATGGATATTGGTTTCTATAATTTGAAACCTTCTGAATATTGTTCAAACGAATTTCACCTGGATAGAAAAAATGTCAGGAGATTAAGAAAAACATACTTTGATGTTAACATAGCATTCTCTTAGGAGAACTAAAAGGGGTGGGGGAACACATGACTTTTTAAAATAGGAGCCAAGAGCAACAGTATGTCGATATGATTCTCTACTTGAATCCAGGTTTGAAAACTAGTTCACATAAAAAGATATATGTGAAATTTTATGTTGAAGTATCTATCTGATAGTATATTGCCACATGCTATATGTTATCCATTCCTCCTTACACCCAACTCCACCCTCTTTCTAAAGTCAGCTCAACTATCACTGCTTTGAGCAATGTTTTGTTTTGTTTTGTCTCTGTTGTTTTTTTTTTTTTTCTTTATTAGAGAAGCTGTGGGTTTGCAGAACAAGCATGCATAAAATACCTTATTATTAACACCAACTTCTTTTCTCCCTTTCTGAGTTAGATTCCACACCTCCCTTCTCACCTCTAACATCACAGCAGTTAATCACACTTTGTATCTTAAAGAGGCAAGTCAATTTTTTCCCTGATGGCTCTTTGAAGAGGCAATACACAGACGGACACCAGTGGCAATGATTTCTTAATAGCACACCTGTGTTTTGCTGAGCAGCTCAGATTTGAGGGAAAATATGGAAATGGAATGAAAATGTTACTTCTCACACTGTCCAGTGAATGTTTTTACAAGCTAATGAAATGGGGCATGAAGTATAAGGAGTCCAGTGAAACATAGTCAGAAACTAAGAGGAAATAAAAAAAAAAAATAATGTTCAGTTTTAATCTTTCTGAAAAGCAGGAAGTCATAATTTTGCTTCCATTTATAATTATAAGATACTTTTTGTAAGAAACATTTCAACCTCAAATAGCATTTCCATCTCAACAGGGGGCAGGCTTCTGTGTAATTTTTAATTATAAGTAATTTGACAAGCTTCATTTCATCATGCTGGCATCCTCTCTCAATTTGTTCATGGAACCCTCATTGGTAAGAACAAGAGTTCCAGCAAATTAGCTTAGGTGAGATCAGCCCAAAGGGGTATTGAGATCTAATAGATGAAGCACACTTAACAAATTGAAATATTCTTTAGAACAGGGGTTCTTAACCATTTTTTGTTCTACGGACCCCTTCGCCAGTCAGGTGAAAACCACAGACTCCTTAATAAGTTCACACTGTACTGTGTATTGTTTAATAAATATTTCACACCCGCACCAACACGTCCTCACAAGAATGATGTTTTGTGAATTTTATTTCAAGCTCATGGACCCCTTGTTAAGAACCCCTGCTTTAGAACCTCAGCAGGAGGAATGCATTCAGGACAGCGATACCTCCTTTGGGGATCCCTGTCAATGCCAACTTCAAGTGCTCTGGCCAGGTCAGTGGAAGGTCAGTGTTTCTCAACAGCCCCACTCTTGATATTTTGGGCTGGGTGGTTATTTGTTGTGGGAGCTGTCCCATGCACAGTAGGATGCTTAGCAGCATTGCTGTTAGCCACCCGCTAGATGCCAGTAGACACCTCCAGTTGTGACAAGCAAAATATCTCTAGAAATTGCCAAATGTCCCTTGGGGGACAAAATCATCCCTCATTGAGAACCCCTGCAATAGGCAAACCACACATAACTTGGTGTAGAGCAGATTATTTTAAACCCTAAGTTGCTCTGAACCAGAGCAATTGAGTTGCAAATTTCCACAGCCCCAGAAGAGCTCATAGAATGATCAAAATTATTCAATCAAGGATATGTGCTTATATGACAGAACTCCTGGTCAGTCACAAATGCTGAAAGCATTGTATTTTTGTTGAGACCCAAAGTCCCATAATAATGGCTGCAAGAGATATAACTTCACCAGACTAAGCCTTGTTCTTTGACTGAGCTAGTTTGTTTTAGACAGATTTACAGAAATCCTTCACAAATCCATTACGGAAAGCTACACTGAAGATTGACGTAAACATGACTTTGATGAGTATAAATCAGGAAATAAATCAAAACAATTCTTGAAAATTGTTAAATATGGTATTAGTAGCATTAATTAAATCATTTTAATTTAGAATTTGTGAGAATTTGAGAGAATTTAATCCTGACCCAAAAGCTGTCTTGATGAAGCAAAATGAAGTAAGGATCATGAACTGAGACCTACTTGTTTGCTTAGCATCATTGTTTGTCACTACAGCCCTTTTGGCCTCTATTTCCTCAGTTATCAATGAGGAGATTGGAGTGTAGAAATGGTTGCCAAACTTCATGCCCAGTTGGCACCATTTATTGAGGCACAAGCTTAATACCCTGGTTTAACTACAGCAGCTTGACTTCGATTGGATTCACATACTGACTGACCTGCAATATGATATTGCTACTGGCAGGGTTCTTTGAAGCAGATGCTGAGACAGAGTTTGGGTGCAAAATATTTACCAGTAATCAACACCTGTGAAGGGAAGAGGAAATGTGGAAGCAGAATTCGGCAGAGGAAAATGGACTGCAAATGCAGGCCTTACAAAGTCTTGGCCACTATGCCATCCAGAACAAGACAACAGAGCAGGGAACTCTGCATAAGTATTCACAGGAGAGTCTATCTCACCTAGACAAAATGGCTGGGACTTTCTTTCTTTACCAGATGAGAGGGAGGCTGCTCTATAGAGCTGAAGGTGGACACTTAAGGAGCTGATATCTGGGGTCTTCTGCTGACCTCACTTCTGGTGGCTTGGGATCCATATAGCTCATCTCCAAACCTGCCACAGATATTGTTTACACAATGGGCTCCACAGATTTAACATTTTGAAAATAACAGAAAAATAGTATATTTGCTATTCATCCATACTCTGATACTTAATGAATTACAAAATCACAGTGTCAAGAAATTATAGAAAAAAAAATCTGTGCTCCTGCTACACCCAGTACTTTCAGGAGCATGTATACAAGCTCTGAGACATATCACTCTCACCTTCCAAATCATTAGTTCACCAGGGTTTTATAGAGTTTATACTATGCAAATAACAATTTCTAAATTTTATTGTGCAAGTACTATATGCCAGGTACTGTTCTAGGTGCTTTATATGAATTAGTGCCTTTAATTTCTAAAACAAGTCTATTCGATGGTGCTATTATTATCCCCAGGTTGCACCAAAAGAAACTGAGTCACAGAAATCTTAAGTAACTTATATTAATAGTAATAAATGTTAAGTAACTCATACATTTAGTAAGTAGCAGAGTCAAGATAATGAGCCCAGATAGTTTTAATGGAGAACACATAATCTTTGCCATTCTTCTACAAAAGAGTGATAAATTCCTAAACACTTAGGCTGAGGGTTATGAAACAACCTGATGAGAACAGTAATGTGGCCCACTTCTCTGTGAGTATTAGAGATAATGAATACAAAACCAATAGTACCATTTAGACAGAATGGCACATTAGACACTAATTAATATATCTAATCAATAGTAAGTGGTGGTATTAGGAAAAAGGAGAGATAATTCTAACTGGCAATGAGTGGAGGTTCATGGAGAAAAGAATAATTAAAATGGGTGTTATCCATTGAACAGAGATGATAAAAGTAGAGTGGAGACCAGAGTAAATATCGTTAAATGCTAGGAAAAACAACTCAGGAACACACTACAAGTTCAGCTTGCTTTAGTTCTGCAGTGTCCAAAAGAAAAAGAAGACTCCACTCTCAAGTAATTCAAGATGGTTGAGTTATGTGCTTAGATTAGAATAAAAGGAGTCTGATAAAAAGATGTTTATGGAACAGAACTGAACTACTAGAGGGAACTGGAGAAGAGAACAATGCTTGAATTGAAATGGTCACAGTCAAATTTAATTTATTGGTGACACTTGAACTAGGCAACTCTAAATGTCCCCAGAGCAAGTCTGCATAGACAGAGCTGAGCAGTGAGTTATCAGTTAGAGCCTTTGAACCTTCATATGAAAGACTGATGATCCACTCCCCAAATTAGACTGAAAACATGAATATATTTCCTATCACAACTTATTCAACCCATTGTCCAGAACCCCCAAAACACAACCACTCAACACACACATACACATACTCCTTAGGATCTCATATCAGAAACTGAAAATTAGACTGTGTTGGATATGATGTCCCAGAGTGGAAGTCATTTATATTAACTTTATTTTACCCTAATTCAATCAAGACTGTGTTTAACTAAGAATCAAATAATTGGAAAAACTTAAGTTTTTTTTTACTTTATTTTTTAATTTGTTTTTGTTTTGTTTGCTTTTAGTTTTTGGCTTGTTTTTTTGAGGAAGTTGTTTTCATTTTTCCTTTGCATTTTATTCTACTTTGTTTGCACCTGATTTTTTCATTTAAAGTCAGGATAACAAATGTGCTAATGAAAGGAGCTAGAAGGTTTAGGAAGACAAACTGATTAATACAATAATTCTTGGCTTTCCCATATAATCTTAAGCCCCAAATCTGTTTCTTTATTTGCTTTTCTAAAATAAGCCCAAAGTTATACCCCAATATCTTAAGTATTTCTGTTTAAAACGTGCTAAAATATTCATACACAAGACACGTATAATGAAGAAAATAAAATAAAACACTCAAATGTGTGCAAGGATAAAGCTAGAAAATTTCTAATTCATTGCTTGAATAGTGGGGACCAATTCTTCACTCTCTAACACTGTCTAAAAAACCAGCAGGATTAAAAGCTTTCAGCCTTTTCTAGATAGGTTCTTGTCAGGTAATAGTTTGATAAAGTCCTTCGTCTTTAAGGGGATTTTCCATTACTTGTTAATTCAATACCAGGCACCCGATAGCTTGTAGGACATACAAAGAGGTTGTGACAGAGTTAAGATGAAAAAGGCTGTGTGTGTTGGGAATATGATATTTTGGTTACAATGAAATTCTGCTAAACAGAAAACATTAGGATTACTACACAGACCTCACACTAATAGGATTTAAATAGCAATTTCAGCCTCTTTCCAACTGAATCTACTTTGAAAATTGCTGAAAAAAGTAACAAGTAATACAAGTGAATTTGTTTAAGTCCAATAATTGGCCAACTTGAAGGAAAAATAAGTTAAGGACTTACCTTAAATGTGTATTGTTGACCCTGGTTAATTCAGAAATATTATTAAATCATTTCAAATTTTTCTTTAGCATTCAAATATTTAACAGTTGCACTTTTGTATGGAAAATTAACTGGTACCAGACTCTGAGTTGCTGATGCTTACTTGAATATTCCAAAAATTTCTCAAGTTCAGCATGCTCAAAGCTGAACCATCTTCCTCTCAACCTACTATTACCATCTTGGAGAAGGCACCACTATGCATTTGTCCATCTATTCAAGCCAGAATCCTGGGAGTTTACCTTGGTAACTGAACCTCCTTTATGCTACTGCCAATATTTGATCCATTATCAGTCCCTGTCAAGCTCATCTGCAAAATTGTGACATATTTCAGCTATATCAGCCTCTGGAGTCAGACTCTGCATGTTTTCAAATTTTTCAATGCCCCCTTAAGAGCTGTGTCACCTCGCCTAAGTGACAATCTCTTACTACTTGTTTCCTCACTGATAAAATAAGGTTAATAAAAGTACAGTGGGGGAAGCGGCTGTGGCTCAATCAGTAGGGCTCCCGTTTACCATATGGGGGGCCCCGGGTTCGGTTCCCGGGGCCTCCTGGTGAAGGCAGGCCCGCCCGCACGGCGTGGTTAGCTGACCCAGTGAGCACAAGCAGCAAGGGGGGGATAAATGAATAAATAAATAAAATCTTAAAAAAAAAAAAGTACAGTGGTAGCATCATATTTCATAGGAGGGATCTACTTTTAAAAAGATCATGCACATCAGAATCACTTTCTAAGTTCCCTTAAATTGACAATAAAATGTTTGCTTTTGGAGCTTCCAGGGAAGAAGACAGAGTAGGAAACCCAGGACTCAGTCCTTCAAGCAAAACAACTATTAAACAGGCAGGAATTATCTCCAGAGGCCAGAATAAGTCTGTACAACATCCATGGAAGAGCAGCAGGATAAACCCCTGTAAAGAAATGTAAAATGCTTTCTCCATGATGCTACCAGTGCCCTTCCCCACTCTTACACAGGTTACCATGGGACCCAGTCCCTGGCTATCTGCTGGTGACAGAAAGGGACATAAAAATCCTCTTCCCCAAGAATAGGAGTGGGCATGACCAATCACTGATCATAGCTTTGATTAGTGAATTTTGGATCACTGGATCTAAGCTCTGAGGGCAGCTATTGTTTCAACCCACCTTAGGACAAAGGCAGTGGCAACCATTGTTTCAGCCCTCACTGGAAAGGGGCAGAGGAAGTAGAGAGTTAAAGACACAGCACTTCCTTAGGTCTGTGGTGGACAGTTTGCTGAGGGGTTACATTTGCTTGGCAGGCCATGAAAGCTTAGCTTTTCAGAGCCATTGGAGAAGATTTAGGCACACTACATGATCCCCCTTCCCAGGGGACTTTGGAGCCCGTTTGTGCCCTCTTAGGTCCCTGGCCCTCTTTTAGTTGGGAAATATTGACTTGGGAAAGTCTATATGGAGTGGCTGTCCTCCAGAATCTGCCCTCCAGGCAAAAGTAGCATGAGACAATGAGATAAGTATAAAAAACCATACAGGCAGATAGTCTGGGACAAAGGTCCAATAGTTCAAATATCTGGAAGAAGGAGATCTGTCCTCTGGGAAATGGAGGGGACAACCAAACTCCTGTAAATAGGAGATCTACAGAACAACTAAAAGCCAAGGACAAGACCGAGGCCCACAAAGAAAGGGAAAGCCCTACACAATGCATTCACCTTGGGCAGACTTTCCTAATAGAAGCGCTGAAGCTCGGGAAAATCTCTGTCTTATCACCAGCTGGTTACAAAACCAAGAAACAGACATCCCAGGGAGTAAACCCCAGAGCTAATATTTTAAAATATTAAAATGTACAGTGTCCAACAAAGGTTTATAAGACCAAAAAACTATAAATGACAGTCCATCCAAAGAAAGAGGATAAAAATACAGAAAACACCAAGGAAAAAGAGGAGAATGTGGACATATCAAACACAGCTTTTAAGAAAATTATCTTAAAAGTATTCAAGAGATGAAGGAGATTACAGAAAAAGAAGTAAAGGATATCAGGAAAGCAATGAATGAACTATATGAGTGTCTAAGTAAAGAGACAGAAATTTTAAAAAAGAACCAAACAGAATTACTGGAGTTGATAATCACAATATCTGAAATGAAAAGTGCCCAAGAGGGTTTCAAGAGTTGGCAGGAGAAGGAATCAGTGAAACTGAAGAAAAGGCACTTGAAATGTGTCAGGCTGAGGAGCGGAAAGAAGAAAATAAATATTAATGGAGAAAATACCCTAAGACTGTTATGGGATATCATCAATCATAACAATATACACACTATGGGAGTCCTAGAAGGAGAAGAAAGAGAGAAAGGGGCAGAAGGAATGGTCCAAGAAATAATGATGTAGGACTTCTCCAACATAACAAAGGACATGAAACATGAATATGCATATCCAGGAAGCTCAGAGAACACTGAAAAGGATAAATATGAGGAAAAATACACTTTATCATTTATTGATCACACTATCAAATGCAAAGGAGAAGAGAGAGTTTTGAAAGCTGCAAGAGAAAAGCAATGGTCATGAACAAGGGATCCCAATTAGATTGAGTGCCAATGTCTCATCAGAAACCATGGAGGCAAGAGGGCAGTGGGTTGAAATATTTAAAGTGCTGAAGCAAAAGTTCAGCCAGCCAAGAAATTTATATCTGGCTTGAATCTCAAAAATGAGGGAGAGATTAAAACATTCTCAAATAAACAAATTCTAAAGGAATTCATCACCATAGGAACTGCCCTATAAGCAATGCTAAAGGAGCTTTTCAGACTGAAAGTAAAGGACACTGGAAAGTAGTTCAAAGCTGCAAAAAGAAAGAAAAATTTGCAGTAAAGGTAACCATTTGAGTAATTATAAATGCCAGTATTATTGTATCATATTGTAGCCAAAAGGGGTGCTAATGCAGAGTACCAGAAATTTGTTGTTTTTCATAAAGGTATTTATTTGGGGTAGAAGATTACAGTTACAAGGGCCAAAAGAGTCCAACTCAAAGTTCCTTCCTCACCAAAGTCTTTTGCCACATGTTGAAGCAAGATGGCAGGCGATGTCTGTGAGGGTTCAGCCTTCCTCTTCCTCTTAAGTCTCTATGGATCCAGCTCCTTCTGATCTCACCTGTAGGCTGGCATAAGGCTGGTCTCTCTTCCCACAGCTCATTTCTTTCCGGGCAGAATTGCTCTGGTCTTTTCACAAGGTCAGATGTAAGCTATCAGGCAAATGGCTCATTTGTCTTCCCAGGGCCTCTGCTGTATCTATGGAGCTGTCTCTCTTCTTCTGTATATCTTCTCTCTGTATCTACTTCCTCTTGATTGAGCATCCGTTTATATAGCCCGCGAAGGGGGTGGGGGCTCAACCCTGCATGCCCTAATGATGTGGTGGAATCAAAACTCTAATCTTGATTTAATCAAGTAAACATAAAGCCTTTGAATTTAGCACAATCAAAGGATATCATGCCCAGAGAAACAGACCAGTTTATAAACATAATCTCTCTTTTTTGGAATTCTTAAATAATCTCAAACTGTCACAGTATGTAACTCCACTTCTTACTTCCTACAAGTGCTAAAATGCAAATGCATAAAAAGTCATGACAAACCTGTTTTTATACATATAATATGCAAAGATATAAGTGGCAATAAATACAAAAAATTAGTGGGGGAACAAAGGGTTAAAGGAAAATTATATGTGCATGCTATTGAAGTTAGTTGGTATCAATCCAGAGATGATTGTTATATATTTGGGATGTTAAATTTTAACCCAATGGTGTACACAAGGAAAACAGATTTAAAAAATATATCCAGATAGAAATGAGAAGGCACTCAATATGGTAAAACATGAGAAAGCAAATAAATATAAAAGTAGGCTTCAACAGAAGTGAGGAACAAAAAAGGTATAAGATTTACAAAGGCAAAATAGCAAAATGGTTGGAGAAAGTCCTGTATTATGAGTAGTGACCTTAAATGTAAATGGATTAAACTCTCTAGTCAAAAGGTAGAGATTGGCAGAGATTGGCAGAATGGAATAAACAGCATGACCTAGCTATTTTCTCTCTTCAAGAGACTCACCTTAAAGTCAAAGATACAAGAAATAATATACCATGCAAGTAGTAACCAAAAGAGAGCTGGGGTGGCTATACTAATATTAGATAACATAGACTTTAAGTAAAAAACAGTTATGAGGGATGAAGATGGTCATTACATACTGATAAAGGGGACAATTCAAAAGAAAGACATAACAATTATAAATATATATGCAATGAATAGCAAAGCCCCAAAATATATGAAGCAAATACTGACAGATTTGTAGGAAGAAACTGACAGTTCTACTGAATAGTAGGTGACTTTAACACACCACTTAGAGAAGGAGAACACACAAATAACAGAGGGCAAAATGGAAAATTCACGAACATTTGGAAATTAAACAACATACTCTTAAACAACCAATGGGATAAAGAGGAAATCAGAAGTGAAATTTGGAAATATCTTGAAGTGAATGAAAATGAAAAAACAACATACTAAATCTTGTAGGATGCAATGAAGGCAGTGATAAGAGGGAAGTTTATAGTTCTAAATGCTTAACATTATAAAAGAACAAAGACTTCAAACCAGAGATCTAACCTCAAAACTGGACAAATGAGAAAAAGAAGAACAAACTAAAACCAAATCTGGCAGAAGGAAGGAAATAGAAAAGATTAGTGTGGAGCTAAATAAAATAGAAAAAAAAATGTACAGTAGAGAGCCAACATCAGCCTCATACCAAAGCCAGACAAAGTTATTAGAAGGAAAAAAAAAAAAAACTAAAGATAAATATCTGTTATGAATATGGATGCAAAAATCTTCAATAAAATACTATCAAACCAAATACAGCAGCATATCAAAAGAATTATACCATTATCTACTGGGATTTATCCCTGGTATGCAAGTTTGGTTCAAAATAATAAAATCCATTAATATAATACACCACATTAACAGAATGATGCAACAAAAACATATGATCATCTCAATCAATGCAAAAAAGGCATTTGACAAAACACAACACTTTTTGTTGACAGAAACACTTAAAACACTATGAATAGAATGAATCTTCCTCAACATGAGAAAGGACAATATGAAAAGCTCACAGCTAATACCCTAATTAATGTTGAAAGACTAAAGCTTTTCATCTAAGATCAGGAACAAAGCAAGCATGCCCACTGTCACCATTTTTATTTAACATTGTACTAGAAGTTATTGCCAGCACAATTAGGCAAGAAAATGAAATAAAAGGAAACCAAATTGGAATGGAAGAAGTAACTCTTTCTCCATTTGCAGATGATATGGCCCTATATACAGAAAATCCTGAGAAATCCACAACAAAGCTCCTAGAACTAATAAATGAATTCATCAAATAGGTGGGGTACAAGACCAATAACCAAAAATCAGTATTTCTATACACAAGCAATGAACAATTAGAGGAAGAAATCAAGAAAAATATTCCATTTTCAATAATAACAAAAAGAATCAAGTATCTAGGAATAAAGCAAACCAAGGATGTAAAGGACTCATTTATAGAAAACTAAAATAAAAATTACTAAAAGACATTAAAGATTACAAATTAAAGAAAGGGGAGAGTTGGAAGAAGGAGCAGGTGAGCTCAGTGGATTAGCAATCTGTGGTTAAAACTATAATGGTGGGAATGTTCTTTTGGCAAATATGGCAGGGGAGGATTACCGGTGCAGGGTGATGGGGGTGGGATGATATGTGGGATAGGGCACACCTGGGGTAAGCTTTTATGGAATATGAAAGTGTTCATTTTGTCAAAGTGTGTTATCTCAGTGGTTAAGACCCACACAATAAACAAGAAAATATTAAACTCCCATCCTGGGGAGTCCTGCTGTGTTATCAATTAGAGGGGCAAGAATCCCTGGAAAACATAGGCAATGCCTAATAAAAGAAATCAGACCAATATGCCAAGCCCTCAATATTATTGCATGTAACTATGAACCTTCTTCTTCAGAAACTGAAACTTAGTGATTACTATAGATTCCAAGGGGTGGCGGAGGAGGAAATAGAATAGATGGAATATAGGGCATTTTTAGGGCATTGAAATTGTTCTAAATGATCTTGCAATGATTGATATAGGCCATTTTAAGTTTGGTCAAAACCTATAAAAGTGTACAGACAAAATGTAAACCATAATGTAAACCATTGACCATGGTTAGTAGCCATGCTGCTTATCATGATTGAATTTCCAAGAGCCAAGGCCAATGATGGGGAAGGACTCGGTGCAGTCAGGTTAAGGGAAAGAAAACTGGATTGTCTGATGAGTTCACCACACCATTCTTTTCTAACTCTGCCAAATGACATCCCAGCTGAATCTGAATCCTGCGCAGAGGTTATTGGGCCACTGTTATGGTGATAGTCTTGTTTGCCTAGACCTCTGAAGAGTCCCTGGTACTACCAACATGTGGTATTATAAGCATCTTAGTGCACATTAAACACGATGAGTAATTTTTACCCTACAGCTAGACACTGGGCTGAATCCAGAGGTTATTCAATCCTCAGCTATACCCAGTGCCAAACTCCTCCTCCTACAAGAATGAACTGTTCAGGTAGTGTGCCTTGGTACTAGTCTGATATTCTCCTCTCTAATGTAGAATTTTTCTCTGAGGTTATTTCCAGCCAATGATCTTTGATGAGTTCCATCCAAGTCCACCAAAACAGTAATTCCCTTCCATTCCTGGATGCATGACCTTTCCAATATGATTTCACCATTCTTCCATCTAGAAATGTAATCTATTTCTCCTCCCTTTGAATTTGAGCTGGCCCTGTGACTTGCTTTGACCAAGTGATTATGGGGAAGCAATATTTTTTTGTTTTTGTGCCTTCTGATCAAGGCCTTAAGAAGTTTTTCATCTTCTGTTTTGAGACTTTTGCTGTTTAAGTCTACATGAAGATGTTTGGGTTTGTTCCTTGAGAAGGAGAGACCATGTGGAGAGAAGGGCCCAGCTGACAGCCCTCCTCAAACTACAAACACACGAAAGAGGCTATAAGAACCATTCAGTCATGGTCAAGTCACCAAGTGACTACTGCCACAAGTGATCCCAGGTGAGACCAACAGAAGAATCCCCAACTAATCTGAGCCCCAATTTACAACAGAGAATTATAAGCAAATAAAATGATGGTTGTTTTATGCCACTAAGTTTTAGGCTGCCTCTGTGACAGAGCACCACTAACACATTCCTGGAAGGAAATTGTTGACATCTCCATTGCTTCCATTAAAGAAAGTCCCCTGACGTCCTTCACCTCAAGGGTTCCCTAGGAGGGATAGTATTCTTTCATTAAGCCACAACTATTCTATTCTCTTATACACCTTCTAAGGAGAAACATTGACTTCTGAATAGATAGATAGATAGATAGATAGATAGATAGATAGATAGATAGATAGATAGATA
>JAKSZT010053819.1:4477829-4545266 GCA_026826555.1 Tolypeutes matacus
AAGGTGGGTTTCTTGTAGACAGCATATAGATGGATCATATTTTCTTATCCATTCTGCCAATCTGTGTCTTTTGATTGGTGAATTTAATCCATTAACATTCAGTGTTATTACTCGTAACGAATTTCTTACTTCAGCCATTTTTTCTTTGGGTTAATGTATGTCACATGTTGTTTTGTTTCTCTTTTTGTCTTTTCAGTTGTTTTTAAACTCTCCTCCAACTCTTTCTCCCTTGTTTTTTCCTTTCAACTTGTAGAGATTCCTTTAGTATTTCTTGAAGTGCTGGTTTCTTCTTGACATACTCTCTTAATTTCTGTTTATCTGTGAATATTTTGAACTCTCCATCATTTTTGAATGCCAATTTTGCTGGATAGAGAATTCGCAGCTGGAAGTTTTTTTCTTTTAGTGTTTTGACTATGTCATACCACTGTCTTCTTGCCTCCATGGTTTCAGCTGAGAAATCAGCACTTAATCTTATTGTGCTTCCCTTGTATGTGATGGTTTTCTTTTCTCTTGCTGCCTTGAGTATTTTCTGTTTGTCTTGAGCATTGGACATTTTGACAAGTATATGTCTTGGAGTTGGCCTGTTGGGATTTATACTATTTAGGGTGCGCTGTGCTTCCTGGATCTGCACATCCATCTCTCTCAATAGCATTGGGAAGTTTTCAGCCATTATTTCCTTCAACACTCCTTCTGTTCCCTTTTCCTTCGCGTATGTTTGTGCGTTTTGCATTATCGTTTAATTCCCTGATTCCATGCTGGATTTTTTCTATCTTTTTGTCTATCTGTTCTACAATCTCTTTAATTTCAGCTGTATTGTCTTCCATATCACTAATTCTTTCCTCTGCCTGTTCAAATCTGCTGTTATGTGAGTCCACCGTCTTTTCCATTTCTTGGCTTGTGCCATTGTTCACCATCATAGCCATTACCTTTTTAAGCATGTTTGCTATTTCTTCAGTATGTTCTTCCAGTGTCTGCTTTATATCCTTAATCTCTTCCTTCAGTTCTTTAAGTTGTTCCATGATATTTGTTTGCATAGCTTTCATTATTTGTTCAATGTTCTGCATTGCTTCCTGGTTTTTATTTTGTGCATTGGACTGGTCAATGTTTTCCAGTTTCTCAGATTCATTTGTATTTTTCTGTTGCCCTCTGGTCATCATATTATCTTGATGGGTTTGTTCAGTTGATTAGCTTTTCTCTATGCTCTAGAGTTTTATTTAGCTGCTGGTTCTGCGTGTGAGTTAAGTTTTCTTTTTGGCAGTTTTTCTTCTTGTTTTATTTCCTTGCTTCTTTCTATATTCCCTTGAAGGCAAAAGGTTAGGGCGGGCCAGAGGAATCAAAAGATGTAAGAAAGGCAGAAGGATAATAGTAATATTGATAAAAGTCAGAAGAGGGTCAAAATGAGACTTAATGAAATGAATATTTAACTTGTGTAGGCAGTGTAGAGTACTAGGAAAAAAAATGGAGTTCCTACAATGGACTGGGAAAACAAATGGAGGAATATATATATAGTGTTTTAGAAGGCTAGAATTATGAGGAGGGAGAGAAATAGTAAAGAAAGGTCTGAGAGGAAAATGTTAATACTAATTAAAAAAAAGAAGAAAACAAAATAGATGGAATAGAAATTGACACCCTTGAGTTGTGGGCCTATGAAAAAATATTGTATCTAAGAGCCACAACAGAAAACAGAAGGCAGAAAGATGCTGGAAGGATAAGCAATAGTTTGTAATACAAAATCAATATATACAGAGAGTGGGAAATTATTGAAAAAGAAGCATAGCAAAGAAGCGACAAGCTAGCAGCACCTAATTTAAAAAAAAAATGGAAGAAAAAAGAAAGGGGGTAGGAAAGAGGAAAGAAAAGCAAGGGACCAGAAAGAAACAGAGAAACCAAAGATCCACACAGGCAAGCAGTCAAACAGAGCTAAGGGGTGTCAATGATTTCCCTAGGGTCCACGTGGATCCTTCATGCCTACTTGTGTTTATCAATCAATTTCCCCACAGGGTTCTATATGCAGGTCCTGAAGCAGCTTTTAGCTATTAAACTAAATTAAAAAGAATTTATTTTTCATTTATTGAAGTGACCTTCTCACTTTTTTTTTTTAATTTTAATTTTTATTTTTTAGCGAAATACAGGACCCAAAATAATTCCTCCTCTAGACCAACCCCCTTATGGAAGGACCCTAGCTGGGCCCGTGGAAATTAATCAAGCACATTCCACTTCCTGGACTCCCCAGGGTAGCTGTAGCTCTGATGTTAGTCAGTGCGGAGTGCTAAGGACGGCCGATTCCACCCCTTCTGGAGCCTAGCTCGAGCATCACCGGGTTGCTAAGTAAATCAGTTTGAGTGCAGATTTGCGTCTGCTCTCAGCCTGATGCTGCTTCAGGTCGGCTTATCTGCTCCCCAAAGCTATGGGGCAGTGCAGGCAGCCAGATCGATGTCTAAAAATAAAAAATACCCTTCCCTGTCTTCCAACAGAACCCTCCCTCTTTTGGGAAGTGTCCCTTCTTCCTGGGCTCCGCAGCGGCCCAGGTCTTATCCCTGGGTCGCTACAGAAATCAGCTCTGTCCCCTCACCGACCAGAATCCCCGCTCCAGTTCACCGGGTACCAATTAGCTCATTTGTTCTGTTCACACAAGATCCAAGGGACGCCAGGCAGCCAGATCCCCAGAAAATAAAACTTTCTCACCTGCTCGCGGCTCCAAGTGGCCGTTTTATTTTATTTTATATTTCTCCCTAACTGCGGGGCTCAGTCATCTGTGCCAACCCCCACCGGCAGCCTTAAAACTCACGAATCTCCACTGTTCTGTCCACACCGTTGATCTGCACAGATAGATGTCCCAAGCTTCTTCACTCCACGGGTGCACAGCACAGACCCCCGGGCAGGACCCCGGCCACAATCCGCCTTGCTCTGGGAGCTTGCAGTGTGTGCCCTCATACACTAACGCCATCTTGACTCCTCGGGGCCCAAACATTTTATATAAATCAATTAATGGACACACTATTAAATTATCTAAGTACACACGTTTCATTTAATAAATATTAAATTAACTATTATTCAATTAAATTATGTCTTGTTATCAAGTCATTCAAAGACCCTGAAAAGATAAGCAAAATAATAGAAGTATCCCACCCCTGCCCTCCAGGAAGATTCTAGAGAGTCAGGGTGTGGTGTTATAATATATTTTTATCGTGAGCTGAGAAACCATCAACAGAATATAGATAGACCACCATCTCTTATCATAGCTTCAACAAATTGAAGTACAAATTAAGGCTACACATATTTCATATTTCTATGAATTTATTCTGAATTCTCTAATGGCCATAACTTCTCTGTGGTTGCCACTCATCCACTCTCCATGATGCATATGAAACTCCAGGAAGCTTAATCAGCTAAGAAGTCAGTCTTAGTTACTATAAATTCACACAAAAAATAATTTATAACATTATAAATTATTATAGAAAACCTGTTCTGACTACCTGAAGGCCATCTGCTACTATGCTGGCTCTTGCTGATTCGGTCTGTTGCTCTTGAAATGGGCAGTTCCATTAAAACTGTGTGATGGGAGACGGATGTGGCTCAAATGGTTGGGTTTCCGTCTCTCATAAGGAGGGACCTTGTTTCAATCCCCGGGACCTCCCGGTAAAAAAAAAGTTTGATGGTTATCGCAGCATTGCTCCAGCTATCATGGTATGTATGTGTGCAAGTGAACATGTATGTATGTAAGCATGTGTATGTGTATATGTGGGAAACTTCCAGCTATTCAGATACGTGAGTTGGCAAGTGGTATAAAACGAGGCAGAGAAGGGGCAAGGTTGAAGGTGGCCATTTGGGCCAGGTTAAGGAGCTTGGATTTTGTATCATAGGTGACAGAGGGTTTCAATCAGGGAGATGAAAATCAAATTGAGATTATGTTGCAATGTGAAAGAGGAATTTATAGAGGAAAGACTGGAAATGCAGATATGAGTATGAGAGTTTTAACAATATTCCTCAAACTCCATAGTCTAGGTTGGATTTGTCACTGTGCCATTCATTTATCAACTTTTATTACTTCTTGATAAAGATGATAAAGATAAATACTAAATATTTGTTGAGGATAAAGAATTTAAATAGGAATAAAATATGTGTTATTTAAATTCAAAGATATCACGTGACCAATGTTAAAGGCTGACATAAATCTTGTTTAATTTTCCCTATTGTAAAACTGGGGCAAAAACAATGGCCAAATGCTTAATTAAGGAGGAGTACTCTTCTGTTAAACCAGTTTATTACAAAGATTCAGGTAATCAAGGTCATTTAAACTTCGAAGAACTGTTAACTTAATTGTGTGACTATTTTAAGTGAGTCTAAAGATACTCTATTAATTCATCAGGACACATTGTTTGTATACACTTGCAGTCCCTGCATTACTGACTGCCTGGAAGATTAAAAAGAGTTGGGTTTTTGAGTAGTCAATCACAAGCATTCTTCACCAAGAAGCTGTTTCTATGCACCAAAAGTTATTGCATTTTGAATGAAATAACTAAATGACCATATTCAGTATGCACAGGTTACTCAGAAAGAGCAAATTAAGTCCAACTTATCTCAACCATGGTGTGACAGTTTGAAGCTCTTTGTGGATCCCAGAAAAGACCATATTCTTAAAGCTAATCTATTTCTATGGTGTGAGACTCTTTTAATTAGATCACTTCAGTTGAAGGCTGGTTGGACTTCAGCACCCAGGGTGGTTCTTTGTCCTCTTATTGGAGTTCTTTAAAAACAGAGGACTAAAAGCAACAGACATACAGAAAAGGAAGCAGAGACAGAGAAACTCCAAGAGGCTGAGAGAGAGGTCCCAGAAGCTGGAGGCTGTAATCAGAGGAGCACAGAGGCTTGGAAAGAGGCCCCTGAGAGTTTCAAAGACAGAAGGCCTGGAGGAGAGAGGAAAGACAAGCCATATGCCTGATTGCCCACAGCTAAGCTCAAGAAGATAGTAAGGCTGGAGAAGAAGGCAGAGACCCAGACAAACAGATGCCTCCATGTGCCTTACCATGTAGCAGGAGTTCAGGATCACCAGCAGCTGACCTTTGGTGAGACAGCCTCTCTGATGATGCCTTGATTTGGTCACTTACATGGCCTCAGAACTGTAAACTTTTAACATAATAAATTCCCATTATAAAAGCTACTTTGCTCCAGCAACTTTTAGCAATGAAAACACTTTATTATCTGCCTTTAATGCCCTTAGATGCATAGCCTCTTCATTCCTTAATTTCTCTGATTTGAAATGATGTCCATTGCTCCTTCTCCAACCATCTTTTCTTTTGAAATCATAAATAAAAATAAATAAATAAATAGCCATAAAATAAAATATACATAATGGCACTACTTAAGAATTACTAGAAGAATACAACAAAACAGATTGTCTAATTGAAATGCTGAGGTAAAATAAACAACAAAAAAACAAACATTAAAATGGAATGACAAAGGGGCAACAGATCAAGATGACAAAGTTAGATGCTCTAGGGATCCTTCCCCCTATAGAAGCTTTAAGCAACAAAAAAGAACTGTCAAAAACATCTTTCTCAAAACTCCAGAAAACAATTAAAGGGTGGCAATAACAGGGCAAGTGCTGAATCCAAGAAAAGGACAGTTTAAAAATGGTAAGATCTCATGGCTCCTTTCATGTTCCTTCTCCATCCTTTAACAGGGTTGCTGCAGAGCCATCTCATGCTCCTACTGTGATCCTAGTTCTTGAGGGTGCAGCATAATGCTTACACACATACTAAGGTACATAAATGTCTGTGCCAGTATATCTGGTAGCAGCCTGAAGGACTGAACCAGGAAACTTGTCATAGCTTGCCACGCCAAAACTTGTCCTGCAGATAGAGGCATTTCACAGAGCTCTGCTACAGAACACTGTAAGAAAACAGTTAAATTTCAGCTGGCTGGGACAAAAGATTGTCAGCTGTGGTATATAAAGTATAGTACGTGGGACACTGAGGAAACACTGTTTCCTGTGGAAAAGGGGACATTCACATCCATGTATATAGCAGAATTCCTAAAGTCACGTGTACATGACCAGGACAAGTTGCATGTGCAGAAAAGATAGGAAAAGACCCTAACCTTACATTTTTGCCTTGGGATGCTTTATAAATGCACTGTTAGGCAGCTAAGACCTGAAGGACAGCACTCACATTGGTCAATCTGCAGAGACTGTGAAAGGTGTTTTCTTTTTCTTCTTTCTTTTTTTTTTTTTTTTAATTTTAGCTCCTGATATTCAAAGTAATCTCTAACATAACTCTAGCTGGATACAAAGTTAAAGTACAGATGCTTCCATATCTAAATTGTAAAAACTCAAAAGGTCCAAGTTACAAAAGATTACGAAATATACAATGAACCATGGAATAAGGGCCCACACAAAGGAGCAAGATAAAGAATTAGAAACCATCAACAAAGGAAACCAGACCTGGGACACACAAGACAAATTTTTTTAAAAAGCTCCTAAATATGCTAAAAGAACTAAAGATAACATGGACAGAGAACTAAAGGAAATCAAGAAAACAGTAGATGCAAACAAAGAGAATATCAATAAAGAGATAAAAATCACAAAATAGGGAAGCGGCTGTGGCTCAATTAGTAGGGCTCCCGTTTACCATATGGGAGGCCTTGCACAAGCAGCAAGGGGGGGGGCGGTAAATGAATAAATAAATAAAATCTTAAAAAATAAAAAAATAAATTAATTAATTTAAAAAAAAATCACAAAATAAAAACCAAAAAGAGTTGAAGACCACAATAACTACAAAGCAGAAATTTAAAATTCCCTAGAGGTATTCAACAGCAGATTAGCGCTAGCAGAAGAAAGAAACTGTGAATCTGAAGATAGGACCATTTAGATTATTCAGTCTGAGGAGCAGAAAGAAAAATGAATGAAGAAAAGTAAACAGAGACTGAGAGATTTGTGAGACACGATTAAGTTTATGCATATATACATTGTAGAAGTCCCAGAGAAGAAGAAAGGAAGAAAGGGGCAGAAAAATATCTAAAAAAAAACACAACTGAAAACCTCTGAAATTTAACAAACAGCATGAATATACACATTTAAGAAACTCAACAAATTCCAAACAGGATAAAGGGAAAAAACACAGTTAACATCATACTCAAATGGTGAAAGACTGAAACTTTTCCCTGTAACATCAGGAATAAGACAAAGATGCCTACTATCACCATTGCTATTCAGCAATGTACTGGAAGTGCTAGCAAGAGAAATTAAGCAATGATTAGAAATAAAATTGGAAAGGAAGAAGTAAAACTATCTTAATTCACAGATGGCATGATCTTATATAGGAAATTCAGAAGAATCTACAAAAAGTTACTAGAGTTAAATGAATTCAGCAAAGTGCTTGAGTACAAGATCACCCTGTAAAAATCAGTGGTGTTTCTCAATCTGAAAAGTAAATCACAAAAAAATAATTTAACCAAGGATTAAAGGACTTGTACATAGAAAACTACAAATCATTACTGAAAAAAATTAAATAGACCTAAGTGAATGGAGAGATATCCCATGCCCACGCATTAATTTGGTTAAGATGTCAATATTACCTGTTTTTGTTTCCAGGCTGCTGTAACCAATACCACTCAATGGTTTGGCTTAACAATGAGAATTTATTGGCTCATGGTTTTGGAGCCAAGATGGCTTGTTCCTCCTGTGATCAGTAGTATCTGGTTGGCTGGCAACCCTTCGATTCCTTGGCTTTGCCATCACAGAGCAATGTCTTCTTTTTTATCTGGGTTCCTGTGATTTCCAGCTTCTGGCTCCTCCCCATGGTATTTGTCTATAATGCTTCCAGTAGTAATATTAAGACCCTCCTTGATTCAGATAACAACACCTTAACTGAAAATAACATCTTCAAAAGGTCCCATTAATAATGGGTTCTCACACATAGGAAAGAGATTAATATTAAGAACATGTTTTTGTCCTAGGATATATAATTAATTCCACATACCACAATACCCAAAGTTATTTACAGATTTAATGCAATCCCAATAAAAATTCCAACAGCTTTTTTTACAAAATGGAGAAGCTAATCATCAAATTCATACAGAAGGGCATGGAAACCTGAATAGCCAAAATCGACTTGAAAAAGAATAATGTTGGAGGGCACACTTCATCATTTCCAAATTTATTCCATTACTACTATAATCAAAGCACTGGGATACTGGCTCAAGGACAGAGATATAGACCAATGGAATAAAATGGAGAACACAGAAATAAACCCATATGTAGCAGTTTGGCATTATTTATGAATTCCAAAAGTAGATATTGGATTATGTCTGTGAACTGGTCTGGGCATATCAGATTGTATTGGACACAGAGGTTTCACTTTTACTTGATTAAATAATGATTAAGGTTTTGATTGGGCCACGTCAGTAGGACATTGAGTCTCTGCCTACCAAGGGGGCAGGGAATCACAGAGAAAACAAAAGGCACAGGAGTTACTTGGAGTTTTGAACTGGAGCCCGGAAAGTGAGCACACAGAGGAGCGGAGCAGCTGAGCCTGGAAAGAATCGAGCCCCTGGAAGAGAGGAACCCAGGAAGCCATCTTGCTCCAACACATGGCAATAGACTTTGGTGAGGGAAGGAACTTATGCTTTATGTCCTGGTAACTGTAAGCTACTACCCCAAATAAATACCCTTTATAAAAAGCCAAGTGATTTCTGGTATTTTGCATCAGCATCCCATTGGCTGACTAATACACTACACATCTATGGCCAATTGATTTTTGACAAGGGTGCCAAGTGAATTCAATGGGGAAGAATAGTCTCTTCAACAAACAATGCTAGAAAAACTAGATATCCACATGCAAAAGAATGATGTTAGAACACTACCTTGAAGTATATACAAAAAATTAACTCAAAGTAGATTAATGACCTAAATATAAGAGCTAAAACTAAAAAAAATGATAAATTGGACATTCTAATTAAAAACGTCTATGTATCAAAAAAGTGAAAAGACAACCAACAGAATTAGGAGAAAATATTTGGAAACCATATATCTGCTAAGGGCTTGTTATTCAGAATATATTTAAAAAACACCTACAACTCAAGAACAGAAAGACAAACAACCCAATTTTAAAATGCACAAAAGGTTTGCATAGACATTCCTCAAAAAAAGGGGGGGGGGTTGGATAGGCATATGAAGAGATGCTCAAAATCATTAACCATTAGGGAAATGCAAATCGAAACTATAATGAGCTACCACCTCACACCCTCCAAAATGACATTTTTTAAAGTAGAAAATAACAAGTGCTGGTGAGGATGTAGAGAAAGAGAAACCTTAGTATATTGCCAGTGGAAATTTGAAATGATGCAGGTGCTGTGAATAAAGTTTGATTTCTCAAATTTTAAACATAGAACTACTATTAACTCAGATGTCTCATTTCTAGGAATATACCCAAAAGAATTGAAAGCAAGGACATGGGGAGATTTTTGTACACCAATGTTCATAGCAGCATTATAGTCAATAGAAAAACAGGTAGAAGCAACCCAAATGTCCAGCAGCAGATGAATGGATAAACAAAATGTGGTATATACATATAATGGAATATTATTTAGAAATAAAAAGAATAAAGTTCTCATATACGTTACAACATGAATGAAACTTGAAGAATAATTTTGAATGAAAAGTCAGACTCTAAGTTACATATAGTGTATAATTCCACTAATATGAAGTAGCTATCATATGAAAATTCATAGAGACAGAAAGTTGAGTATAGGTTATAAGGGAAGAGGGTGGGCAGGGAGAATGGGCAATCATGCATAATTGGTGCAGGGTTTCTCTTTCAGTGATGAGAAAGTTCCGGTAATAGATGGTAGCACATGTTGAATGTGTTTAAACCCACTGTATTTTATACTTGGGAGTGATTGAGATGAGAAAGTTTGTGTTTGACATACATTTCCACATTTTAAGAGAGAGAGAGACTAAAGACACAATGACGATTAAATTAATTACATGATCCTAGACTCTAATAATGGAGGAGAAAATGCCCAGAAGGATATTACTGAAAAATTGGAATATAGACTATATTGAATTTGATAGCTGTACTTTAGATGATTACATAAGTGAATATACATGTTCTTAGGAATGTACATGTAAGTATAAAATGTTCAAGGAGCATGATATATCAAAATTTTTTCAAATATTTAGACAATATATATGCAAGTGTTCGGAATATTTTAAGTATTTCTAAATTAAAAGATCTTAAAAAAAGACAAAAACAAAGAAATAAAAGGACAATGATTGCTCACAGGTTTTCCCTCACTTTTTAGTAAATGTTGCTATTACTTTAACTGATTTTAAATTCTTCTTTCTCTTTCTTAGAAAATTATATGAGAGCAATTATTTTTTATCCATGTAGTATTGCAGGTGAAGATTATATTTAAATAAAATCAATTGGTTGCTAGGTAAAATGATTAGCAAACCTTGGGAAAATAAATTGTCAGGTAATAAGAACCTGTCCATTTCACATGGTGTGTAGGCTTTACTTTCTGATTCTCTGAGAATCGAACAATGACAGATAGTCACTTAATAAAAATGTGAATCAGTTTGTATGGCCCTGTTTCTATAAAGGCAAATACAGTGTACAGGGAAAGCATTTGCTTTCAGCACTTTAAATTAAATGTACCGTGAAGTTGTAGTATGATTTCCTTTAAATTCTTTTAAATTAATATTTAAAATTCTGTACTTGGTGTTAAAAATTTGGTCGTAACATGGGGTTGTGAAAAGATAATAGGAAAAACAGAAATAAAGCATTTGTTGACCATCTTGGTTCTTGCCTTCTTCTCAGCATGAGTTTCTCTCAGGCCATCAAAATCCTGCTAATCAGCTGGGAAAAGAAGTCTGTGTTGCCTCCATGCCGATGTATGGTTCACACATGACTTGAAAGCACCAGTCTTTTGGCATATGATCGATTGAAAGTTGCAGTGGTATGAAAAATAGCTCTAAAGGAACTAATTTCTCTGGCGGTCATCTGGAAAACAGTACAGACTAATACAGCTTACATTCGCTCTGAAAATAAGGATAGTGATGGGCACATTTCTCCAGACCATGCCATCCCATTTTTTGCTTGAACAAATTAAGCTAGAGACAACTTTTCAGACTGTGAATGTTTAATATAAAATTATTTCATTAAAATGCAAAGTTCTTGATATTTTCATAAGGCTACATTAACATTTTCATGCTGAAGATAGTGGTAGGCCTACCTGATGCTTTTCCACACTAACAGATGTATCAATTTCACTATATGTTTCAAGATAAGACGAAGAAGGAGTTTGATCATTCATGTATCAAAAGGAAAGCTAATCATTAGGTATTACATGTAAGAAACATATGGCAAAGTAGAAGAGCACTGCAATGGTGGCTTAGACTCATTCACTCTGTGTATTTGCCTCCATTTACCAAGATCAGGCAAGAGAGACAAAATGAGGCACCCATTAGAGTGATCCTTGTTTTCCTCTTACTAACAGCAGCTCTCTTAGTGGAATGGATATTTATTTTAATAAACAGCATGGTGGTCCTTATCCCATTTGTAATCTCTCATCACAGACGTGTCCCAGAATGTCCTTTATTTCAAGAGTTTTTATTGTGTTATCATTTGTTTTGGGATTGTTTAAATTCATAATTTATCTTACACACTAGATATTCCTCACAGTCCACTGATGCTGTTGAATTTATCTTTTATCCCTAAAACTTGGCAGGATTTCTATAACATAAGAAACACTCAATAAATATGTTTTCATTGTTTTGTTCTGGAAGGAAACACTGAATATCACATCCATATTTCTCTCCTGTTAGATAGAAATATTACCACACACTTATAAAACTAAAATCTTCTTTCTCAGGATGAACATATAAAGGATGTGTATGTGTGTGTGTGTGTGTGTTTTAGAGCAGGAATAGATTTAAGAAAGTATTTGCTTTCTTGTTTGCTTTTCACAATTGATAAATCTTTGATAAATTCATAAATCCTTTTACTTCTTCTACCTCCTTATTTTATTCTCTCCTTCTTTATTATCTTTGTCATATGAATTAATTTCCCTAAAATGAGTTGGTCAAATGGACATTTAATCAGATATATATGAACATTATGAGAAATAGTGTTCTGTCTCTCTCTCTCTCTCTCTCTCTCTCTCTCTCTCTCTCTCACACACACACACACACACACACACAATCTTCATGCAATGTTAGAACTTGGTGAAAGCTTAGTGAACATTTTCTCCCACTTACTCTCTTCACAAGGGATTTTCTATAGAGGGCCCTAATTGAAGGAAAGGATTGAAATCTTAGGACGTCTGCTACTTTCTAGCGCTCTATCAGAGGTTTGTTATTTAACTGCTTCAAGTCTCAGTTTTCTCATCTATAAAATTGGCATAATAAAACAAACTTATAGGCTTGCTATGTATGTTAGCACAACAATGTACCCAAGGTGTTTGTTGCTATGTATAGAAAAAGGTGCCTAATAATTCTAACAATTATTTTTTTATATATCATTTATGATAAAGAGGTGGTATTTTTGTTTGTGAATGGGTTTTCATAGACATGTTCAAACTGGCTCTAATTTTTGCACGGAATTATTGTTAATAAAATTGCAGCCCATTACACTTTGTCTTTTAAGAATACATGTGAAGAATGAGAAGCAGTAGCATAAAATTATAGAAGCACCACAATAGGAAAAAAATAACCCAAGTTCAAATCTGTTGTTTGACACTCTTTGACTGTGTGAACTTAAGTCACTCTCACGGTGTTTCTGGGCCTGAGTTGCTTCACCTTGTAAATAAGAATTACATGATCTCACTGGGAGGAAAATAGAATTCGGGGCCAAATTTTGCTTTTCTCTGGTCTTTCCCAGATATGAATTCTATGTTATTACAAATGACTTTTCTCATACTTATTTTGTTCTTTTTAAAGATGATCTCATCATAGACCAAGTATAGAAAAGCTAGACCAGCACTGTCCAATAGAAATTTCTCTAATAAAGGAAAATTTCTCTACTGGTAGTTGACATGGTAGCTACTAGCCACATTGAAGCTTGACTGAGAAACCAAATATATAATTTCATTTAATTTTCAGTCATTTTAATTTGCATTGAAAAACCCACATGTGGTTGGTGGTTATGCAATTGGACAGCACAGACTAGACCATGGAAAAGCATCAAGCCAGATATAAACATGTTTTAGTTTGCTAAAAGCTGCTGGCAGCAATACCCCAGAAATGGGTTGCCTTTTATAATGAGAATTTATTAGGTTAAAAGCTTATAGTTCTTAGGCCATGAAAGTGTCCAAATCAAGGCATCATCAAGCAATGCTTTCTCACCAAGTTGCAGCTGTGGGCAATCAGGCACATGACAGGACACAATGCCAGTCCTCTCATCTTTCCCCTCTACTCCAGGCTTCATTGATAGTTCTGCTTTGGGCTGCTCTATCTATGCTTTTCTCTCTCCAGGGTTCCTCTCTGAGTTCCTGGATTCCTTCTCTCCAACTCTGTGGCTTTTTCTCTGTGTCTCTGCATGTTTCTCCCATTTATAAAGGACTCCAGTAAAAGGATTAAGACCCACCCTGCGTCATGCCCTACTGAAGTGATCTAATCAAAAGGAAGGTCCTTTAATTGAATCCAATCAAAAGCTCCCACCTAAAACAGGTCTACATGCACAGGAACAGATTAGCTCTAAGGATGTGATCATCTAAGATCCACCCAGCTTCTGTTACAATATAATAGTCCTAGGCTTTGCATTAAAATAAAATGAGTAGATTATTGGAATAATGACATATGTGATTGCACAAGAGCAAATAATCACTTTGCAAAGAAATCAGTTCCCTTTGTCAGGGAACTCAACCTAGACATGGCAAGTGGTGCCTTCCATTCATTGATTTTTTTTTTTATTTTTTTTTATACAATTTAGCTTCCTTTAAGTATATTTCTGCTGTATTAAAAAGGAAATGTTCCTCTTCCCCATTAGATCTTGACTGTTCCTTTCCCCCCAGCCTCCCAGGGCCCATGATACCACCCTATCCCGACCCATGGAATGTCAAGATTCACAGTTACATGCCCTGGGAATTTGAACCTGCCCTCCTAATCCACCCACCCACCAGTGCTGCACCACCAAACCCAGGAGAGGTGAGGAGTTTTCTTGTTTATTGTTTGTCATTTTTTGTTTACTATTATTGTTGAAATAATGAAAATACTCTAATAATGATTGAAATGATGAATGCACAACTATGAGATTATACCAAATACTATTATTGTACACATTGAATGAATTGTATGCTTTGTTAATCTGTACCAATAAAATAGATTTGTTTAAAAAATAAAATAAAATAAAATAAATTAAATTAAAAAAAAAAAAAAGGAATGTTCCTGATGAAAATTTCCTGATTAGAAACCTGTGGGTTGGATTCTACTCTATCTCATTCAAGGACCCTTTATTTCTGGATGATTTACTTTGTTCATAATTTTTTGTCTTCCTGTAGCAGTTAGTTAAAACAAAAACAAAAAACAAATCACTTTAGAGTGTTTTACATATTGCAAACACTTCTATTAACTTAAGTCCTGTGACCATTACAATGGTATAGTCCCATGGTTCAGGAATAGAAGTGGTTCTTTTTTTCTTTTTCTTTTTTTTAAGATGATGAACTCCAAATCCTATGTCCTTACTACTGAATGCTTCCATTCTCTACATTGCTTTTTAGTGCTTATTATGTTGTTTTCTCTGGAAGAGTCAACAGGCCCCTGAAAGAGGTACTGTCTAATATGTAAACTATTAAGTTGTGTAATACTTTGCTGCAGAGATATTTTCCTTTGGAAACTTGCAGAGGATAAACACCAGTCCTAAAATATGTGATTTATGGTTCTGAGGATCATTACACTTCCCAATGCTTTCATGTATCATATTTATTTTGGAGTTGTTTTGCATTATTTTGATTTGATTTATTTTGTTTTCCCCCTAACAGAATTTGTTTAGCAGGAGGCTACACAAGGTAGATTTTTTCATTTTAAAACTATCTTTAAAACTACAATTTCTAGCATCAGTCTGGCTGAGATGTCCTTCTTTCAAGATAGAACCTCTAGGAATGTCTGCAATGCATGAAGTGGAAGCAGCTTTTATTGATGATTTATTGAAAGATTTTAAGATCATATAACCTGTGCCTTACAGAGGTGTAGAAAGCTTGCTGCATGATGTAATGGTAAGCACTTGACATTTTCTTCAGAATTTTTCCTTGTAAAAGGAACAGTCTTTGATGGAAAATGGTTCCAAACAGATGTTCATAACTCTAGCATAGGTACCGTTCAAGATAAAAGTATGGCAGGTCTTTGAACATTCTTCAGAAGGTGTCTTATTCAGGAGTCTTGACTTTATGTGCAATATACTTCATGTTACAATGAGACTATTTATGGTACTGTACGTTTTGACATGACTCTCAGGGTCTACAAGTTAGTGTTTAATGTATCAATCTGTCTCTATGAAATGCACAATTTGAGTTATGCATATTTCTTAATATTTTCTTCTTTTTAAATAGAAGGGCAATGCAATTATGAGAAAAAAGGAAACCATAAAATGTGAAAACATTAAAAATGAGCAGGAATAGTCACCATTTCCAGGATATGATATACAAATATAACCAACGAATGTACACATACATGTTCAAAATTAATATTTAAAATAATCATTCACATGTCTTACTTGATGTGAAAATAGGTACCACAAATATGAAAAATAAGAAAATATTTAAAGAGAACAAATTATTACAAAGTGGTAACTATTGACCTTCTGTCTATGAAAATAGCTTTTTATACCAGTGTATTATGCTTTGTAATAAAAAGAATATTGTGATCTGAATACATGTGAAGTCAGAGTTATGGAAAGGAACTGAAGACAGAGCTATTGATTATGTTTTTTGAAAAATCCATGAATATTTTTTGATTCCAGAGTAAAGATTGTGTTCAGACAGAAACACACTTTAAATTTATTTATCAGCTGTATATTATTGAACCTATAGGATGAATGTAGAAAACACTAGCTTAAATCACAAAGGAGTGGAGTGAGATTCCCAGAGCAACTGGAGAAAAGATGAGGGCTGCACAGAATTTTCACTACACCCATTTAGACATGTTTGGATGAGTGACAAGAATTTTCATTAACTAAAGAGACCAAGAAGCCAAAGGGAAAAAGTGAGCACAGAGGAGCTCATATGTTATCCTTATGGAATATTACATAGGTTTGCTTGCTCCACTCCATGACAACCAACATTTCCCTTGCCTTTCTTTACAATGAAGGGAGGACAGCTTAAAATCAACCTTCTCAGATTCCTTGGGTGTTTCTAGGAAAGACTTTTGACTTCTTAGGCAAGCACCAGCTTGTCTTCCTTCTTTTAGCATGGATCACAGACTTGATGGCTGGACTTGCAGCAGCAATCATGTAACCATGAATGGAAGGTCAAGAAATTGGAGGCCTTACTCTGACTCTTCTAGTCAGTGGGTCAAGGCTGGCCTCTGCATACCTTCAGCCTTCATGTTATAGAGCACATAGGAAACCACTGTCCACTTCAGTTATTGCTTTGTCACGGGTTCCATACTTGCAATTAAATATAATCTCTGACATAGTCCTGAGAATAGACTTAAAAAAAAGAAAAAGAAAGGAAATGCAGCATGCAGTTTGCCTTGTGACATACTAAGAATAATACAAATATTGTGTCATGTAATCCTCATAAAACCCAATGAAGTACATATTGTGTTTCGTTTCTACTTTGTCCACTACCCTTAAGGGTAGGGATTGTACAGCATCCATTTTCCCCCATCCCTGCATTGTATTCCTTCACCCATAATGGATACTCAGTAAATGTTTGGTGAAAAGCTGAATGAAAGCAGTTAACCTTCTCAGTGCTACCACACAACTTAAGTTAAATAACAGAATGGAGACATGCCCAGAAACTCATAGTAAGCAGAATCATTCCCCTCCCTGTCCATCCCTTGTAACAGTTCTGAAAATCTTCTCCTCTAAGGTGTACCTTTTCTCACATTTTAGGGAGGAAATTGCCACCCTGGAGATCTTTTTCCTTTGGTAAAATGCCATTGGCATGTCTTCCGGAGATGAAGGGTGGGGCCCAGGGAAAGGAAGGACCACACATAAGCAACAATACCGAGATCTTCATTCCAGCTTCAGCCTTTACTGCACCCACTTCAAGAATGTCCTTACATCCGCCAGTAGTGTCTTAGGCAGTTATTAGAAAACAGGTGGGGGTCATAGAAATTATGATTTCCCATGAAAAATAGAGTTTGTGCATTTTCTAAACTACTGTGATAGTGAGGATCTACTTTCTATTCTTAGGAGGAACCTGGTGGGGAAAGGGTGCGGATTGTGTTGATTCTCACCAGAAATATAAAAAAATAAAAATATAGAGCAGAATGTATTTTGAACACATTGTGGATCTACTATGCAACAGGAGAAATAAAGTGATGTGTTCATATCATGAATTGGTACTCTTCCTATTTATTAAGCAGCACCTAGTTACAAAGTATAACTCTGATTGAGTGGACAGCAAACACCGACTCAGGAATAGTATTAGATGCTAATACTATTACTAATATAACAACAAAAGCTAACATCACATTAGGCTTATTATTTGCCAGTCACTGTTCTAAGAACTTTATTTATTAATCCATTAACTCAATATATCAAAAATGAAGTCATCTAATTTAGGTAGTTTTTATTGCTTATCATTTTATAGATGGCAAAACTGAGGTACAGACTGGTTAAGAGTCTTACTCAATTCAACAGAGTTGCAATATCTACTCTCCAGTTCATTGGACTCACCCAGGACAACTAACAAGGAGATGGTGATAGACAACGACAATGCCAAGGAACCGAGAGAGTCTACAACTGCAAGCAAGAGAGTCCCTTCCATCTGCCCCATGGGATCAAAGCCTCCTCTCAATTAGAGGTGGAGTGGGCAGCACCATCCCAGTCTTCAGGATTGGGGAGTGAACTATGGACTAGAGTGGACTTACTGGTATTCTACTATGGACTTGTGATTCTAGCAATGGAAGAAACTTTATCATTCATGTGGAGGCAGTGGCCACTGGAAGTTCTGAGGGGAGGGAGAGGGAAATACAGATGAAATGTGGAGGCATTTTGGGAACTTGGAAATTTTCCTGAATGGCGTTGCAATGACAGATATGGGCCACTGGATGTTTTGCCATAACCTGCAGAATTGTGCAGGAGAGATTGTAAAAGACAATGTGAACTATAATCCATGCTTAGTGGCAATGCTCTAAAATGTTTTCATCAATTGTAATGAATGTGCGACACTAATGAAGGATGTTCTTAATGTGGGAAAATGTGGGAGGTGTGGGAGGCCAGAGTTTATGGGAATTCCCTATATTTTTGTGTAACATTTATGTAATATAAATACCTTTTTAAATAAAAATTATATATATAAGCATATATATATATAAAAGAGTCTTACTCAAGACATACAGCTTGTGAGCAATGGAGCCCAAAATGGAGCATATCTGACCCAGCCTCACTACATTCAAAAGAAATCTAAGGTTGAGGTTTTCACTTCTAAACATGCTGTTATACTTCTCACAGCTCTCTTGATAGTACTGCATTTTTATTTTTGCAGTCTTGTATGGACACATTTTTTTTTATTACCAATCCGTTAAAATGTTACTCTTAATTTATAGATGTGCCTGATTAACATTATATATAAGCTTATATACAACTCAGTTCACATGAATTGAAAAATCCCTTCACCTCCCCCAAGTTAAGCAAATCTTGCCCCAATACGAGATCATCACACACATAGCAAACATCTCTCTATGCCTGTGATTAGATTAGAATTTTGAGAAAGGAAAAGCAGCCCATGTATTCTTCCATTAATAAAACAGTTACTAAGCTCCTACTGTGTGGCCATTACTGTGTTATGTTAGGGGTAAGGCAAAGAGATGGAAACATGACTGTGTTTCTGCCTCCATGGGTGTCTGGTTTCTTGAAAGAGTCTACTTTTTTTCCTGGACTGAGCTGTATTTTCCATTAATGATGATCCTTTCTATGATTACTCTCTATGGCTCTTAAATAACAAGGCTACCTTTTTTATCTTGTCCTTGTGAGAAGCAGAAGTCATGAGTACTCATAAAAAATGGAAGAGAAAGTGACAAAGAGTAGGAAGATGGCAAAGTCATAGTGAGTAAAAGCAAATAAAGTAATTTATGCAAGAAAAATAAAATTGCAAATACAGAAAATGTTTAGAGAAACCTAAAGACAGTCGAAGAATGAAGGAGTAGCCTGGGATAAATATAGGGCAGCAGTGTGTCTCTGGGGACAGGAGTTTACAGTGGCATCCGGTTCCTGCTTAGAAGATCAAGCCACACCTGATAGGTATGGTTCCCTGGAGACCTGGGAAAGGGTGATGCTCTCACCATCTAGGACAGGCTAGCCCTGCTTTATTGAGCCCGGAGCTGAATATAACTTAGCCAGGAAGAATGACCAGATTCTTTTTAACAGATCCTTCATTTTGAGAAACCAGAATTACACTTTGAGAAATGTGACCGGCATCAAATACACCAGATGAGGGGAGTCAGTGAAATATAAGAAAGCAAAACAAGCCAGTTACAGGAGGGAGCACTGGAAATAGGAAAGAATTTAACAGAAAGGAAATTATTCCCACAAATGTTTTTGTTTTGTTTTGTTTTGCTTTTCACATTTTAAAAAATAAAGGGGATGCAAAGGATGAAGCAATTGATGTATAGGCCTTAGGTCAAGATTTGAAAAAGACTGAGGATAACAGGAAAGCTAGATGCTCAGAGCAAACGTAGAAATGGAGAGGGCAGTGCTTGTAAAAGAGGACAAAACCACATATTGTAGAGGCTCAAAATCAATTAACTGAGCTTTATATTCACATGAAAATAAACAAAATGTCAGAATTCTGTTGCCTGGTCAGCTTTGGAGGCTGTGAATCTAAAGTGGGCAAGCATTATATGCTCTGCATTCAATTATTATTCAGAATCTCTTTCATTCACAAAATAAGCAGGATATTTTACAGAGATGAAGGGAGCAGAGAGGAAAAGCTCTTTTGTTCCATCTGATATTATACTAGGTGTTCAGCAATATATTCCCTCAATCAAACAAAAGAGCCAGCTTCATTAGATGGTGTCCTCAGAAATATGGAGTCCTTTCTGGATAGAAACCTCAGCAGAATCATACTAAATAATTTGTTTATTGCCAAAGTAAATAAAATTCAGGCAGGAAGGAAAAGTTCCTTGCTTGTCATTTGTCATAAGACCCAAATAAATTAAAATAGAAATATTTTCTTAGTTAAATACATACTGCTATTTTTTGAGTAATTGCATATATTCTACTGAAAAGACTGTGTGGCTTATCTTCACATATTTACCTAATGCCTACCATCTGTAAGAGTATATGGGTGTGTGTGTAGATAGATATATAGGTAGGTAGGTAGATAGATATAGATACAGATAAATTATATAGATGTAGAAAAAGATGTAAAGATGTAGATGATAGGTATAAAAATAGATATAGATACAGATATGTATATCCAGCAACATTAAACTTAAATTATAGCTGTTGGGGAGAAAATAATTACTATAGGAGATCAAAAAAGAGTTCAAAATATGCTACTCTGTTAGGTAAGACCTAGGGAAAAAAAATGTTTAAAGGATAAACAGGATTCATATAGGAAAGTGGGACAGAGGAATGTATTTGGGGTGTTGGGAATGGGAACAAAGGAGGGGGGAGAGAATAGGAAAAAAGAGAAGAGGAAAAACAGTAATGGGAGAGGCAAGAGGAGGGGTAGGAGAGGACAGGATTATGAGAAAATGCCTTTTCTGTGCTAAGAAGTTTACGTATATCATCAACTTTAGCCTCACAATGCCCATGAGAGGTCGGTTCTGTGATTTTACCCATTTTAAAGACGGGGAAAGCAAGGATTACAGAAGCTATATAAATTGCCCAAAGGTTCTTAGTTAGCAAGAGTAGGAGCCAGATCTCCCACACAGGTCTACCTGCCACTAAAGTCCATGTTTACAATTCAACTCTAGGACCAAAGGGGATTCTTAAATTATCTTCATGTCTTACCTGCCTAAGATAAATGTATGATTGCCAATTATCGAGAAGACCAGCGAACCTCGACATGTGGCTTTTTCAGTGGGATACCAATTAAAAAGATAAATTTTGAACAAGTAATTTATACAGTATATTGTAGAGATAAATATGGTTTGAAAAAAAACAAAACCTCCCTTCTCCCAATCCCACTTACTTGTATGCTTAAAGATGATTCATTCATTTGAATTCTAACATACAAAGATGAGGAACTATACAGACCATTGGGGAAGTAAAAAGGAAGGAAGGAATTTTGAGGGTGGGAAAAGATATCACCTACAAGCTTAAAACTGAAAACAAAGGATTACATTTCCAGTGGTTTTGAAGACAGAGTCTATGTTTCCCACTATTTGAGAATGATTAATGAATTGACCTCTTTGTGAAAACACTAAATGTGCTTAGTTTGGCAGAGTAAAAGAAGAATTCTTCATATAGAACAAAAAAGGCTGCTGTTTGCCAGTAGCTATTAACTTGTGGCTATATCAACAGTTGCTCCGTTAACAATAATCTTATCCAAGAGTCTATTCTTGTAGAATCTCGTGGGATAAAGAAATATTTTATTGGCAACATCCCTAAGCCAATGTGTTTTGACAGAAAAGAGCCACCCAATTCTCACCCAGGCTTGGGGTTTACTTTCTTAAGAGACAGTCTGAAGTTGAAGTAAAACGCACACTCCCCTCCCTTCTTCAAATTGTTTTTACATGCAAATGCTGGTGCTATAATTTCTTTTAAATTTTTAGTACTCACAGACTCTCAACACATGTACTTTACAGGCTTCTGAATGCAAACATCTCACACTGATGCATTTTTTTTTAACTTATGCCCACAAGCACATTTGACGATAATGATGTGGTCTCAACTACTGCTGAAATAACTCCTTTTGTTGTCATATGCTGGCTCATAGTTTTGGGAGAAAGTATAAATTTCCTCTATAACTGAGGGGATTTTGGTCTTGAAACAATGCCCAAAGCCAAGAAAAAGAATATTGGTGCCGTGGCAAACGAAGTTTGTAATAGTAGGAAGTGGAAAAATAGCCCAGAGCATAGGCAGAAAAGTTATCCTGGGAATTAGTCATTTCTGTATATTGGGTCCAGGAGGGAGGGTAAAGACAAGAGTATAAGTATTAGGAACAGGCAAGAGTGGGTCCTTGACAACAAGTTGTTACATCCTTGCAATACACCTGGGTAATTTGTTGATGCTTCTTATTAGCTGTCTCTACAATTCCAAGTTCTGCTTCTTGGAGCTTTTGAGTCTTCTGTTCCACAGATTCATTCACCAAATATCCACTGAGTATTTACAATTTGCCAAGAACTCTTCTAGATATTAGGACCAGAAAGTACAATGGGACAAGAGCCTTGTTCCCAAGGAGCTGTTATTCTGAGGGTGGAGATAGGAGCAGAGTTTATTGAGTGATATAGGAGGGACATGCATGGGGCTATGGCAGCAAAGACATGGGGCACCCAACCCAGATGAGAGTGCTGGAGAGGAGAAAATGCTGTAGCTCTGTCGGGCTTTTTGTTTGTTTTGTTTTTTAGGAGGTCCCAGGGATTGAACCCAGGACCTCATAAGTCAGAGGCAGGCACTCAAACCACTGAGCTACGCCCACTCCCCTGTGGCTGTTTTAAAAGATGGATAAAAATCTGAGGAGGCAATTCCAAGTGTTAACAAAGAGCACGTGGGGTTAAAATGGCATGATGTGCTTAAAGAAATGTAAGTGGCTCTGTATAATTGCAGAGAACCTGTATGGATTAGCAGTGAGAAGTCATCCAATCATGTGGTGTGTGGAAATGAAAGGAACCCTGGAAAGGAACCAAAAGCTTCTAGATTCAAATCCTCCTTCCATGCTATAAATTGGCTATGTGGACTTGGGCATCTTTATGTACTTAATTATTCATTTATTCAGCAAATAGTTACTGAGGGCATATTATGTGTCAATGCTGGGTTCTGAGGATATAGCTAAATGGAAGAAAAGGATTATATGCAATAATATAAAAAAGATGACTTTCGAGTGCCCTGCACAAAAGTGATGCCAATAACTTTAAATCTGCATCTGGTAAGTAATATTCTCCAGCAATATGGCTACTCTTGCCATTATCCATCACCCTTATGTGTGGTAGGTAGTGGTGGCTGCTACAATCACAGCACAACATTGGCAGATAATTACCTTCCAGGAGACCTGCCTGCGTGACCCAACTGTCATTTGAAAGTAGTTGCTCCTCCTGGATGTATCCAAGGGAAAAGGAGGCCCAAGCTTGGTGTCATGGTGTTGGCAGACTGGTCCTTGCGCTACCACGTTAATTGTCCTTAGAAAAAATTTTTTAAATTTCTGCATCTGTTTGCTTTTTCATTTTTCCAGGTAGTGAATTGTACATGATGCTTTTTAAGATTAATTCAGCTGTATTATTTGGTTCATCAAAGACAAAACTATTAATTCACTTTTATTTAAACCACAAACTTTTTCCGAACATCAGATATTTGTACAATGCTCAGCTAGATATGCAGAAGATAAAATGTTGGATAAGATCCTCCTTTCCCTGCAGTAGTTGAAAATCCAGGGCAAGATATGGTAAGTACATAACAGAGATATAATAGAATTAGTGCTATGAGTACTCATTTAAACAAAAGGAGCAATTAATTCTGATGGTTTAAAGGGAAAACATGTCTCACACATAGCATTTGTGTTGGACATTAAAAGAGGAATAGACATTTGCCAGGCAGAAAAAGAACAAAAGGACATTTCCAGATGACTGAACTTCATAAGTAAAATGTTTTGTGGAAAATTAACCATAGCTAAAATTTACTGAGCACTTCATATTATCAACTTTTTTAAAAAACTCTGCATTATAACCTAAGGGGGTATGCACTATTATCTTCACTTTATAAATAAAATACCCAAGGCACAGAAAGGGTAGGTTATTTGTCCATGGTCACAAAGCTAATAAAGGCAAAGACTAAACTTGATTCCAGACCATCTTTGTCTACTCTGTACTCTAAACCCTGGTTTATGGCATGTTCTAGCAGCAAGGAGCATTCTGATGTGGCTAAAGCATAAGATGGCGAATAGAGGAAGATAAGGTGAGAAAAGAATAATGATGTCAACTTATAAGGCTATTGAATGCTGTGCTAAGTACTGTAGGCATTAGAATACAGTTGAAGAACTAGATTGGGTGTAAGAGAAACCATGATAAAACAAATACAGAAAAAATAAACAACAACACTAAAAAAAAACACCCCTATGACTGATGATGGCTGAAGGATGGGCCATTGCTAAGGAGTTCTGGAGACAATAGGGAGGGAAGTAGTGGGAACTATAGAATATTTGTTGATTAGGGGAAGGTAACATGGAGAGAGCAAATCAGTCCCCAAAGGAGAAATGTCTACCCAGTGTTGCCAGTGCTCTTTTTCCAGTAAAAGTAATAAATCTCTTAAGTGAATTCTCAAAATTTTTAAATATTGACCACTCTTTTTTTTTTTTTTTTTTTACTACTGTGGGTCAAACAAAACATGCCTGTGGTATATTGCAAGGGGGTAGGACAAGATGGATGCTGAGTAAGACATTCCAAGCGTCAGCAGTAATATTCTAAACAGAGCTATCTAAAACACCTGTTTGGGGGACCCAGGAGCTGAGAAGAGCATCCTGCAACAGGATCTTGAAAGAATGGAAGGAGGAGACTGCCCATCTGCAGTGAAGTTGCACGAGTCCAGCACTCCATGCCAGGGAGGCCGGTGCCCATCCTCCACTGGCAGCTCAAGCCACCTCAGGAGCTATTCCAGGACTGGAGTTGGAAACTTCATTTCCCAAAAACGGAGGGGTGGGGAAGAGATAGTTGGCCACCAACTTCAGCTACTGATTAGTAAATTCAGCTAGCTAAAGTATAATCCTAAGAACAGCTAAAGGTTGAACCCGTCCAAGTCAGAAAGAAGCCGGTAGGTGCCATTTTAACTCTGCCCCCAACATGAGGGGAAGTGGGGCTGACTGAAAATCACAGTGATAATAGGGACTGGCTTCTTTCTACCCAGAATGTATTGCAGCCCTAGGCTAGGCTCCAGCCCCACCTCTGGCAGTGAAGAAGGTGGGGGGACTTGCACCAGCCACTCTGGGAAACTGCAGGCACTTGCAGCTGGCACAGACTGAATATTTTGACACCTGAGGCTCCATCCCTGCCTCCCAACATGATAGAAGGGGAGCCTTGTTTCCTCAGCCTCTCTGGGCAACTGCAGGTGCATTTGGCTTGCACAAACTTGACAGCTGAGCACTGGTGGCTCCACCCACACCTCCAACAGGACAAGGAGGACAATGTTTCCCCAGGCTCTCTGGGTAACTGCAGATGCTTTTGGCTCACACATGCTGAATAGTCAGACACCTATAGCTCCATCACCACCCCCCAATAGAATAGGAGGGTACTGGTGTTTCCTTAACCTCTCCAGGTAACAGCAGGCACGTTCAGCCTACAAAGACTGTACTATTGGGCACCTGTGTAACCACCCCTACCTCCCAGTAGGATGGAAGGGAACTGGTATTTCCTCAGCCTCTCTGGGCAACAGAGGGCACTTTCAGCCCACACGGACCGAACTGTTTGACACATGTGGTTACATCCCCACCCTCAAAAGAGCAGAGAGGACAATACTCCCTGTATTAATCAGACAAAGGGGTGCTGATGCAAAATACCAGAAATCAGTTGGTTTTTATAAAGGGTATTTATTTGGAGTAGAAGTCCACAGTTACCAGGCCATAAAGCATAAGTTTCTTCTCTCACCAAAGTCCATTGCCACATGTTGGAGCAAGACAGCTGCTGATATTTGCCAAGGTTCAGGTTTCTTTGGTTCCTCTCTTCCCAGGGTTCTGTTTCTTTCCTGGCTCAGCTCCTCTATTTCTTCCACAAGGCCAGCTGTAGACTCTCAGGCAAACAGTACATCTCTTTTCCCAGGGCTTTCTCTCTTTCCTCACTACAAAGCTCTCTTACTTCCTGGGGCTCCAGCTCAAGACTCCAACTCAAAACAACTCCAACTCTGTCCTTTGCCATGCCTTTTATATTTGATTCCCCACGCACCAAGGGGTGGGGCTCAACACCCTACTTATGTGCCCCAGTCAATGCCCTAATCATAACTTAATCATGCCCAGATTAATAGACCAGTTTACAACCATAATCCAATATCTATTTTTGGAATTCAAAACTATATCAAACTGCCAAACTGCTACACTCCCTCAGCCTCTCAGGGTACTTTCAGGTGAATTCAGCCCACACAGACTAGTTTGTTGGGCATTCAGAGAGTCCATCCTCACTCCTGGCAGGGGAGAAGGAAATCTGGTGCTACATCAGTCTACCTGGGCAACAGCAGTCATTTTGGACATGCACAGCATAGATTGCTGCCCATACCTGCAGCTCCATCCGTGCCCAAGGAGAGGAAGGGGTGTGAAGCTTCATCAGTCTCTCCTGGCAACTACAGACAGCCTTGGCTTGCACAGCTTGTATTATTACATACAGCTGAGGGTCTGCCCTTACTTCTGGCAGAGGAGAAAGGTGGGAGAAGCTTCACTGGTTCCTGGTGCAATAGCCTCAACCTCCACAGCTTATAGTGCCAACTACATCTTTGGCTCCTACTACACAATCAGCAAGGGAGAAAGGGCAAGAAAGCCCTAAACTAAATAGAGAAACTGCACCCAAGATAAATACATCTAGTAAACCAGATGCCAAGAGACCAACAAAAAATTACAATCCTTCCTGGGATCCAGGAAGATATGGCCCAGTCAAAGGAATAAGAGAAGCCTCCAGGTGGCATAAAGGAGTTGAGATAACTAGTCATAGATGTTCAAACAAATCTCCTTAATAAATCCAATGAGATGGCTAAAGAGATTAAGGATTTTAAGAAAACACTGGGTGAGCACAAAGAAGAATTTTCAAGCATACATAGAAAAATAGCAGATCTTATGAGTATGACAGGAGCAATAAATGAAATTAAAAATACATTGGAGGCATATAACAGCAGATTAGAGGACAAAGAAGAAAGGATTGGTGAGCATGAAGACATGGCCTCCAAAAGCAAACATACAAAAAAACAGATGAAGAAAATAATAGAAAAAATTGAACAGGGTCTCAGGGAACTAAATGTTGGCAAGAGACATGTAAACAAACATGTCATGGGTGTCCTAGAAGAGAAAGAGAAGGAAAAAGGAGCAGAAGGAATATTTGAAGAAATAATGGTAGAAAATTTCCCAACCTTATTGGAGGACATAGATATCTGTGTCCAAGAAGCAAAACATACTCCCATCAGAATAAATCTGTATCAACTAACCCTAGACACATACTAATCAGAATGTCAAATGCCAAAAACAAAGAGAGAATTCTGAGAGCAGCAAAAGAAAAGTGACACATAACATACAAGGTACACTCAATAAGATTAAGTGCTGATTTCTCATCAGAAACATGGGGGCTTGTTTATCTAAAAATCTTAATGTGCTTAATTTCCTAATTAATGTTTTTATTTCTATGTTCAATTAAAGCATACACAAAAAAAAGAAACATGGGGGCAAGAAGGCAGTGGTATGATATATTTAAGATATGGAAAGAACAAAGCTGCCAGCCAAGAATCTTATATCCAGCAAGACTGTCTTTCAAAAATGAGGGCAAGTTTAGAATATTCACAGATAAACAGAAACTGAGAGAGTTTGTAACAAAAGACCAGCTTTACAGGAAATACTAAGGGAAGTGCTACAGCCTTAAAAGAAATGACAGGAGAGAGAGGCTTGGAAGAGAATCTAGAAATGAAGATTACATCAGTAAAAGTAACTAAAAAAAGAGTGGTGACAATAAAATATGACAGATAAAACCCAAAGGTCAAAATGGGTGAAATAAGAACTGCCTTTACAGTAATAACATTGAATGTTATTGGATTTAACTTCCCAATCAAAAGACACAAACTGGCAGAATGGATAAGAAAATATGAGCCATCTTTATGCTGTCTGCAAGAGACTCACCTTAGACCCAAGGATACAAATAGATTGAAAGGAAAAGGCTGGAAAAAGATATTCCATGTATGCAGTAACCAAAAAAAAAAAAAGCCAGAACAGCAAAATTTAAACAGATGAAATAGACTTCAAAAACAAACTGATCTTAGACACAGGGGAGGACATTGTATATTAATAAAAGGAGGCAATTCACGGAAGAAATAACACATATATATATATGAGCCAAACAAGGATGCCCCAGAGTACATGAGGCAAACACTGGCAAAACTGAAAGGAGAAATAGCTAATAATATTTGGACTCATCAATATATCACTCTCAGAATTGGATAGAACAGCTGGGGAGAGGATCAATAAAGAAACAGAGAGCTTGAATAATATGATAAATGGACTAAATCTAATATACACATGCAAAACATTACACCCCAAAACAGCAGGATATAATTCTTCTCAAGTGATCATGTATCTTTGTCCAGGATAGATGATGTGTTGGGTCACAAAGCAGATATCAATAAATTCAACAAGATCAAAAATATACAAAGCACTTCCTCTGATCATAATGCAATAAAGTTGGAAATCAACAAGAGGTGTAAAAAGGGAAAATTCACAAATATATGGAGATTGAACAACACACTCAAATAATCAGTGGGTCAAAGAAGAAATTGCGAGAGAAATCAATAAATATCTTGAGACAACTGAAAACAAGAACACAACATATCAGAAACTACAGGATGCAGCCAAGGCAGTGCTGAGAGGGAAATTGATAGCCCTCAATACTTATAATAACAAAGAAGAAGGAGCTAAAAATCTATGACCTAACTACACAGCTGGAGGAACTAGAAGAAGAACAGCAAACTGTTCCCAAAGCAACTAGAAAGAAGGACATAACAAAAATCAGAAGAGAAATAAATGAAATTGAGAACAAAAACACAATAGAGAGAATTAATAAAACAGAGTTGATTCTTTAGAAGATTTACTAAATTAAAAAACCCTTAGCTAGACTGACAAAGAAAAAAAGAGAGAAGGTGCAAATAAATAAAATAAAAAATGAAAACTGAGACATTACTACTGACCCCACAGAAACAAAAGAGATCATAAGAGGATACTATGAACAACTGTACACCAATAAACTAGACAATGTAGATGAAATAGAAAAATTCCTAGAAATGTACAAACAACTACACTAACCCTAGAAGAAATAGAAAACGTCCACAAGCCAATCACAATAAAGAGATTGAAACAGTCATCAAACAACTCCCCAAATTGAAAAGCCCAGGACCAGATGGTTTCACAGGTGAGTTATACCAAATATTCAAAGAAGATTTAATACTAAACTTACTCAAGCTCTTCCAAAAAAGTGAACAAGAAGGAATGCTACCAAACTCATTCTATGAAGCCAAAATCACCCTAGTACCAAAGCCCGATAAAGATATTATGAAAAAAGAAAATTAAACACCCATTTCCCTAATGAATATGGATGTAAAAATCCTCAACAAAATAGTTGCTAATTGGATCCAACAACACATTAAAAGAATTACTCATCATGATCAAGTGGGTTTTATACCTGGCATGCAGGGGTGGTTCAAATCAAGAAAATCAGTGTAATACACCACCTTATTAAGTCAAAGAAGAAAATCACATGACCCTATCTATTGATGCAGAATAAGCATTGGACAAAACACAGCATCCTTTCTTCATAAAAATAGTACAAAAGATAGGAATTGAAGGAAAGTTTTTCAACATGATAAAGGCCATATATTAAAACCCCACAGCTAACATTGTACTCAATGATGAAAGACTGAAAGCTTTCCCACTGAAATCAGGAACAAAACAAGGATGCCCACTGTCACCACTGTTGTTTAATATAGTAATAGAGGTTCTATCTAGGGCAATCAGGCAAGAAAAAGAAATAAAACAAATCCAAATCGGAAAGGAAGAAGAAAAATGTTTGCTATTTGCAGATGATATAACCCTATACCTAGAAAGCCCTGGAAAATCTACAACAAAGCTGCTAGAGCTAATAAACGATTTCAGTAGAGTGTCAGGATACATGATCAATACACAAAAATCAGTGGTATTTCTATACACTAGTAATACATAATCTGAGGAGGAAGTCGGGAAAAAAAATTCCATTTACAATAGCAAAAAAGAGAATCAAATATTTAGGAATAAACTTAATCAAGGATGTAAAGTATTTGTATTCAGAAAACTACAACGTGTTGCTAAAATAAAATAAAAAAGACCTAAATAATTGGAACAACCTTCCATGCTCATGGACTGGAAGACTAAATATCATTAAGATTTTTATTCTACCCAAATTGATATACAGATTCAATGCAATCCTGATAAATATTTCCACCAGCATTTTTTGAACAAATGGAAAACACAATTATCAAATTTATTTGGTAGCATAAGCCAAATAGCCAGAAACATCTTAAAAAGGAAGAGCAAGGCTAGAGGATGCTCACTTCCAGACTTTAAACTATATTACCTAGCTACAGTAAAAACATCATGGTACTGGCATAGAGATAGACACATAGACCAATGAAACCAAACTGATGGTTCAGATCCTCACATCAATGGTCAAGTGATTCTTGACAAGCCTCTCAAACCCAACCAGCTGGGACAGAGCAGTCTATTCAACAAATGGTGCTGGGAGAACTGGATATCCATATCCAAAAGAAAGGAGGAGGACCCCTATCTCACACCTTATACAAAAATTAACTTAAAATGGATCAAAGATCTAAACATAACATAAAAGATAGAACAATAAAGCTCCTAGAAGAAAATTTGGGAAAACATCTTCAAGACCTGGTGGTAATTGATGGATTCTTAAATCTTACACTGAAAGCGCAAGCAAAATAAGAAAATGGATAAATGGGACCTCCTCAAACTTAAACATTTTGTGATTCAAAGGACTTCATCAAAAAGGTGAAAAGGCAACCGATTAAATGAGAGAAAAAATTTAGAAACCATATATCTGATAAGGGTTTGATTTCCATTCTATATAAAGAGATCATACAACTCAGCAATAAAAGAGCAAGCAATCCAATTTAAAAATGTGCAAAAGACTTAAATATACATTCCTCCAAAGAGGAAATACAAATGGCCAAAAAGCACATGAAAAAAATGTCAATATCACTAGTTATTAGAGGAAATGCAAATCAAAGCAACAATGAGATATCATCTAACACTGCATAGAATGGCCATTATTAATAAAACAGAAAATAAGTGCTGGAGAGGATATGGAAAAATTGGAACACTCCTTCACTGTTAGTGGGATTGCAAATTGGTGCAGCCTCTGTGGAAAACAGTTTGGTGGTTCCTCAGGAAGCCAAATATAGAACTGCCATATGATCCAGCAATTCCTCTAAAAGAAATATATCCAAAAGAACTAAAAACTATTACATGAACAGACATTGGCACACTGATGTTCACAGCAGTGTTATTCACAATTGCCCAAAGAAGGAAATAACCCAAGTGTCAATCAACCAATGAATGGATAAACAAAATGTGGTATATACATACAATGGAATACTATGCTACAGTAAGAAAAAATGAAAATGAGACACATATGATGACATGGATGAATCTTGAAGACATTATGCTAAGTGAAATACACCAGACACAAAAGGACAAATATTGCATGGTCTCACTAATATGAACTAAATACAAAGAATAAATGCATGGAGTTAAAACCTAGAGTATAAGTTATTAGGAGACAAAAGAAGGGCTACAAAGGACTACTCATGCTTAATGTATGTAGAAGTCTTAATTAATTTACTGTAAAAGTGTAGAAATGGATAGAGTTGATGGTAACACATTATATTGAGTAGCAACAGATTTATAAATGGGATTGTGGCTGGAAACGGTAGTGTAGGGATGTAAATGTCAATTGAAGGTAAGCTAGAGAATAATCTAGGGACTGAATAACACAGTGAACCCAGAGGTGGATATGAATTGTGGTTAATAACATAAATGCAAGAATTTCCTGTGAACTAGAACGGATGTACATCCCTATTTCAGGGTGGTGGGATTGTGGAAAAGCATGAGAAAAAAAACAATTAATGTAACCTATAGTTATCAGCAATACTGTAATATTCTTGAATCAATGCCAAAGATGTACTGTGTTAATAATAGAGGGGTATGGAGAAAATATGCCAAATGTACTCTATGGACCATAGTTAGTCCATAATCTGATAGTCAATAATCTGATGCTATTATCTCATAATCTGTAACATATGTTCCAAAACAGTGTGCTGTTTTGGTGAAGGGTTGTATGGGGATGCCACACATGTGCAAGATTGCTTTGTAAGTTCACAACTTCTTTAATAAAAATATATTTTTAAAAATATATGCCTGCAGGTCAGGTGTAGCCATAGGGTGTCAGATTGCAATTGGAAGACACCTGTGCTCTTAAAAATTGTTTTAAGAAATTTTACCTGGAAAGCAGCATAAGCACATTAGAGTTTTAGGAAGATAAATCTAATGGTATTGCAGAACATAAATTTGAAAGGGGAAGAAGCCATTAGAAAAGAAAAAAGGACAAAGGCCTGGGCTAGTGGGAAAGGGAAACGTAAGGCATGAAATGGTTTTCAGAGCATAATTGATCCATTAAAGGTGGCTGGTGATAAGAAAGAAGATATCAACAATAATCCAGGACTGTCTAGCTTGGGTGATTAAAAAGAAGGTAATGCATTGATGGAGACAGAAAACATAAAAGGAAAAGCACATTTCTGGAGGAAAGTAGTGAAATTGATTTGAGAAGTGTTGAAATAGAGTGTAAGAGGTATTCAAATGATATAAAGGTCTTCTATTGTACAGATTAATCATTCATCAAGTGAGATTTGATCCCCCGATTACACTTACTTCCTTAAATGTATTGAGAATTGCGAGAATTGCAAGAATTGCTAAAATCCATTCTTGTGAAATTTAAGCACATAATTGATTATTGACAAGAACAGTAAAAATAGACTTGTAAACAAGATTCTTTTACAAGAATTTATTCACTGTTTCTTTCCTTTAAGGTTTGATTTTAGTCTTTTGCCTGTATTGTCTTCATCATCATGAGCAGCAGCAGATCTTTCAAAGGGAAATAGTGTTAGATATGGACAATTTTGTTTCAAAAAATCAACTTTGAAACTTTACTTTTAGTTCAACCTTACTTTTCCTATGCATATGCTATCACGTTTCTGGAAATTTCTATTATTTGCTGATCATAATGCACATTTGGTAAGTCATTGTTAGTGGTCATAAAGCTCTTATTTGTTTTGGTTAATATGCTCTTAAAGACTTTTATAACAAAATATGAACCTATAAATATTAATTGGCGACTGCGATGATTAATTTCATGTGTCAGCTTGGCTAGGTTATAGTAGTCTGGTTGTTTGGTGAAGCCCTAGTCTGCTTGTTTCTCTGAGGGTATTTCTAGATGGGATTTGCATCTATTATCAGTTGATTGCATCTCAGTTGGAGGTTCTATAAACCAAAACTGAAGATTTCAAAGGCCAGAAGAGGAATACAGACTGATGGCTTCAACCTCATCTTTAAAGGACTTCCAGACTGTGCACTGCCCTGTAGTACAGACTTACCCGCCTCATGGTCACATGAGCCTATTATATATATAAACAGAGAGAGAGAGAGAATAAAATTAAATAAACTCTTAATTCTTTCTGATCTCTGTGGACTTTGTGATTTATTTCGTTTGACTAATGCCTTGAGGATAAGAATGCGTGTTTGTGCATGTTTGTGTGTGTGTGCAAGTTAGAAAATTCCCCTTCTTTTGAACATGACCCAAATTATTCTTTAAAAATAATGGAATCATCTAAACTGAATCCTATATTGGAGTCAGTGGAAAATAAGGAATATCTTAGAGTGGATCTATCCTTATACATACAAAGGCACATATGCCTTAATTCATACAACAAACATTCATATTTATCTCATGTGAAAGTCATCGTGCTTTCTTGAGCGGTGAGACATTGGGGGAAAAGGCACCGTTACTGTCTATAAGCAAAGTACCGCACAATATGATAACAGATAAGTAAGTAATTGGGATATGAAGCAGAAACTGCCACAAGAAGAATAGAAGGCAAATGTTATTAGAGGATTCTGAGAGTTATAAAGTTGATGAACAGCAAACTAACGTCTTGTTAACGAAGCCTGGAGATCTCTTACATTTCTACTTGGCGGAGATATTCCTTGTTGGCTTGGCTAACCTAAACTTTTACCCTTCAGCACAGTTCCTTTTTAAGGAACAGGTCAAGCAACCAATCCATAGGACTGGAAGAGGCTGTTCTAAAATTAATTTTTTAACAACTTTAGGCATTGTCCTACAAAACTTTATCGCAATTTTCTAAGGTAAATATATTGGACTCTTTTTTTTGTTTCTTTGTGTGTGTGTGTGTGTGTAACTCTAAGTTCCAGAGTAGTCTGTCAGTCTGAGGCTCATAAAATTTGTTCTTAAATCAGTTATACTGCTCCTCCTGATTGGTGCATGGGAGTCTTGACACATTCAGACATGTTAATAGGATGCCCTTTCTTCTACACTTGAAACTACACTATATATGGCTGCAGTTAAATTAACATTCAGTCAGGACTACTTTAGCTTCCTTTTATAGCCACATCATTTATAGAACTCGGTGTGAATGATGGGGCCTCACTCACCAGGAGCTCATGTCCTTTGTGACTTTCACTCTTTTACTGAGACCAGATAGACAGTAGCTGGGAAGACAGCACCAGGAAGGAGGGGAGTATCAGCAATGGGGTGAAGTCATGTAATTTTATCTTGCCTTTTGATTCCATGTGGGATGCTCATTTACCCTTTTATTATAAGGATACATGTGCAGGATTTGGCATTGCCCTAGAAAATTGAACAATGGGATGTTTTGCTTCTTTGGGGATTAGATGGTGTAATGAATTCTTAAATACCATAGGATGGTGAGATAACATGCATAGTTTTTCAGAACAGGAAATAATTTTATAGATGAGGACCCTGAAGCCATTTAGATGACTTTCTCAAGTTCTCACCTTTAATGGATAAAGGACTCCCATTCAAATGCCATGGATCCTGACTCAAAGCCTCGTGATCTTTGTCCTTAATCTTCCACTATTTTATTAAACATACAAATGTTAACTAATTTAATCTTCATAGAGACCTTATGATGTGGATGTCATTATTATTCCTGTTTTTACAAATGAGGAACTAAGGGATAGAGAAGTTAAGTAACTTGTCCAAGTCCTGTGGAAAAGTTTGGGTTTGAACCCAGTTAGCTCCAGAGCACACGCTGAGGGTAAGAGGTGGGGTCAAGGATGGGCATTATATTTTACATTATTTTGTTCTAAAAGTAAAATGGTACAAATGGTATATTTTAGGCTTAGGAATCAGTCAAATGAAGGATATAAAAATAATCCTTACTTTCTTATCCATCAGCCATGTTACCCTGGTCAAATAGCACAATCTCTCTGAACCTCAGTTTTCTCACCAGGAAAAGATGGTGATGATAAGGCCCCTCTCCTTGGACTGCTGAAACAGCTAAAGAAGGCAGAGCTTCTGAATGGAAAAACACCCAATCCTTGTAACATAGCAAGTGTTGGGTAATGTGAGTTTCTCCATCCCTTAATCTTTCTTCCTTCATTCCTTGTCCTAAATATTAAAATGGGTTTTTAAGAAGCTGAGCAATTTCACAAATGAAGAGTTTATGTATATGATAAAGATGTAAAATTGTAGAGCTGGCAGAAGCCGTAGCTGGCAGATATCATTTACCTAAACAAGATGCTAGAGTAAAACACAGATTTTCACAATGCCCTTCCAAGAACCTGCTTCACAGCTCCTGAGATCCTCATATATAAGAAGTGCATAGGGGTGTCAGAGAGTGGGAAACCAGAGGATTTGTGAATGGATATTTTCTTTTTTGTTCCCCTCTTTTTGGTTGTGATTTTGTTTTTGTTTTGTTTTGAAGAAAGAGAGATATTGCCTGTTACAGATTGCATTGTATCACCTAAAAGACACATTTAATTCCTATCCCCTGGTCCTGTGAATGTGAATTAATTTGTAATAAGATATTTGAAAATGTTATTAGTTAAGATGAGGCCATACCGGTTAGGGTGTGGGCCTTAATCCAATATGACCAGTGTCCTTAAAAGGAGAGGAAATTTAAACAGAGAGACAAATGACTGATGCGGAGACAGAGAAAGACAGCCATGTGATAGAGTGAGAGATTGATTCATGGATTGCCCCCAGCAAACCATTGTCAGGACCCTACAGACTTCAGAGAAGCATGCCCTTGCTAACACCTTGATTTTGAACGTCTAGCTTCTAGAACCCTGAGACAATAAATTCTCTTGCTTAAAGTCAACTACTCTCTGGTACTTCGTTACAGCAGCCCTGGCAAACTAAGACACTGCCCAACTGGGAGTTTCCCCACCCAATGGAAGGGTGCTTCCCCCTTCCTCTCATTCCAGGGAAAGGGTAGTCTGACACGCCACCTGGAGAGCTGAAGATATCTCTCTTAGGGAGATCTGACTCTCACCCTAGAAATCACAGGGACAATGAGGCACACTGCCCAGCTGTCTGTGAGAAAGTAAAGAAGGGGCTGCAGGAATCAGGGATGTGCCTATATTTCCAGAGTTGTCAAATTAGTGAATATGTGAGTACTATGCATGGTCCAGATTTGGACAGAGAGCTGGGGGTAGTTCTTTTTTTGTACCTGCCCAAAAGGATATTTGAGTGATTAGTGGGCCTCCAATAGGGAGAGAGTCTATGTGGCATAGAGCACTGAGAAACCAGCAGCTAAAAGGGGGTATAACAAATACCCATGAATTAGGTGTTAGAGGAACTTCACAAAGAAAAAAAGGATCAGTTTTACATATATGACAGGACAGAGCACAGAAAGTCAACAAAAGACATCATTGAAAAGCAAGACATACTCTGTCCCCATATTCCTCTTCTCTTCCCTCTCCTATGACCTTGTGAATGAGTGAGAAGGTGAATGGAAACACATATGCAAACAGCAAACCACTGGGGTAGGAAATTTTCCCTTTAAAGGGAAAATTTAAGAATTCACTAATATTTAGGACTGGACATTTGAAATTCTGGAGCTGTTCTTTGTTTTTGTGACTTAAAGTGATCACAGGGCTCTTTATTCCTGAGCATGAGCAGAGTGAATAAATAAATTTAATTCAAATAAAATTTAATGAAACAAAATGAAACAAATATATAGATGTATTTTGATCACATCTCAAAAAATCATGGCAGTCCTATATGTCAGATTGATGTATATGTATGTGATATATATGTTCTATGTTATATAATTAATAACTCAGTTTGTTTATGTAGAAGAAATAACTTACAATTATTGAGAAATAAAACATCATTCTTTTTCTCTTTTCTTTTTCCATTAAGTTTATTAAGATGTATTTTACATTAAGTTTATAGGGTCCATTTTTCAATATTATCAATACCTAAAATGTGAATACATCAACACAAATCTTGTTCTTAATTTAATAGATTGTATGAATTACTTTTTGCAGAATTGTTCTATTGCACCTGATTATTTAGCATTTGATATGTGGGAAAAATATATCAAGCTTATGTATAGTTAATATTGAAATTATTATTATGGTATTGTATATGGTATAGTCAATCTAAAAATGATCTAACAAAGAGAAAGAGAGCAGACTAGAAGGAATGGGATTTCAGTTCTCATTCTTGATCAGTCAGTAGCTACTTTTGTGAAGCTGAGCAGATATTAAACATATTTATGTTTCAGTATTTTCATGTATAAATTAGAACTGAAAATAATCTAACTCCCTCAAAGGTTGTTTTTTAAAAAGCATATTAGCTTTATCTGATAATTATCAAGGAATGCATGTTGAGAAAAACACAAAAGGAAAACGAGATTAATAAAACTCCATATACTTTTCATTTGAGCTGATAGGACGGACAGGCAAAGATATGCTAGAAATGTAGATCAAGATATCATCTGCATATAATGGCCAGTTGGAAAAATTGTTTTATGTTTACATAATAGTATCCAGAGGTACTAGTTAAAAGAAACAATTGAATGGTAGACATAGTGAATAAATAAGAAAGATAGATAGATAGATAGATAGATAGATAGATAGATAGATAGATAAATACTGAAATGAAATAAACTAAAGAAAATGTTGCATGGAACCTATTCTATCCTGATATGCAAGTCCATACTCTTCTCTGGCAACTTCAGTACGAACATTGTTCTGAGTAGACAAGTGAAGAGAGACACATGTCCTTGAGTTCCATCTTTGTACCTCTCTGCAACAGCAAGTAAGGACAGAAATAGTCAGAACTAAAAAAAATACAGTTAATGACAATTTTGTACCTCAAAGTGTCAACAGTGCATAATGGCAGATGAAGAAAACGAGAACTCCTTTCAACGAGAACATTACTTTTATATGAAAGCCGGACTGTTCTAGAGTGCATTCTTGGAAAAAAGACCTGCAAAGAGAGAATAGAATCAATATCAGCAGTATTAAGCAAAGACTTTAGGATTGTACACATTGCATTTCACATCATAAGTTCTCAAGCAATTTTTAGATATTCTTTACGGAGTCACAAGAAAAAAGAAAATCAGCAAAAAGTCTAATATGGTGCCCACAAAGGTATATTTTTCTATGATATTTATGTGGTGTTATTTGTATTAATAACACTTGAAGCAAACGAAAACATAGGGAACCCCCTAAATATGCAACATTAAGGGAAGAATTAAATAAATTGCAGTACAACCATGCAAGGGAATATATTTGAAGCAGTCAAAAATGAGGTAGATGCATATAAAATAAAAAGAAAAATTTCTAAACAAAATATACTGTACAATTTTATTTAGTTTAAAACAACAAAACAATAACAACATATATGAATGCTTAGAAGGTCTCAGGCAGTGTGGCAGTCTAGATACTCTAGAATTCCTCCCACATTTATATAAATAGATATTGGATGGATTTCAAAAGCATACTTTTACTCATTGTTTATATTGTAAAAAAAAAAATGAAATATTCATGGACCAAAAATAAAATAAAAACAGAGATAAATGGAGACATGAATTTTAAGAAATCACTAAAGATCGAATTCTAATACAAAGAACAGGAGAAGAGGGAACCCCACTCTACTCCATCCCTTCAAGGGGATGGTGAACCTTGAGCCCCTACAATAAGTCCAGATCTAAAAAGTGATCAAGGAAAACAGTCAAAAGCAAATATAAATCCTTTCTGGAGAAGATCATCCCTTTTTTTGCTCTCTAGATTTTTATGATTTAACTAAAGGTAAATTGATGATGGTAAACCAATAAAAAATGTATGCATACACACATATATACATGGTCATGTGCGCATACATATATATATATGCATGTATGCCAGAAAAGAAAAAGGATGAAAATTAATGAGGTAAGATTCCAACTTAGAAAGTTAGATGAAGAATAATAGCGAATCACTTCTGATGGGGAGAAGGCCCAGAAGCCCCGATGCTTCTACTTCCAGGGCATCCCCTGGGTCAACGTGGAGGGCAGGAGAGCTGAGCTGGACACCTGGGCCTGAGCCACTTGCCTGCTCTGATGAGGCTTTTTAATTGTTTAAAACCCAATAAACATTTTGTTTCTAGAAAGAAAAAAAAAGAAGAAGAAATCATATGAGAGTAAAAAGAAGAAAGGGATAAAATGTAAGAGCAGAAGCTTGTAAAACAGAAAGAGGTAACAAATCAAAATTTTAACTCTTTGATGGAATAAAGATATTCAAAATCATTTGGCAAGATTGATAAAGAAAAAAAGGAAAACACTATTTATTACTGTGTAAAAGTAAGCATAAATATAGATAGAAGACATTTTTAAAAGGTAGTAAAAGACTGCAGTAAAGTATGGCTAATTTTGTGCCAAGGAATTGAGAAATTTAGATAAATAGACAAATTTCTAGGAAAAATAAACCTTGCCAAATACTGAGTTTTCTGATATTACATAAAGTAATATCAGAAATTAAAAACACCTCCACAAATAAAACACATGGATACTTTATTGGAGAATCCCCTGTCAATTTTGCATGATAGTATAAAATTAATACCTGATTCAAACAACAGTGAAAACAACAACCAGAAAATGGTGTATTGAAGGAAAATTATAGAGAAGAAAAGCATTTGATAAAATGTAACACTCATATGAACTTTGAAAATATTACTAAACTAAGTAGAATGGAAATCTCCTTACCTATAAAGAGGTATTCTAGCAACATACCTCAGCACATAACAGTATTAATGGTGAAACATCAGAAACATTCTTGTTAAAATCAGGAAAAACCAAGGATGTCCACTAGACTACCTAGACAGAAATCCCAAAGGATATACTGATAATTTTTAGAATTTACAGTGAGTTTTGCAAGTTAGCTTAATATCTGATAAATACACTAAAATCAATAGAATTTCTCTACACCAGCTACAGACAGAAGACAATATGATTTTTTTAAAGCATACAATTTGCAACTGCAACAAAAAATAAGGCAGCTAAGAATAAATCTTAAATTAGTAAAATTTAAAGCTTCGTTAGAAACTTTGCTTTAAATTTTAAAAATTTGGAAGAAATATTAAAAAGGTATTGAAAATTTATCTTTTTAACCATGTACTTGAAAGACTTTTTTTAGATTTTTGGACTCAAAAAACAGTAAATATAAAAGTGTAGTATTCCAAGTAGAAATTATAAAACTTTATTGAAAGAGATTAAATAAGATTTTAATAAATTGAAAGGGGCACCATGTTTACAAAAAAAAAAATGATTCACCTTCCTAAGTATGGCAATCCTACCTCCTTCTTCCATAGGTTCATTAACCACAATTAAAATCCCAACATACATTTTCTAGAAAACAAGCTTTTTATCTAATTTATATGGAAAACAAAAGGTCAAAACATAGACAAATAAATGTTGAAAAATATAAGGATATTTCATAACGTATTTCAATATTTGTTATAAAGTAACAGCAATTAAAGCAGGTAGCATTGAACAGCATTAGATAATTACCAATGGAACAGATTAAAGAACCATGAAACAGGCTCATGTACATATGGAGACATATGCCAAATTGACTTTGCAAATGATAGGGTAAAAATAATGCAGTAAAAGATGAAAAAATAGTTTTCTATATAGAAATAAAATTAAATTGGGTTCCTACTCACACCACACATTAAAATCAATTTCATACAGTTTAAGACATTAAAATTTTAAATTTTAAAAATTTTGAAGAAATATTAAAAATTTATTGAAAATTTATCTTTTTGTCCATGTGATTTGAAGATATCTTTTAAAAAAAAAATTTCCAGGCTCAAACCCATAAATGTAAAAGAGAGAATTGATAAATTCAACTACATTAAAATTAAGAAACTTAGTTCATCAAAAACACATCATAGACTGGGAAGCGGATGTGGCTCAATCGGTGGGGCTCCCTTTTAACATATGGGAGGCCCCAGGTTCCATTCCCATGGCCTCCTGGTGAAGGCAAGCCAGCCCGCATGGCGCGGTGAGCTGACGCAGCGGGACGGCCCGGCAGGGAGACAGGCAGACACAGAGGAGTGAACGGCAGATGGACACAGCCAGCATAAGCACGAGGGGGGGGGGGGATAAACAAATAAATAAATAAACAAACAAAATCTTAAAAAAAAAATCATAGAGAAAATGAAAAGATATGTAACATACCAGAGATCTTTATCACACACATAACTGAAGAAGCATTTGTTTCCAGCCTACCCGAGGAATACCTATAAATCTCCAAGAAAATGATTAATAATCAACTTTTTTTGTGATGGACCAAATACATGAACAAGCATCTCATAAGAAAAAGTCATGATGGTGAAAAGATATTCAGCCTGTTAATAATCGTGCAAATGCAAATTAAACTTCAGCCACTAGATTGACAAAAAGTAAGAAGTTGAATAATTTCAAGTTTGATGAGGATTTGGAGCATGGGGAGTCCTTATATAAGACTGTGGAAGACAATTTAACACTAGCTTAAAATTTTAATGTGCATGGCAACCATGTGGGGATATTGCTGAGATGCAGATTCTGCTTCAGTAGACTTGGGCAGGACTTCAAATTCAGCATCCACAACAAATATCCATGTGATAAAGTTGCTGATTTGTGGACCATACTCTGAGCAGCAAGGTTTTAAGATTCAGGTCCTAAGAGACAGCATTTCCTTTGCTAAGCATATGCCCATGGAAAACTCTTGCACATGGACACCAGGAGACAGGTACTTATGCCAAATGTGGAAATGAAATAAATGTCAGTCATCAAAATAACAGATAAATAAAGTTTGGCATACTTACAGAATGGAATATTGTAAAGCAGTGAAAATGAATGTTAAAGCTATAACAATTGGCAAATTAATTGTGGAAGACTACATGAAGAAAAATTGACAAAATCATTACAGAAATCTACATAAAGAACATTTATTAAAAAGTAATAAAACTAAATAGTATACTGGATTAGAGATATAGATATATATTAAAAACTATTTTTAATTAACTAGGAAATAATAAGTTAAGCATTCAATATACCATAAAAAGTATATTCGGTGAATGGTGGAAAGAAGCATGAAATGTGATCAGATATACACATATAGCTCAAATTGTTTTTGTAAATTCTGTCACTTGAATTATGAGTTCATAGCTGCTTCTTTTATTACTCTACTTCATAGAGTATACCGTAAATAAAATATTCAACTTATATTACACATACTTTGCCTATATGAATTTGTATATGTCGCATAGTAAAAAAAAAAATAAAAGGTCTGGAAAGAATTAAAAGTGGGAAGGAAAGTGGAAAAGGAGAATGGATTGACGGAGACTTACTTTTTACTTCATGTGTTTTTGAAAGTGTGATTACTTTCATCAAAAGTGTATTTACTTGTTACAGCAATGACTTAATAAAAAAGGACATCAATTCACGAACGGGAGTATCTTCCTTGTAAGTGCACTCTAAGTTTTGGTGATCAGATGTACCCACCAAGAAAATCATATTTTTTTACATGGAAAGCTTCAAGCTAGAGGTCCACAAATGCATTATGCCTGCTGATGTATCTTGTTTGTTGGCATAATGCTTTTTTTTTTTGTTCTTGTTGTTGTTAATCAGATGCAGCTTTTTCTAAAGGGAAATTTCACAAGCAAACTATTTGGTTTCTGGCTGTCTTGACTAATCAGAAATGTCAGCCAATATTGAGACTCATTCTCTTCCTAACTTACATCAAGTTATCTGACTGACCTCCTGTAGGCCTTTAATTCCATGGCCTTGTCCAACCCCCTCTCATTAATGGTGCCTAAATAAAGATTATACTGATGGAAAGTCTTATTCTTGGGGGGCTCTGGAGTCAAACTGGTTGGTTTGAATCCTAGACCGGCTTCTTACCCATTATGTAAATGTTGGTAAACTGCACCCTAACTTTCCAGGTTTCTCTACAATATCAGTTACTTCTTCTGTAAATTAAAGGGCTAATCTCACCTGCCTCAAATAATTCTGCCAGATATGACTGGCACATAGTAGACACTCAATTAATATTAGTAAGCACTCAATAACTACTAGCTGCTGCTACCAATGCAGAAGCTGTTATGGGACCTCGTATAATCTTTGTACATCTATGTAAATTCCTAAAAGTACATCAAAAGAAAAGGGAATCATATGCAGTGAAATATTCTGAGACCCAGAAACAATGGGTACGGAAGATTATGCAAGGACTATTAGAAGGAAAAGGCAGCAAAAGGAAGCTACAGACAGATATAAGGCAAATATTAAGACAAGAATTTCAGGTGAAAGAAGAAAGAAAGAGAAAAGCAAATGAAATATCTAATGATGAGCAAGAGGTATAGAAAGGAAGAGCAGGAAAATATGAGCTCCAACAGAGGGAAGGTGAAAGTACATATCAGAGACATGAATCATGGGGAAGTCAGTACAGAAAAGGAAAGGTAAAAATAAGGGAGAGAACATGAGTGTGGCTAAATATATAAAAGGTGCCAAAGCTCCCAAATTTTTAAGAGTCCATAATAAATGAAATCTAAATCTGAGGGCAAAAGAGGAAATTAGGGATAAACATTGCATTTTCATGAATGTGAAGAACCCGGGGATTATGAAGAATCAGGAGGGAAAAGAAAATAAGTTCGATAAATATGATCATATCACAGCTAAAAATAGGATTCTTAAAGCAGACAATTAAAACAAAGATAACTTATGTAAGCACCTTCAGTGAATTTATCAAGTTCAAGAAATTTAATATTGATATAAAGCTTACAGTCTATATACTAGATTTTTCATATGTCCCAGTAATGTCCCTTTGAGTCTTTTCATCTCACTTACTAGATCCCATCCAGGATCATGTATTGCATTTAATTTTTGTGTCTTTAGTTCTCTCTTTTTTTTTTTTTTCCAATTGTGGCACTTTCCCCTTTTAGCCACTCCCAAGCATACCATTCAATGCATTCACAGTGTAACAGTGTTGCCGTACTCTCACCACTTTCCATTACTAAAAATTTCCCATCTCTCCAAAAGGAACCCTACGCCCATTATGCATTAACTCCCCATATCCCCTGTCCCCCACCCTGGCAATCTGTACTCTACTTTCTGTCTCTATGAGCTTGCCTATTTTCTGATATTTTCTTTATCGTTATCATAAGGCTTAAAAATATAACCTATAAAATTGTATGGGGCATAGTGTAAACTATAATGTAAACTATATTCCACAGTTAGTAGCAATGCTTCAATAAGTGTTCATCAATTGTAACAAATGTATCACACTAATGAAAGATGTTGCTAATGTGGGAAAGTGTGAGAGGGGGAGGGGGTGAGGTATATGGGAATCCCTTATTTTTTTGTGTAACATTTATGTAATATTAAGCTTCTTCAAAAACTAAAACTAAAAAAATTAATAAATAAATAAACACAGTAGCCAGAGATACAATCTATGGAGCCCAAAGTAAACCAACTGCTTGTATTGTGGGTACAGGAATTGAGAAACTATTATAATAACAGTGCCCATATTTGGAGCCACCATATTAGCTGGGCATGGCATAGATATTTGAGAGGTACGTGAATTCTGAGATGGATGATTATGGATGGGAACTGTGGAAAAAAGAGAGATTCCATTTTATAGCATATGCTACAAACTCCTTCTTGCCTCCTTCCCATCCCATCCCACCCACGTCACCAATAAATATAAATGGATAGATTACTTTAAAAATGTCTCCTTTCCTTAAGCAAGAAAAGTGGTCACATTTGGAGGGAATATAAGTTTAACTTTGGAAAAAAATGTTAGGATTAGAAACAACTAAAACTAACCTAAGAGTAAAAAATATAGCGAATCAGTTTGCATTGGATGAGGAGATTGAAATGATTACATGTGGATAAATGCATATGGAAAAATAGTATGGGCCAGCAGAAAGATTAGAGTTTATGTATAAGAGAAAATAGAAAAGTCTACCTTTTCAAATCATTACTCTAATCTCATCCCTACAAGCTGTATACTTGGAAAAGGTATTTGGAAGATGAAGACATCACTAGAGAACAGGAAGAACATTCAAATGCCAGAGGAAATATCAAGGTCAGAAAAGACTGGCTCTTTTGTCAGGACATCAGAGCCTGGTGGAGCATGTAAAGAAAGTACCGGAGGAAGATCTCTGAGAAGAAGGAGTACAGCTAAAAGAATTAATAGCAGCCAAGACATTTCCAGTTTCAGATCCATTTAATCAGAGCAGTGGAGAGAAAACTAAGGTGAAAAAAAATTGGAGCACAAATCAAAGAGCAAAATGAGTGCTGTTTGTATTGATGGGGTCAGTGCAAAATAAAGAAGAAAAGAGAGTCAAAGCAAAAATACTCTACAAACACTGTATTGTGTTCAAGAAGAAAGGAGAATGTGGCAGTAAGTTTAAGAGATCAAACGGGATGACAAAATAAAATGTGGAAAGAGAAATTTGTTAATTAAACAGTTTCAATTTTAAGGAAGAAAACTTTTTTTCAATATGTAGATTCTTGTCTGGAAAGAAGTCAAAGATGAAGAAATCAGTGATTTAATGAGAGACCTCTTCTACATTCTAGAAACTGAGTAATCAGTAAGTTTTTAAAAAGAAGTGCCCCCAGGTCCAGTGGTTTGACCTGAGAATGGATACCTTACTCAGTTCAGTTTAAAAATTTCATGTGAATAAAAGTGAAATGTCTAACATAAAAGAAAGAGGCTTGCAATGAATTTTTAAGGGAAATTTGTGAAGGCATCAAAAACTAGAAATGGCAAATATCACTGTGCTAATGACAATGTTTTTTTTCTGGAAAGGATACCTAGTCTCACAAAAGGCAGATGCAGCCCTGAGGTAATGAGTTATAAGATGAATGGTATTCCTTAGCATTACTAAGGCTATTCAATACACTTGGGTCAAGAAAACCTTGCAGGGAGGTGATATGCCAGAGAATTTGGGAATGCATATGAGTTTATTATGTAGGATACCTGTAATCATCGCTATGGGCAGGAGGAAAATAAACCAAACTGGTAAGAGGATGAAGTGGTGCTGCTTATTATGTATTCATATGTGAAAACCTCAGAAGTATTTAAAAAAAAAAAATCATATCTGATTTGGAAGTAAATAAATGTAGATGAAAAAATGGGCAATGATAAGTTGGATGGGCCCAGTCATACCTTATACAGCTAAGATCATTCTGGAAATGATAAAGGCAAAAGAAGTAAGAAGACTTAAAATGTCAAAAGTACACAACAAAATATGGAGAAAAATTATGTTATAAAGGGAAAGGAAATATAGTTATCCTAATGCTTCATAGTGTGAGAGATGATCTCTATGGCTCATATTATTCACATTTCACAAGAAAATTATAAAAAGCAACATCTCCATTTTATAAATCAGGAAATCGAGAATTAGACAAGTTAAGTAACTTGCCCAAAGTCAGCCAGCAAGCAAATGTAGAGCTGAAATTAAATTCACTACCTATCTTACTCCTAAGCTTTTATCTACATCACCTTGCTTTTGAAAACAGACATAAAAGTGAGGAATAAGGGAAAATACAGTTATATTGAAGCTGTATAGTTGAAGGATGGGTGTATTGTCTGTAGTGCAAGAGGTGCAACTAATTTTTAAAAAAGAAATGAAAGAAATGTTGGCACAATGTCCACATTTCCACTCACTTGTCATTTAAATGGGAATCAGGTACAGCATATGCCAAGGCGGGTCTGACCACCTGGATGCTTAGAGAACTGAGCTGTGTGTGGCACATCCATGCTAACAAGGTTTCAGGACAGAGCTGCAATTTTCAGCTAGAGTTCTTGGAAGGGAAATAACCCTTTCCAAATAATACACAATTAAAGCAGATTAGATCTAACTTGACCTTTCTTTTGCTGCTATTCAAACATATCACTTCCGTTATGCATACTTTTTTTTTTTATGCTCAGTTTTAATTTAAAAGTTTTATTACTCATAATGAATTATAAAACTTTGATAGTTAAATTGTACTACCATTTATGAGGCATTTATTGTTAATATTTATGTAAACTTGAAACTTTGCATCCTTGTGTGTTCTGTTCTCCAATTCTGAGCAAAAGTATGAAGAGAAGGTCTAAACTAACGATTTTCATTAAAGTGTGCCATTGAGCAGTAAGACTTACTCACTGTCCTCACTCAAAGATGATTCAGAGGATGGTATACCTGGAATGTTTTTATAATTTGAGAAATCCTGAAAGTTTGCACTGAAGGATTTACATTAGGACATAATCATTTTTTCTCTCTCTTTTCCTCTTTTTCCTGATGAAATGGTGTCATACTTTCGTCATGAGGTCTACATTATCTTTTTAGGTTCAGGGGGAACTCAAAGTGACATCTGAGCTGGAACATGAATGAAGTAGGGGAGTGAAGTATCCAAAATCCAAGGTAAAGCATTTCAGACAGAACAGAAAGTGCAAAGGTCCAGAGGCAGGAATGGGCTTGGTTTGGTCAAAAAATGCATGGAGGTCAGTGTGGATGGAGCAATGTGAGTGAAGAGTGGTAGAAGGAGATGAATGCTTGGATTTCATTCTGAGTGGGACAGGGACCATTTGCAAGTATTGATACAGGGTGTGAATTATCTATTTTACATTTTAAAATATCAGTATTGGTTGAAAGGGGGAAGTTTTGGGTCATGTATGTTACCAGAAGAAAAGCTAGAGGTTAAAATAGAGGACTGAATAACACAATGACCTCTGTGGTGGAGGATGACTGAAGTTAATAGTACAAATATAAAGATGTTTTCGTGAAATATAACAAATGTATGACACTATTACAAGGTATTAATATTAGGGTAGTATAAGGGAAGAAATACACCTAATGCAACCCAAATATATATATATGTATATATCTCTATAGCTGGTACTTAGACAACTGACTAGAGGCTGGGAAACCTGTTAGCATAATAGAGTGCAGGTGAGAGAAGATTGTGGCTTCGTCCAGAATTAGCTGAGTAAATGCTGAGACATGGACAGATTTTATGCATTTTGTATTGTGAAGACAGAGCCTGTTATAGTTGCTAATAGCTGCAAAATATGGAGGATAAAGCCACACTAATGAAGGATGTTTATGTGGGAGGGTGTAGGAGGTATGGGGAGTGGGGCATATGGGAATCCCTGTACTTTTTGTGTAAAATTTATGTAATCTGATTATCTTTAAAAAATAAAATAAAATAAAGAAATTAAAAAAAAAAAAAAGAGGAGTCAAGGATATCCCCAAGGTTTGGGGTCTGAGCATTAAATGTCAGGTCTACAGACTGAGATGGGGAGGACAGTTTGTGGATAGATTCAGGAGTTCTGCTTTGGACATGCTATAGCTGAGGAGCCAAAGAGCTAGTCAAGTGGAGAAGGCAGTGGGCTATGTGTGTTGGAACTGAGAGAAAAATCAGGGTGGAGCTCAAGGAGGGTGTCGTGGCATGTAGTTGGAACATAAGTTCATGACTCAGATTGAGATCACCTGATTAGAAGTGAATATCCAAATAGAGAAGAGAAAGACACGTGTGGCTTGGCGCCCAGAAGAAAACTTGCTCAAGCCTGTTGGCCTATGACAAAAGGTCTGGTTCTTTAACTGCCTAAAAGTACAGCCCGTAGTGAGCTGACAACGATTTGTAGAATATAAGATATATGATACTGTAAAGAAATGAAAAATCTGAACATTACCTTTGATTGTCACATAACCTGCCAGAAAAGGCAATTATTTTCTTTAATTTTTTTTTCAACTTAAACGTGCATATATTAGTTAACAACCAACAGTATGTGATTTATTTCTAGTAGTGAGTTTCAGTTAATCCTGAGAGGCTGGCAGATTCACTTATAAATACAGGGGGTACAATTGGGAAGAAAAACTGCCCTTTTGAGTAAGTGCTTTATAAAGGCAATTAAAGCAGAAAGATGTGTTTATGGGCTTTCACCCTTCAAAATGGTTATAGATCAAATTTATTAAAAATGTAATTTGGAAGAGAAGCTGGCAATACAGTAATAAAAATAAAAATGAAACAAATTTATCTTAGCAGTCTCCAACCCAAAGACTTACAAATAAAAGTAGGAATTGGAAACTGCCTTTCAATTCCAAAGTGTTTTCAACCAGAATGAGGCCATTGTTTAGATGTCCACATGATAGGTTATTCTAATAGTTTAGAACAGTAAATATAGAAATAATTTGTATATATCTGAAACTTAATAAAGGTAATACTTAGGGACTATAGTTTTAAAAAATCAACACAACATAGATAGAAAGCTATTAAAACTTGCACCCAAGTCATTAAAAAGCAGAGTTAAAAAAAAAATATATATATATATATATATATATATATATATATATATATTTAAACCCTTTCCCTGTTTTGCAACGACACCTCGCTTTTTATTAGTTGTTTTAAAATATGGGAACATCATTTAGCTTTAGCTGGACACTAAAGATATCAGATGCTCTGAAAATTCAAATAATTACTATTTCTTAACATTTCTCCTAAAAACTTATTTTTGCAACATTAATTATATTTTTTTCCAGGAGAGAGCACAAACACAGTCCCCTACTACCACAAATTATGTAGTTGAGTTTCCCACATTTGGGAAATTGCAGGGGTCAGCACTTCCTGAGTGCAATGGATAAGCCTCACCCTGGGAAAACTACCTTTATGATCATTGTATCTCCCCTGCCAGGTAAGTACGGATTAATTATATTTTAGGACAAAAATCTTGTATAACTTTAAGTGCAAGATGGTGTCCAAACAGATTATTTATATACAAGAAAATGTCATTCCCAATACCATTCTCGCTATTTTAACACCTTTAATGAAATGAATCAGGACGTAACATTGGACAAATCCTTTCCCAGTAAGGAACTGGCAGCTTGCAGGCAAGGGTCAGTTTCACTGTTTTCAAATAAATAATGCCCCACTGTATTTGTGGGTAGGGAGGACAAGTGTAGTGAAAGGAATTGGAAGAATGATGAAATACAGACTTCACCTGTATTGGTCCCAGTGGAATTAGCTGAACAAACAGTATGGAAACAAAGGACAATTCCAGCCTCTCTGATGTCAGCTCACCGTGCTTTTCTGGGGGGCTTCCATTTTCTCAGGATCAATCACTATTCTGAAATGCAAATCCCTTACTTCCTTTCTCGCCTCCTCCCAACATTCCTAAAAGATTATACGTAACAGTCAGAGCTAAAGGGTAGCTCTTTATCTTCAATTTATTTTCAAGGAAAATCACTTTTTTTTGCCACAGTCCATTAAAAATATATTTCACAATTTACAGCATTTTATACTTGTAAAGATATTTAGTAAAAAGGCAGAAATATTTTAATTAGCACAGAGAAGATAATGATTTCAAAGAGTCAATATTGTTATATAAATCTACCTACAAAGTGATTTCAGAATAAGAAATGGAGCTGTTTATTCTAGTAGAATTTTAGCATGCGTTTGCCTTTTAAACTCATAAAAAAGTTGTATCTAAAATCATTGAATGATAGATAAATGTCTACACTAGCCAGATCATCTTGATATTAGCCTGTTTTGTCTAGCAAAGTGAATTTGGTTATTAACTGTAGTTGGAAAGAACCATTTACTTAAAGTATTAATGTGCACAGGTCTTTAGTGGCATTAATTTAGAAAAAAAAATTACTAAGTACACTGAGCAAGAACCCAAAAGATCTATTTATTCCCTGTGGTTTTCTAAGTTCTCTAAAGGGATTATAACTGTGCAACAAACAATAGTGGTCCTCCATGCATAAACATTTGTTATCCTACCACTAGAATGAGGGTAAGGACATTTTAAAAGTAGCAAAGACCACCCAAGTCACGAGTCAGCTTCAGATTTCCAGCCATAAAAATATGAAATAAAATCAGAAGACTTTTTTATGGAATGAAATGATTTCCCATCTGTGGGCAAAGGAGAGGAATAACTGATTTGCTCTGTGAATATAGTTCACCAATGTCTGTATAGAATGTGACAGTTACCTACTGCACAAACTGTATCCTTTTAGAAATGTAGTAAATTTAAAGCTTTTTATGAGACTGCATGAGCCAGAGGCATGGTAGCCGGAAAAATGGCATGTTGAAAAGGTGTTTATTTAAACTTCAGTGTCTGCCAAGCAGTGAAAGCCACAGCTTTGCTTGGAGGCAATAGATCTACCTAAATGAAGATGGGCTAGTAATGTTTTAATAGGATAACAGGACAGGGAGCCTCTCTGCTGATTCCTAAGTTACATTCAAATGAAGTGTAAATTAGGACAAAGGACATTGATTGCAATAACTTTGTTCTCTACAATAATATAAACATGTCCAAATATGCTTGAGATTAAACAGCAGTTACAACTTTTTTTGTTGAATGGTCTCCTTGCCCCTCTTAATCTCTCACTCTCTTTCTCCCTTTACTCTCCCTCTCTTGCTCCCTTTATATATATATATATATATATAATCAGAGTCAGCAAACTTTTTATGTAAAGACTCAGGTATTTTAGGCTTTATGACCCATATGGTCTTTGTTGCAATTGTTCAATTTTTTGCACATTGTTGGGTATTCGTACAAAAGCAGTAATAAACAATGTGCAAATAAATAAGTATGGCTGTGCCCTAATAAAACATTATTTATGGTCATTGACAAAAGAATTTCAAACAATACTTATGTCATGAAATATTCTTCTTTTTTTGCAGTCACTCAAAATGTAAAAATTATTCTTAGCTTGAGGTCCATACAGAGAAAGAGAAGTCTAGGTGGATTTGGCCTATGGGCTGTGCTTTGCCAACTCTAAAGTACATAATAACCAAATGATATTTTTCATCTCAAAAAATCCCATGGTCATTGTAGGGCTAACATCTCATTCTGATTTGCAGCACCTCTAGAGTAAAAATGAAACTCTAGGCAAAGAAATGAAAGGTAGTTTTTAAGCAGAGGATTTTTTAAAAGAAAATGTAATTTTATTGAACAAATTGGTACACAGCCAAGATAGGAAAACTCACACCTCTACTTTAAAAGAAAGTGAAAAGCAAGAATATGTTTCAGCTAAATGTTTCATTATAGGATAAGTTAAGATGTGTAATTAGTCAAAATAAGATCCCAGTATTTTCACAGTATTGCAAACACAGTACAATACTTTATATTTTATGTGCAAACAAATTGGGTTTGTCTAAAATAAAAATGTGTTGCTTTCCTCACAAAAGCTGTATTTGATAAATAAGGATTCCACTGGAAAATTGAAGCTTTCCATATGTGACAAGTTTCAGAAATATATTCAGAAGGGAAATGTAGCATTCTATCTCAAATAAATGATTTTATAGATGAAACATCTCAAACTAATGGTCAAAAAACCTGAATGTCCAACTCTATCAATTTATACAAAACAATGAATGGGTGAATAAAACCAAGATTTCTTTCAAAGATACCATTTGTAATCCAGGCCAGTGATATAATATAGACTCAGGGAAGCATTTCTCTCTTTAATTAAATTAAAATTCCTAATCAGAAATCCAGATATATCAAGTAGCTATCTCAGGAGACTGAGATAAATTTTGCTTCTTATCCAATCCTAATATACCAAATGTTGCCACATCTTATTTTTGGATTGGGAGATATAAGTCAGGTGAAGGGTCACTTCTGTTTAACATCTAGAAGATTTAAGAAGGAAGGGCTAGTACTCTCATTCAAGTCATCTCTGTTGTAATGTGAGTTAGAAAAAGGCCAAACATAAAATCTCCTTCTGGAACCTACTCATCCTACTACAAATGTGTAATGCATAGGTGTTTCTGTGCCTGTCATGGGCAAGGGCAACAGAAGAATTTCCGAACAAAACACTGAGAAATACTGCTTCATCTCTCCTTTTATTCTCTTGCTATAAATACAAAGAGAAAAAAAAAATTAAGGATATCTTTTTGGTTGATGAAGTTGAAATTTTGTAACAAATTTCTAAAAGAACAAAAGGAGAAGATCTATTCAAGAACTACTGTAGAGTATTGTATATAACCTGGACTTTTAAAATGAACAAATTGCGTGCTGAATACAACTGCTTTGACTCACATTAAAGAGTGTTGTCAGCTTCTTTGAATTTATAGGCTGAGTGTTAATACATCTTTAAAAGTGAACAAAATTGACTTCACAAAAGAAAAAACTTGCTTTTTTTTTTTTCCTAAGCCTCTTTGAACCTTCATTTTCCATAATAAGCTTATGGATCAAAATGCACTTTCCCCAAAATGATCTCATATGGCTCATGAAGATGCATATACAACAGGATAAAATTGAACATGAAGAAAAGCAAGACCAAGGGAAACTGAAATTATCTAATTATCCAAGGCAAAAAGCATTTACATAATTATTGTCTGTCATTTGTAGGACTTAATTTGTCAATAAAATCAATAGCTTCCTGGGGGACTTCCTTCTTGTACCAATGAGCTAGAACTCCTCTCTTCACACTGATTTTCACAGGATTTCTTGGCTAATTCGTAGTCTTGCCTGCTCTGTGACATTCATTACAGACTTCAACACTACCTTCAGACTGACTGAAATTTGACATATAAAATGGCCTTGGAAAAGGCTCTGGCCAGGGAATTTCATCATCACAGCATCTTAGGAATTTAAAAAGCCTATCATGATATAAATGCTGCTTGTAACACTCATATAAGTCTCCTAACCAAGATACATACTTCCTAGCAAGTGTGGAGTAAGTTCAGATGAATCAGTCCTCAATTAAGATAAACAACAGTGAGTGCATTCAGGTTCTCTAGAATAGAGGCTGGATACTGTGATTCTGTAAGAAAGGTCACTTTAGTAATAATAACAACAACAGTAATAGTAATTCATTCCACAAATATGTATCGAGGACCTATTATATATTTGTCAACATCAATCTCAAGACCTCGCAATAATTGCAATGTGATTGATGAATTTCTAAGAGTGTTACATGAATGCTGCCTCTGTTTGTTGGGTATTAGCAATGATCAAGGCCCGTCCCATGGGCTTTTTATCAACATGCTTAAACCATCCGTGAATTGCTTAAAATGCAATGATGATACAGTTCCTGTTGATGCTGCTGGTTGCCCTGCTGGGAATGTGCAGTATACCTTCTTCCAAAGAGAGAATTTCACCCACTATCCAGTAGGAATTAGTATCTGAAGCACACAAGCCATTCCTGACTGAATGAATGACATCAACAGATGTCTCAGAAGTTGTCTACAAGGTGGATTTCCAGCTTCCACTTGGAAGTTGTGGTATCTGTGCCACTTTGCTTGAGGCCTTTCTTGGGCCATTAGAGGTCACTTTGCCTTTAGGAGTGCCAAGTAAGGAAAGCTACCCCCATCACCCGTCTCCTATTCCAGCAGCTCTCATCCAATGAATACCAGGCGTCCTGTAACTCAGCTCCCTCATGCCACAAGTGGGAGGACTCAGAGCCAAGAGCTGTGCATAATACACTGACTCCTAGAGTACCCCATCCGGACGGACTAAGCTACAGCTTCTCTCAGTGGGAACTTGCTTTGTAACACACCTTTACTTGGCTTTCCCTTGGCCTTCTTTAGCCTGGCTATCTTTTGCCTAATTCAACTTTTCTACTTCACTATGGGTATTTCCAGGAAGCACTTTCCAAATAAACAATGAGCTCTTGAATCTTTTCTCTGAATCTGTTCTGCTCCTCAGTGAACCCAGACTAAGATTTTCCAAAATATTTTCTGAGAGCCAAGATTAGGTGGCATTCTTTTTTTTTTCTTTTCTTTTTTTTTTTTTTTATTATGGGTAAAAATCAAAATTCTCACAATACATACAAACATTTGCAAAATGATATATAAATATATAGGCATATATGTGTATTTGCTTACAAAAATGTTATTTATATATATATATACATATATTTCAAGAGGTGCTTAGATTACCCAAAATATTACATGGAACCCACTGGGATTCCCATGTTGCCCACCTCCCACACCTCCCACCACATCCCACACAAACATCTCCCACAGTGTGGCCCACCACCCTCAATGAACTTACACATCCTGGAGCCTTGCCACCAACCATAGACCACAGTTCAGGGGATAGCCCCAGAGACTGATGCCTTATCAGTGGGTTCTATTTTGGAATCTGTGCTCCTGAGAGTGACAGAATTAGACTCAAATAAGTCCTCCCTGCACATGGTTCACCAGTCCCTTCTATTCAAACCTATATGTTATGCTGGAGTTTTTAGGTATACTTCCAGAGACTGGAGCCTCCCGCCTACCTATGTGCCAGGTGTGCATGAAATCTAGGTGGAGCTGCAACTCCTACCCTATAACTCAATAGGTGGCATTCTTTAGTCTTCCTAAAATGCTTATAAATAGGGAAGCGGCTGTGGCTCAATCAGTGGGGCTCCCATTTGCCATATGGGAGGCCCCGGGTTCGGTTCCCGGGGCCTCCTGGTGAAGGCAGGCCCGCCCGCACGGCGTGGTTGGCTGACCCAGCGAGCACAAGCAGCAAGGGGGGGGGAAATGAATAAATAAATAAAAATCTTTAAAAAAAAATGCTTATAAATAAAATTTTTAAAACTTGGAATGTATTTCCTGTTTGCTCTAAGAAAATGAAATAGAAAAACTGCTTATTTGATTTCCTTAACCTAGATACACATATCCCTGAAATAACAGTGAAAGGTGAGATATTGGGGATCCTGCAATGGGTTTTGACAAAGCACTTACAAAGTACCCAAATCCAGTCAAGCATTTTGCTGTCAGCCAATGCTTTGCTGTTCCTAATCGGGAAAAGCGCTTCACAAATATTTATCTCACTTCAACTTTCTCACAGTCAGGTATTAACGGCTGTTTGATGAAGAGCAGAAGCATGGATCTAGGACCACAGCTTAATTCGACTCTGTACTCTTCAGCCCTGAAAGCTTGTCCATCTTACTTCTATTCTCTGAAATTATTTCCCTGAACTCAAACAAAAATTTCAACACCTGCCACCACTCAAAGTGGTTCAGGTTAAAAAGATTCTATCTATAAAAATACAAGGGAGCGGATGTGGCTCAAGCAATTGAGTGCCCACCTCCCACATGGGAGGTCCTGGGTTTGGTTGCCCGTGCCTCTTAAAGAGAACAAACAATGAGCAAAAAACAACAGAGAGCCAACTCAGGGGAGCCAACTCAGTGGAGCCAACTCAGGGAAGCCAACTCAGGGGAGCCAAACTCAGGGGAGCCAAACTCAGGGGAGCCAAACTCAGGGGAGCTGATGTGGCTCAGTGGTTGAGTGACAGCCTCCCACATATGAGGTCCCAGGTTCAATCCCTGGTCCCAGTACCTCAAAAAAAAATAAAAAAATAAAAAAAATAAGGCACACACTAAGAGTCTAAATTTCTTTTTCACCTTATTGAAGCTCTGTGATCACCAAATAATTGTCATTGTTCCAGGAGTATACTGAGGGTTTCCATTACCCCTTTAATTTCCCAAGACTTTAGGGACATTATTCATTGATATGCTGATTCTGGCTCTCATATAAGATGAACTAAGATAATCAGAAATTCATAAATCATTTTGGTACATAAAGGGCTTGACTAAATGAAAATAATGTGAAATACAAAATATATGGATGCTATCCTAACCTGCAGTATCCACCTTCCCAGCATTCACCACATCCAAGAGAAGATTGAACTCTGCATAATGCACCTGGCCCTAACTCAAGGCAAGAGCCCCATACTTAATTGGGGCACTCAGTTTCAATCCAATCCCCTCAAACCTAACTTAACTACTCCATCAGCTACTGGAAAAACAAAACAACAATCCAAAAAAGGAAACTCAAGGATCACTCAAGTCAGAAGGCACCTTTCAGAATGTCAAGCAAGGAGTAACTTCTAAATTTGGAGAGGTACATGCCTTTGGATGGATCGAGGACATATTAATTACCAGTTTTGCTTTGTCTGAAGTTATTTTGTTTGTGCTTATAAAATGAAATCAGGAAGACAGAGAATACTAAGGGGTCCGTTGCTCACACATCATGAACAATCAGAAATTATTGCTCATTGACAAGGAAAATTATTTATCACAAATCATGAAATTCCACAATATCCCTCTAGTTAGGCCATTTTTTAAACTTTATTTTTATTAATTTTTATTTATCCCACCCCCTTTAGGGGATTTTCTTTTCTAAGCAAAATGTTATATCCTTAACTAAGAAAGCAGGTGTGCAGTCCTGAATTCCCATTGCCTGAAATCAAATACCAGGCTAGGTGCATCCATTTATTCATCAAACCTTCACAACATGAGCACTAATTTTCAACTACACATGTCTTGGTGGATATTTCCTACCATTAGGATCAAGTGATGAGAGACAGACACATAACTCGAAAAAGAAATGCAATAAAGATGCTAAACTCAAACTATAAGTAGAAGATAAGTTGCGACCAAAAGGAGAGCGGGATTAATTCTTCCTGAATAAATGAAAGACTTCACAGTGGAGGCCATATTTGTGCTTAGCCTAGAGAGAAATGGAGATATTCATTAGGTGTTTATGAGTCTTAAGGGCCTCCCAGTCAGTGGAAAAAGTACAAGCAAAAGAAGAGAGGTATGAAATAGCAAAGGACAGACCTTTGAGTAGGACCCAAGCAAACACCGAATGGGAATGCTTGACAAGAAGCAAGAGTAAAGAGATGGGCAGGAATCAAGTCAAGTCATGGCTTCTGTAGACATGGAAAGCCAATGGCAATACTGGGGTGGAGGCGGTGAGTGAACTGGGGGATAACAATATCTTAGCTGCTATTCAGAAGGTTTTCTTCAAGACCAAGTAGAAACTGAAAGAAAGAAAAATGCCATGACTTTTGTGTATTAGGTTGCAGGGGTGTGGGGAGGGAAGTGAAAGCACATCTGTCACATGCATACCATCCTCTACTGACACGCAAGATGTGATCATAAATATTTCTATTATTCCTTAAAAGAGAAGGCTGGTGGTAAGCAAAGGTGACAGCAGGGAACAGTAAATCCACAGAAGAAGAGAAAGAACTAGTTGTGGTCTTGTCAGATATGCGCCAGCCTGGCGAACATTTGTCTCAGTAGCTCCTTCATCTCATGATCCACTCTTCACCTGTCTGCATCATCCCACCTCCATCCCTAACCCTGAAACACTCTTTTTTTTTTTTTTTTTAATCTGTGGGAAAGTTAGGGACGTTTTTATAGTGGAAACCCAATTAGAGATATGAAGATGAGAAGGTTATTTTCAAAAGATTCTGTCCGTTTTAGGGGTTTGTCTGCATGTGTGTGTGCATTTAATCAATTGATACCAAATATTTCAGTTTGGCCTTTGCAACCACTTGTATGCCCTACAGCTTCCACTAGGATTGGACCTGGGTGATAAAAGGAAATCTTTAAATTCCCACGTTCTGTATCTGTCACTGATAATTTTAAACAACATAAATGGCATTAGAATGTGCATTATGCTTTCAATCTGGTTTTATGTCTGAAATGGTTCTTATATAAACTACCATGTAGTCCAATGATCAGCAATTATAATAAATCAGATTCAGTACCAACCAAACTATTTTCCCTTTTTGATGGCAAAAGAAATTGTCTTTCCCATCCTGAACATCAAATACATCTACGACGACCTGCCTGAAATAATGTCATTGAAATTGTATGGCCCTCACCAGGAAACACACAAAATGAATTTTAGCCCACATCATAGCTTCAGGATAAAACTATCAAGGAGATAAAAATAGTTTTCCAGTGGCCATAAAAGCAAATATGAAAGATATATTTACACCAGCCATCTATTTCTACTTATTCTTTGTCATCTCTCTCACTGCTGGTTTAATTGTCAACCTGTCTCTTGAGTTTCATACCTTAGCCAAATGTGTTTTCCCCTTCTGCTTTATCTGTTCAAAGCCATCAGTCACATAGTAGATTTGCAATGAACTTACTCTCTGTCAAGGCGAAAAAAAAAGTGACATCATTTTCAAAAGTGGGGACATCAGCACTTTAATCTCAGTGAGACAGAAAATAGAACAAAGGAAATGTCTGGCAGGACTAAAAGGGGAAAAGGATGGGGATGGGGCAACTCTTTCATTCCTTTTCCATGCTTTGTACAATGTGTTTTAGAAATTTGGAATCCATTTGTTTTCCATTCTCATCGTATCCTGCTGGCAGTGCAAGGGCTTGTCTGGACATAATTACTGAAAAAGGGCATGGCATTCTCTCTTCCCCTTTTTGTGAGTTTGGTGGGATAGGGAGAGGCTGGAAAGTTAAAGCCTTATTATAAAATTTTGACATGTATGCAGCATTTTAAAATTTTAATGTGAAGTAGCTAGCTCATGAATCTCACCAGGCAGGTATATTCTAACTGTATCCAAACAAAAACTAAAATAAGAATTAGAAGAGAGGACTGTGGAAGAAAGGAGAAGCAAGCATATTTTTTTAAATCACTGAAGATCCCATCAGACTAAATTATAGACTTATGAACCAAAGGTAATGTGGAAATCAGCACTGAAGGCTCAGAGGATGAGATATTAAAATAGCTCTTTACAATAACTTGGGATATAAAATCAGAATTAATTTATAAAAAATATAATCCCCCAAATAATCCAGCTGAAATAAAACATAGGTTCTCTCCAGTTACCAGGCTTTTAGTTCTTTTGGGGCCATGTACAGGAGATTATCAAACATGCAGTTTCTGTCGGAGAAATATGATAAATCACACTTGATAAAATAATAGCAAACATTTTCTTTTAAAAGTGAAGCTGGGGTAGATTTAGACATGTGTATTGGTCATGAACCTCCTAGGACACAAGCTCAGGTGTACCAAGCATGGAACTTTATTTTTCTTTTACTTAACATCTGTCTGGAATTTTCCCTTCTTCTTTTATCAAAAATCCTGACCTAATCAAGTATTGGTAAATTCAGTCAACTCTATGTGTTGTCTTTGCTTCTACTTACCCATGTTGAAATAAATTCTATGGAATTTACATAGTGTCCAGGTCCTACTCTCCGCCATACCTACAAAATTCAGCATCTGCTCAGGTATGCATCACCCTGTCTGGTTTTCAGTCTCAGCTCTCCTCTGGCTCCAGCAGCCACTGTTTCCCATGGTGTCTCTGGGTGCATTTCAAGGTTATTCTGTGCCACTGTCATCACGTTCATGAAGTATCTCCAGTTCCCTTGGCCATTTCTCAGTAACTTTCACATCCCTCAGCCTTGTGGAAATCACAGGAAAGGTCCGGATGTTCTCTCATTCCACTCTGTGCTGAATGGGAACTTGGGGACCATGATAAGACTCTCTGTCTAGACTGAACAAACCCACTTTCTACTCTACTGCAGCTCATCATCCTGGCATGGCAGAAGTAGGGGGAAGTGGAGTCTAAGATGCCTTCTGCCTTCCAAACTCCATCCAAGAAATAAGGCATTGATCCATAGATGATCTGTTGGATCTAGATCTCACCAGCTCTTTGGGATGTGATATAGAAAAGGAGGAAAAGTGTTATATGGTTTTGTGGATATCTGAGAAAACTATCTGGACCCTTCTACATCCTCCTTTTCACTCTCCTCTTCTCTCCCAACCCAGATAGATTTTACTCCCCTGTGATTGGAAATATGGAGAAAGCATATTTACTTTCACTCTATAATTTAATATCCAAATCAATCATGCCCATGGTTTTTGATATTCAAAAGTTTCAGACTTTCAAATAAAAACAAAATAAAGTCTTCAAGTGAACAATTGTCTCTACAATAAAATTTAAATATTAATTTTAAAATTCAAAAAACTGAATTTTGATCTTTGTTTTTTCTTTGGTATTTCTGCTAAACATATATAACCCAAATTAAATGGTAACAGGAAATTTCTGGGAAATATCATATACTAATATTTGAAAGTAACACTCTTCTCTATTTCTTCCATTCTATCTACTTTCCTGACAAAAAGAACATGTGGTCCTTGCCTTCTCCAAGAAATAGGAAACTGGATTCTTGTCTTTGGTCCAGTTCTCCAAAACAATAAATTCAAGGCAGAGCCAAGTAGAGGCCACACCTTCTACACTGAGGTCCTCCAAGTCTGAGTAAATTAAATCCGCACGATGGAGTCAAAATACAGAGACTCCATCCACTGGGTGAACAGTATCCTAAGGACAAATGTCATTGTAGGAAGGGCTTTGTCTCAACGGAGTCCAATTAAAGACCTCTGAGCCTCTCAGGAATTGGTACCAAGAGATGCCAAAGTTAAATTGTGGTTAGTGGTAGGCTCTTGAGTCAAAAAAATCATGTGGAATTAAGACAGCCAATCATGGTGGGCCAAGTGGATACAGATGAGCCCATAGAAGAACACACAGACATGACTGGGGCTGAGAGAAGAGGGGTGAGGAAAGACATAAAGACAGAGAACAAAGGAAAACAAATTCTCAGAGCCACAGAAATCATGACATAGATAAACGGGCTCTAATTGCTGTCCACCCTATTTGAAATTGTAACTTTGTGCTATGTATTTTAGGTTTATTTATTTACTGTCTGTTTCCACACACACACACATACACACACACAAGATGACAGGATCCTTAAGAGAAATTACTTTTTCATGTTTTTATTCACTTGTGTATTCTGAGCTCGTAGATCAATGGTATTTGTTGAAGGAAAGAAAGAAGGAAGGGAGGAAGGGAGGGAGGGAGGGAGGGAGGTCATAACTATGAGAGCTAGAAACCCATTAAGAACAAGGTAAACCTTTATAACCCCATTCAATAAGCTTGGCTGGATCTAAGAATAATTTATAGACTTATATAGGTTCCTATTTAAGTTACATTCTAACATCCCTATGCTTTGGGCACACTCAAATCTCACATCCTCCTAGCTCGCTTATTCCCACTTCACTCTCCTGAAATAAGGAGGGCTGAGAGAAAAGAGTTGTGTGTGTCTTCAGAAGGTTCTGCCTACCTCTGAGGAAACTGTTGTTCGTAGCTGCCTGCCTACTTGATGAAAAGTAGAATATTAAGCTTCTAGATAGAGTTATGTATATAGAGAACAGATAAAGGAAGGAGAATTTTCCACTTCTAGAGGTAGAAAATATATATCCTCTTGCAAAATATACAGACAAGGACTTAGGAATATTTTGGTGTTCTCAAAGTAGCAAGTGTCTCATGTGGGAACTTAAAAAGATGGAAGAGTCAGTTAAGATCACGTTGTAAAAACAGAAGCCTAATAGTGAATTCATTTTGTATTTTTTTATCATCTCAGGATTTATAGAAAGCAGTTTTACTTAGTGCACAAATCTTTTTTGTTTTGTTTTTTGTTTTCCTCTTTCTCTCCCTTCTGTTTTGAACTTTCAAAGATAAGTGGTCCTGGAAAGTGCTGATTTAAGACTTGGCAAAGTGAAGTCCTATATATTTGGCTGTGTCTGCAATTCTAACACTGTCACATTTGTCTGAGAGATCTAAGACCAAAGTAATAGCAACACGCACTCACAAGCCCAACCACAAGTACAAATACACAAACACACACAAAGTCACATGCATACACAGACACACTTCTACTCTTTTGGACATTAATATGATTCAATTTGGGAAAACATTGCTTCCGTACCTCAACAAATAATTCCTCGTATCATAATATTCATGCAGGACCAAAAAATAAGGTAAGATTTATCTTATAATAAAGAGTAGGATTTATCCATCTCACTTTAATAGTAATTGAAAACAGCTTTGCCATCATACTATATTAGGGAAGAATTATATTTTCACAGATCTTTGCAGTTTGCAATGTTTACAACCATTAGCCATTCATTCACTAACTCCTTATGGACCACGTCCTATGTACCAGGCAATCTTCTAGGCTCTTGGGATAAATTGGGAGGAAAGGTTGCTATCAAGAAAAGATCACATTCTACAATCATCTATTTGAGACACATAGTAATTTTGTTGTGTACTTTTTTGGGGGGATAGGATGACTTAAAACTAGATATTTTAATCCAAAAACGCATCTTCTCCAACAAATACCTAATCATTACATTTCTGCGTTGGTTGTTCCCCACCTGAGTGCAAATATGTTTCTTAATCAAAGTAATTGATATTACAGCTTCCATTTCCTGTAATGAACATAAATGTTTTCCACTAGATTTACTTTTAAACATTTTTCAAGTATTTATCATATTATATTCACATTTCAAACTGATCAAGTTAAATGGAAATATCTAGCCTATTCTTAATTTATTTTGATCCTTGACACATGAAAAATGAATTTCCATCTTAGAGATGGCTCAGCTTGACATTTATTTGGGTTTTCTGCCTAACTGTATATAAGCTATTGAAGTATAAGTTAAATGCAGTGGATATGCTACTCTTAATTTCTTATGGTATCAGGTTTTATTTGAATTTCATAAGAAAAGACATTTGATTGTGTTGAAGCCAGTCATTCTCAACATGGGTAGCTGTTTGGGCTCATTTTTCTCTCTTTAATGTTTTCCAGCATTTGCTATGCTTTTATTTGTAATGTTGAAATGATCATTTTGGTTACAGTTGAAAGTGTAGTATTAAGTCTTACCACACAAGGACCTATTACAGGAATGTGTCTTAAAAAAGAAAAAAATAGTCTGTAACTATAGATTAAAGAGGGCCAGGGTGGGGAGGGAGATAAGCTCCAAATAATGTGTAAATTATAAAAAAGAAACTTAACAGGAAAGGAGCCCAGGTCACTAACAATCCATATGTTCATTTAGTAATTACATTTTAATATTTAAAGGAACACTTTCCTGGGGGAATAAATCTCTTCACTTTTTTTTTTTTGACAAATTTTAAGTTAACGAGCATAGCTTTTTCTCAACCCAAGAGTATACTTTGGCTCTGCAAACCTGAGAGGCCTTTCCTTTACATTTCAGGGTTCTGGTTTATAGACAATTTATCAGATCTTAACATGAAAACTTTCACATTCACAATTACTAGAAAAGACAGATGTAATCTTCAAGTACTCTTTTTGGAACTTCACAGGACACCATTTAGAGCTTGCACACAATAGGAGAGTTTACCAGCCTACTCAACGTTTGCTTTCAAGGCAACATTCCCTGAGCAGGACATGGGACAGTTTATCAATCAGGGTGCAGTTAGAAGAAAGAAACCCCATTAGTTATTTTAACAGAGGAATTTGATATAGAGAATTGTCAGCCAAGAATTATAGAAATGCAAATACAAAAGGGAGGCATTGTAAGTGGACAAAAGTAATACTTTCTGGATGTAGCTGTCACAAATGAAAGAAGATGAAATTATTAAAATCAGAATCTTGGAAGGACCTGCCTAGTTGGGACCCAGATCTCTGATTCAGGGTTCCTTTTGGACAAGTGCTGGTACCTTAGGAGCTCAGAGGAGGGAACCCAGACAAATGGGACTAGACTATTTTGTTCTGATATCATTGAAGGGGAATCCAAGAAACTGTTTGTAGACTGTGGAAAATCTGTAAACTGGAACCAACTACAGTTCTTGGAATGTACTGTCACTACATTGAGTGAAACGTGGTGAAAGAACTATTGCAAGGGCGAGCCTGATAAGAACACATGGCTTCTTCCCCCTCCTGTCTTCCAATCTCCCTCTAGTGCCCCCTATTAGAGCCAGGTGACAGTGAAGAAGTGTGATTTGCCCAAGGATCACAAAGCAGAACACAGAGGGGTGAGTTTGAAGATGAGACAATAGCTTAATGGCTAGTACAGAGTAAAACAGCCTTTATTAATTTTCCAGTTACATATTATCATTGCTCTTTACAAAACTATGCTTGTAGTTTTATAACAGAAAATTATATTAATAATTGCTAGTGGTTAACAACATTTGTTCTGTGCTAAGCTCTGTGCTAAGTGTGTGCTGTCTTATTTAATTGTCAAGACATCTAATGTGATGGGAATAATTATGAATGAACAATGAACAAAGTTATTAAAACTGATTTTTAAAAAAGCATGCACGTCAGTGTAGAGGTTCTCTTAAGCCATCATTTGGTTCATCCTTTCTCTATAAGCACATCATCTTAAAACTAAACCTGTCTACCCAGTGTTTCTCTAAATTACCTGTAGCAAGTGGGGAAGCCATAAGTGTTTAAAGAGTTCCTTAACTAGGACTACAAGCCACAGTTTTATAGAAGCATCATAGGCTTTCTCTTAGCCACCGTTTGTAAAAAAGATAGTAATATTTAATGGGAAATAAGAGACATGTTGGAGGCATTAATCGATTTTCTTTAGAACCACTTTTACTAAAATATACATATTTTTCAATTCAAAGCAAGAAGATTTAGAGGTGCCATTAAGAGCCAGAACATACAGGTGAGAGTAGGTTAGCATGAGACAATAACCCGGTAGTTAGCAAGCAGTTCGTAACTACTAAAATCTAATAGGAAGCTACTGTATTACTGTAACTTCTATAGGTATAACCATTATTTATTGTTTCCCCTCTGTGCCAAGCATTCTGCTTGATTAAAAATGCATGGACAAGCACAAACTTATATAACTCCCTTCAATAATACCATGATATAGGTATTATTATCATAGTTTTGTAGATAAGGAAACCAAGACTTAGTGTAAAAAGGGCAGACAGAATTGAAACCTGGCTCCATCAGATTGCAGAAATATCCTTTTTTCTTTTTTTAGCTCCCACATGACTAGTTCATAGATGACAAGCTATTTGCCATGAAGGACCAACTTGTTTTCTCTTCTAAATTTATTTTCCCTTTAGCCCAAGCTTACACATGTGACAGTGATAATATATGGGGAAGAAACTAAAGAAAAAACTCAGCTCTTCCATGGGATACCTCTACATCTAATTCCACCCTGTTTGTCAACCCAATCACGGTCAAGTTCTTCTTCTGCAACAGGATAAGAAAGCTCAGGTCTTCAACTGCAGGCCATCCGAGAAAATACACAACAACCAGTCATTAGAGAACCTGTCTCTTCAGTGTTCAAGTAATTTAAAAATGCTTATAAGAGGTTCAATAGATTTAATTGACCATGTAGCTTAAGTCAATCTGCCTTTGCTCAAATCCTGGTTTTTCTGTTTACTCATTGAATTATATTAGGCAAGGTGTTTCACTTCTCCAAGTCTCAGGTCCTTCAAATATAAAAAGGTGATAATGAGCCCTATCTCATAAGGGTGTGAGAATCCAATAATATAATGTATGAAAAGCATTTAGCACAGTGCTTGCAAAACAGTAACTGCTTAACAAAGGCTATACATCATTAGTGCCAATAGATGGGTTTACATAGAGTGTCAAATTGTATTTTGCATTCTACAGTAGCTCTTTAAGGAGCAAATCTAATATTTGTGATTTAAAACTGGTACTCTTAGAAACAGATGTCTACAAACTGTTCCTGATATGGAAAATGCAATGGAATTCTGTCTCACACCATTTAGTTCACACTGTGAAATCAGAAACTGAAGCCAGATATATCATGTACTGCTCACCTAGGCACAACCTGAATTACATATTCTTGTTGAAGGAAGCTTAAGTTTGTAATACCTTCACCATCCTCTCTTAACAGCACTGTTTTTATAGTGCCTACACTTGATGTCATGTTAGAAAGTGAACAACTGTATTATGAGAGTCCTCTATCACTTCTGGTAGTAAACCACGTTGTATAAATCCAAAACAGAACTTCTTCACACCTGGCACTTACAAACTGAAATTATCTTCAACATGGGTTTATTTTTTTAACTTTTTATTATGAAATAATTTCAAATTTATAGGACAGTTGCCAAAATAATACAAACCCCATAATGAACACACCAACATAACCCCACTGTGCCAGACATCTAGACCCACCACTTTTAAGCTTTTGCCACCGTTGCCATGCCTGACTGTCTGTCTATCTATCTATCTATCTATCTATCTATCTATCTATCTATCTATCTATC
>JAKSZT010053819.1:4545276-4819281 GCA_026826555.1 Tolypeutes matacus
ATCTATCTATCTATCTATCTATCTATCTATCTATCTATCTATCTATCATCTATTTTCTGAACATTCATAATCCTTGAACATATAATATTTCCATTTACAATGATATTCATTTATGTAATCACCTTAAGTCCAGTTATCAAGTTCAAGAATTTTAACAATAAAGCTTACATTCTATATTCCAATTTTTCTTATGTTCCAGTACTTTTGAGTCTTTTCTGTTACATTCTTAGATCTCACCCAGTATTATGTAATGTATTTGCCATTAGCTCCTTATTTTTTCTCTTTCTTTCTTTTTTTAGTTGTGGAAACATATATACAACATAAATATTCCTATTCCAACCCCTCCCAAGCATTTAATATCCTAAATCTATAACAGTGCCATTTGCTTTGATACAAATTTAATAACTTCAATAGCTTAAGTAAATTCTGTTCCTATACCCCTTTGTCCACCCACCTTTATGTAGTTCTTGTCACAAATTACCTACTTATACATTGTGAATCTCAAACCATTCTTTATCCTTATGTTTTATGTATTTGCCTTTTAGATCCTGTAGGAATTAAAAAGTGTAATTATAAATATAAAATACCCTAGAACACATTTTTATTTGCCCATGTCATTATTTTATAAGAGATCTTTTCATGTGGCCTCAGTCAATTATCTAGTATCCTTTTCTTTCAACCTGCCAAACTCCCTTTAGCATTTCTTGTAGGGCTGGTCAAGTGGTGATGAAATCCCTCAACTTTTGTTCATCTGTGAATGTCTAATCCCTCCCTCATTTTTGAAAGAGTGTTTTGTCAGATATAGAATTCTTGGTTGGCAACATTTTGCTTTCAACACTTTTAATATGCAATCGGACTGCCTTTTTGCCTGTAAGTTTTCCAATGAGAAATTGGCACTTAATCTTATTCAGGTTCCCTTTATAGGTTGCTTCTCTCTTATGGCTTTCAGAATTTTCTCTTTATCTTTGGTAGTCAGGTGTGGCATGGGTTTATTTTAGTTTATCCTATTAGGAGTTAATTAAGAATCTTGTATATTCATATCTTTCATTAAACTTGGTAAGTTTTCAGCCAATATTTCTTTGAGTATTTTCTCTGCCCATTTCTCTCTCTCTTCTCCTCCTGAGACTTCCATAATGAGTTTATTGGTACACTTGACGGTGTCCCACAGGTTCCTCAGTCTCTGTTCACTTTTCGTCATTCTTTCTTCTTTCTTCTCCTCAGATTGATTGATTTCAGTTGACCTATCTTCAGGTCCACTGTTTTTTTCTTCTGGTAGCTCTAATCTGTTGTTGAACCCCTCTAGGGAGTTTTCCATTTCTGTTCTTGTGATCTTCAGCTCTGTTTGGTTCTTTTTCGCAATTTTCATCTCTCTGTTGCTGTTCTTTTTGTGTTTTTCTATTGTTTTCCTGATTTCCTTTAGTATTTTGTCCATATTTTCCTTCAGCTCTTTGAGTACATTTAGAACCATTTTTAATGTCATTTTCTGGAATATTCCAGTTCTGATCTTCCACATTAATGGTTTCTAATTCTTTAATCTTCTCCTTTGCTTGAGACATCACTTCCTGTTTCTTTGTATGTTTTTCAATATTTTGTTGAAACCTGGACATTTTGATATTTTAGTGTATTATCGCTGGAATTTAGACTCTGAGGCATCTGTTCCTAAAGCTTGAATCCAGCTAGAATTAGATCTTTCCTTGAATGCCAAAGAAAGAAAAGAAAAAAGTAAAAAAGGAAACACTTTTCCCAGTCTTACAAATGCTCTTCTTCAGGGCTTATCTGTACAATGAGTTTAGAGAATAGCTCTAGGCTAAAATGTAGGGGATTCCCTGGTTCTTTCTGCCTATGAGGCTTATCTTGGGCATAAGCAGAGGTCCTAGGAATTCCCTTGTTTACCTGGTTCCAGATGTTTCCTCCTCCCTAGGAAACAGTTTCCTCATAGTCCAGGCAGCCACTTGACTGCTCTCCTACACCATTTTGTAGAAGAGCTCTGTGAGCTCTATTACATGCAAGGCAAATTCTGGGACAGATTGGGCCAGGCATATATGATCCCAGTATGAGCATGAGGGTTACTCTGCTTCCTCTGGATCCAGGACCAGGGATCCACACTGGTAGGGAACAAAGGAGGTGCCCACCATGGTGCTGCAAGATCTTGCTGATTTTAAGTGGCCTTTTTCTTGACTCAGCACCCACCTTATTAATGCAATCCATGAATTGTTCTCTGGAGTTTTGAGAAATATTTTTCTGTTAGGTCTTGTTGGTTGTTCAAAGTCTCTGTTGGGGCATGGAGCCCTGAAGCTTCTCACTCTGCCCACTTGATATGGGGATAAGCATGGGTTTATTTTTGAAAGACTTTTATAAGCTTTTGTTTTATTGTCTTCTATCATTGTACTATCTCTGTTATTTTAGTATATCAGTTAAGAGCCTTTTGCTGCAAATTTATGAATACCAAACTATAGGTTTAAATAAATAATAGAGACATATAATTTTATTGTAAGACAGGAGAATGGGGATCAGTATTTCTAGGGTTATGTCAAAGGTCTGTGATGTTATCAAGACCTAGACTGTTTCCATTCTTCTTCACTGTTATTCTCAGCACGGGTTACTCCCAATCTCAGGCATTGGAGCTGTCATTTAAAAGTATGAATGGTATATGGCACATGCTAAGCAGTCAATGTTCTAGAATATTACTGAATGATATAAAATCAAAATGTCAAAAAAATGGCTAAGTAAGAATTTGGTGAAAAATGAACTAACATATTAAGTCAAGTCTCTGCTCTAGCATGTGACTTGGAGAAAGCCACTGAACCTTTCAAGGCCTCAGTTTGCCACCTGTAAAATGAGTATAAATATTTCTAAATCATCTTAAATGCCTGGCATGGCTCTTGGCATGTAGCAGGCACTTAATAAATGAATGAAATAAATACACAATAAACGTGTTAAGTGTATAGTTAAATGTGGTAAGTATATAGTTAAATGGAGTATATATTAGTTATTTATCCTTAAGAGCTTCACTATAAATGGATAGTTTCAGATTTCTTTGGGAAATTTAAATTAACGGATTTCAATAGGGAAAAGATGAGATTTGCCTGAAGCAATCATAGATATGTGTCTTTCCTGTGTTCTGATGGAACTGGCAGATCCAGTCATGCCTATGTGTGACTAAGCCTTAGTGCTGAATTTGTTTCCAGTTCACCTAAGTCTGAAAGTTAGAGTCATTCTCCAACAACTGCTAACTGGCAATGACTTTGCAAAGCCAGATAGTCATCCTGCTTGGTCTTTCCTTTTTATTTTTTTTCCCCTAATGAAGATCATCAGAAAGTATGTCCATTATTTTTCATCTATTGTGTCATAAAACACTAATTTCAAATGCTGGGAAGGTGATTAAATTGTTTTGGAAAAGGTAACTTTAAGGTGGAGGTTGGAACAAAGACCCAAACGTGGGTAGAGACTCAGAAAACCCACCAACCACAACCACTATTGCTGCTGGGGTTGTCATTTAAGTGCAAGGGAAAGAGAACAAGTAAGACTGTGCAATGAGAGATGAAAACCCACATGGCAAGAATCACACAAACATTTGCTTGAATCTTCTCACACACAATTCCTGTCCCCATCACTTCCTCATCTTTTCCTGGAGATAAATGCAGTTTCAGTTTCCTCGGGTCTTGGCCAAAATATCCAGCTGCCAGAAATGTGCTGGCTGATGGTTCTTCTGGCACTACTTCTCTACTATTATTTGGGACCGTCAGAGCTAGAAAAGGAAGAAGGAAAGGAGGATCCATGTTGATAAGGGCCACACTGGAAAAATTGCTAAACATTAGCAACCTATAAAAATATTCAAGCACTGTATTAGCGTTAATTAGATTTCTTCTGCAGTAATAGTAGTCTATTATTAACTGTATCTCCACCTTGGATAGCTTTACTTTGCCTTTGCAGTGTTGCCTTAAAGGTATTACTTTAATAGAAAACTTTTTCAGTATTTATGAAAATGTAGCCATCTAGCTTTCCTTTAGAGACCAAATAATTAATGCTGTGTCTAAATTACCTGCACAACTAGTGGTTGTAAGATACCATTAAGACTGATAGATTACTTAGTTTTCCCAGACCATAACAGGGTTTAACATAAATAAAATCTCTTCCCATATTAAAGAAAATAAAGTGACTCTTTCATTTGAGGTTTAACACAAATACACAGGGATGATGGAAAATTTTTTTAATATCAGCAGATGTGGAGAAGAGAAGCAGGAGTGCTCTAAAGTAAATTACTATAAGGCGCTAACCCTAATTCAGTATTTACTTGCAGACTTTCAGAAAATTAGCTCAGTGTTTATTTTATGTGGTGAGTTGTTAATATTACATGAAATAACAAATTGGCATCATAACTAAACAGTCTCTGAGCAGTTACCATAAAAAGAAGGATGGGAATCTAAGCATGGGAGTTAGTGTGAAATTAGTCATTACCACTTTCTGGTAGGAGACACTTCAGTCTCAATTTAAAATGTCATCATTACACAAATCTGATTTATTATAATGGGTAATATTCAATTTGTTAGAACAAGAGCCTATTATAGCATTCTGTTGTTTTTAAAACCTTAGGAATTTCACACTTTCCCAAACCAAAGACTGATATTTGGCACTTGAACCATTCCAGTGATCCACAAAGTCATTCCAGCAACATTTTTGACATGCTTGACGCAGCTGGCATGCCCAGACAAATGTTTCACCGTTCTCTATTCCCTTCAGTTTCTGAATCCCTTACTTCCTGGTGTCAAAGAGTAATTGAGCTCTGCTACCACTTCTACAAAAAGTAAAGTAAATAATATCTTTAAAAATTAAATGAAATCTATAGAAAACACCATGGACGTTTCTTTTGATGCAGAGCTGGGAGCAGGAAAGTGTACTAATGAGTGGAACTCTCAACAGGAGCTAAAGCCATTTATTTAAAATGCAAATCACATGACCTCTTAAAACTCTCCAGTGGGGTGAGCAGGAGGGTAATTTGACCCAGGCCTCCTATAAAGATTTTCAAGTTTAGACTTTTATAGTTGTACCCAACTGATGGTCTACCTGTGGTGACAGAAGATAATCTGACATATAGAAAGATGTTTGTCATTTTTCAAATGCCTGTCTAGTTATGAAATCACCTTGCCTGGAGCAAGTAATAATCATAGCAACAATTTATTGAAGGCTTTCTTACTGGGCATTGTTCTAAAGGCTTCAGTCTCATGAAACAAGTCATATTGTTACCTCCATTTTATAGATAAAGAAGCTAAAGACAATATAAGTACCTGATATGAAGTCAAATTATATACCACAATTCTTTTATCTAGTAAGAGAGATACAAAATAACTTTTTAAAACCCCATTATTATTTGGGAAATATACAAGTATGTCACTGAACATTTGTGTATTTCAAAGTTGTTCTTTAAACAAGGCAAACATTTTTAAATTTCCATAATTTAATAAAGCTCTTTTGTGATTATTTTATAATATATTTGAAGACTCTAAAAAGGACATGAAAGGTGATTCCTTGGAAGTTGTATTGAGTTGTATATTAGTCAGCCAAAGAGGTGCTGATGCAAAATACCAGAAATCGGTTGGTTTTTATAAAAGGTATTTATTTGGGGTAGAAGTTTACAGTTACCAGGCCATAATGTGTAAGTTACTTCCCTCATCAAAATCTATGGCCACGTGTTGGAGCAAGATGGGTTCCTCTCTTCCTGGGTCTTGTCTCTCTCTGGGCTCAGCTGCTCTGTTATCTCCACAAGTCCAGCTGTAGACTGTTAGGCAAGCAGCTTGTTTCTTTTCTCAGGGCCTTCTCTCTTTCCTCATGACCAAGCTCCTCTGTGTGCTTACTTCCCAGGGCTCCAGCTCAAGACTCCAAACTCCCTTCTCTGCAGTGTGCTTTCTCTGTGAGTCCCCACCCACTAAGGGGGCAGGGATGCAACATCTTACTGACTTGTTCCATTCAAAACCTTAATCATTATTTTATCAAGTAAAAGTAAAGCCTCTGAATCCAATACACTCTAATATGCCCTGAGGAAAAGACCAGTTTACAAACACAATCCAATATTACTTTCTGGAATTCATCAATAATATCAAACTGCTACACTCCACCCTTTGAATTCCAAAAAGATATTACAATATTAAAAAAAAAAAAAAAAAACTTAAATCAGTAATAATGCTGAATACAAAATCATATCACAGTCAAAGAAATATAGTTTGTCTTGGAGCAAAGTCCTGTCTGCTATAGACCTCTGAAACTTAAACCATTTATCTGCTTCCAATACATAAGTGGACAGACAAAGGATAAACATTTTCATTACCATAAGGAGAATTTGGGAGGGAAACATGAGTCACAGGTCCTCTACAGTTCAGTAAATCTGCAGGGCATCCTACATTTGATTTCAAAGTCTGAGGATCATTCTTAAGATGATAGTTTCTTCTCCTTGGGGCCACATGGAGACCCATCTTTTCCACAGGCTTGCCTAATGGCCATTTTCTTGGTTACACCTTCATCAAGCTCTGGGTGTTGACCAAGCTCTAGATCTCACCCTCCAAGAGCATTGGGTGATTGCCACACCTTACGCAATCTTTGGATTAAAATCTTAGCCCCCTTAGTACAGTGAAGTGAAGACAACATCCTTGTTAAACTTTGGCATACAGGCTTAACCCTCTCAGAGCAATGAGTTGACTACCTGGCCTTCCCTAATCTATGGGGGACAGGTCCATCCCTCTCAGACCTATGGGGTGTTGACCTTAACTGCCCTAATCCTTGAGGAATGTGTCCCACCCTCTCTATACCCTGGGCAGCAAAACTCTTCCCAAACATCGAGTGGGAACATCCACCCTCTTCAACTGCTGGGGCAAACTCACCCTCTCTGTACACATGGGTAGGGTTCCTCTCATAACCCAAGGTGATGTCTTAATTCCAGATCTCAGCTTCCATGGTTTTCCTCTTAAAGCTATTTCTCCTTCAATCTCTCCTTTCCATGTCCCCTTTAGTCCAAGCTGACAGTGTTTTTGTTCATACAGCTCTCTCAAAAAGCATGTTGGTTTAGCAAGCAAGAAGCAGGGGTCCAAACCATCAAACAGTAAGACTTTCCATAAGTCTTTCCGAGATAACTGCATCTTCAATTTTGATTTACAAGTTCCAAGTTTAGTTAAGTCCTCAAATGGGACACTATCACCTGGGAGCGTGATTTCCAGATGCTTAGAATTTCCAGAATCAGTTTCTGTTTTCTTTGTGCTCAACAGTTCAATCCTCAGCATATTTCTTTCATCTGGCATTTTGCTATAAGATACAAGGAGAAGCCAAGCCACATTCTCTGGGTTTACTTTGGAAAGTTCTTCAGCTAAATGCCCAGGCTCACCATTTTCAAATTCTTCCTTCCATAAAACATCAGGAGTTAATCGTGTTAAGTTCTCTGAACTTTAAAACACAGATTGCCTTTCCTTTAGTTTCTGATAATAGATTCATCATTTACTTCTAAGGACTCTTAAAAAAATGTCTTTAGCATCCATCTCACAATTATTTCCTTCAAAGGCCTTATCAAAAAAACTTTAGGCTCTGTATTGCTACCAACATTCTATGCAAAGCAGTCTTGGCCTTTTCCATCAAGCATCTCACAATTCCTCCAAAAAATACCCCTTACCCATTTATAAAACCATTCCAACATTTTGGTAATTGCAAAAGCACTTCCCCACTCCTCGGTACCAAATTCTGTATAAATCAGCCAAATGGGTGCTGATGCAAAATACCAGAAATTGGTTGGTTTTTATAAAGGTATTTATTTGGGGTAGAAGCTTACAGTTACCAAGGCACAAAACATAAGTTACTTCCCTCACCAAAATCTATGGCTACATGTTGGAGCAAGATGGCTGCCAACATCTGCCAGGGTTCAAGCTTCCTGGGTTCCTCTCTTCCTGGGGTTTGCCTCTCTCCAGGCTCAGCTGCTATGTTATCTCCACAAGGTCAGCTGTAGACGAGTAGGCAATCAGCTTGTTTCTTTTTCTGGGTCCTTCTCTCTTTCCTCATGACCAAACTCCTCTCTGTGCTTACTTCCTAGGGCTCCAGCCCAAGACTCTAAACTCCCTTCTCTGCAGTGTGGTTTCTCTGAGAGTCCCTGCCCACCAAGGGGACGGGAATGCAAAGTCCTACTAAAATGGCCCAATCAAAGCCTTAATCATTATTTAATCAAGTAAAAGTAAAGCCTCTGAATCCAATACACTCTAATATGCCCAGAGGAAAAGACCAGTTTACAAACACAATCCAATTACTTTTTGGAATTCATCAATAATATCAAACTGCTACAAGTTGTATACATTAAGTACATTTATCTAAAGATGGGAGAACATCTGCTTATTTTTTAAAACAATTGTGGTTCTCCTAGTTAAAGAATTTTATTTTGTAACTATTTAACTAAGAAGAGAATCTCTTTTTAATTTATTTACTGTTTTGTTTATATCTCGGCTTTAATGCTGAGTGCCAAACTTTTCTTTTGAATCCCATGATAGGTTTAGATATCCAACATTTTTCGAGGCGATAGGAAAGCTACTATAAGCTTATTTTTAACTTGTCAGCAAGTAAAAATCTAACTAATGTTGATCTTTCTCTGACAGAACTTGCCAAGATGGTTCCATATCTTTGATTAATATTTAAACATGAAAACTTCCAAAGCAAATTTACTAGCTGAAATTACTAAAGCTACAAAAAATACAGAAACATGTTAATGCTTTATTTTCTACATGAGTTCAAAAGAACAACCATCAGGAATAAGCAAGTACAGGAAGGAGGAATTTTGTTTTCCTCTTTTGTTTTTTGTCATTGACAATTAGAAATTTACCCTACAGTGGTTCCATTTACTGGCTCTGGAATTAGACTATCTGGATTTGAATATCGGTTCCACTCTTAACTGCCTGTGTGATATTGGACAAGTTAAGTCACCAGTCAGTGCCTTGGTTTTCTCATCTGTGAAATGGGGATAATAACAGTACCTATTTCATAGGACTGTTATGAATCTTAAATGTGTTATAACAGATACAATGCAAAGAATGGTATCTGGCACACAAGTTTTCCATATGTGTTAGTAATTAATATTCCCTATAAATAGCATATTTAAATAAAGTTTTAGCTCTACAATATTTACCCTTACACATTCAATAAATATTTATTAAGTTCATGCCATGGCCAGTATAGGCTGTAAAGAGTTAAACAACACGTAGTACCTGCTGTATAAGACACATTAATTCCTTAAAAGTGCTGTCTACATCTGAGCTAGAACATGGATTTGGGAAGTTGAAAGGTAGAGTTCAGGGAAGAGCTTCCTGAGAGAGGTATTGCTTGAGCTGATTTGTGCAACTTCGATGACTCAGGATTAGTTAGAAAAGGAAATGGAGGCAGCAATTCCTCGCAACATGAACAGAAGCTGCGAAGACCTAGCAGCCTCAAGAGTTTGGGAAAATAAAGGTAGTTGTGAAGTGCTTATGAAGTGTGCATGAGGGAGCCATGAGGAAACCAAGCTGAGAATTAAAGCACAATGAGTAACTTCTCACAATTCCTGCAGCACCATGGTATGATCACTTTCTTCTGGGATCAATAACTCAATCCTGGCTGTGAATTATAAAATCATAGTCTCACTTTTGCTTGGTTGTCCATAGTGTCTACATCACAATAAATAACAGGTTAAAATCATCTTTGTCCAAGTGATGTAATTAATTGGACAACATCCAAAATACACTAATTTTGGAGCTGACCAATTTCACCTGCAGTTGAAAATATTTTAAAAATGCAGCTCATATATGGCTAGGCAAGTGTTAATTCAGAGAGCAGTATAATAGATTAAAAATTAAAGCTCCATATTAGAGTCCTGTGAAGCGCAATAATATTTCACATCTAGCTAAAGAATACACATTGTCTAAATTGTGAAGATGAGAAATTGCAAACTAAGTGTGAAAACGCTTCAATTAATGACAGTTATTTATGACCCAGCCTATTATTTTGATGCATACAAAATATTGAGCTCATGGCTCACAAAAGCCTAAATCACTGGAGAATGACTCTGGATGTGGAAAAATATTTAATCATGCCAGTTTTATTCTAGATCAGCAAGACCATCTCTTCAGGTAGGCCTAAGTCAACAATATTAAAATGAATAATTTATCCCACTCTGACTTGAAGCCTACCAACTGCTTTATGCCTAAAGAAAAATAGCACAGGGCCTTTGTAACTCTTTACCCTGATTGCTTGTAATGCTCATTGATTTGATGACAAACAGTGCATAAATCTGTTCTTTACAAACACATGCAACTAAGGTGTCGATTAAAAATGACTGAGCAGAAATTGGAACATGATTACCAAATCCATAGAAACCAACACGACTCATTGATTCAAGCATAGCTACCTCATTGAGAAGAAGAATGAACTAACTGAATACTCTTTCAAAATATTGAATTCTAAGGGACATTTTATGAGATATTTGTAGGACAAGTTTTTCTGTGACAAAAGTCGAGTTTCCAACTGAAATGCCTGAGGACTCAAACCATGTCCCTTCTAATTTTTCTTTCTTTACTTAGTGAAAAAAGACCATAAAGTCAAACTTCATCTGCCAATTCTGTTGACATTTTGCACAGTAAATTAATTTATACCTAATGTCCCTTTAAAGTTAGAGTAGCTCAATTCAACAGGGCAAGTTTACATTCTTACAGGAAAGAATCAGATAAACACATCCAACTATTTAGAACCAAGGAGTAGCAGCAAATGAGGTCTGCTGGATGAGTTATATAGTTAATTGTTTACAAAAGTCTTTGGAGAATAAAGGATGCCCCCTTCTAAAGAAAAGGAAGCAGAGGCACCAATCATTTAAGAAGTTAAGCCACGTGACCCAAGTCAGACATATCGTCAGTAAATGCCAAAGCTTCCAAATCAAACCCCAGTCTGAAGGACAATGTGGTTGTCACTAGTACAGGTCACCAAATATTTGTGGCTTTCCACCTTCCAGGCATGTGGTTAAGATTGCACTTCCTGGCTCCTTTGTGGTTATAGCACTAGCCGATGAGTTGCAAGTACAGTGGCGTGTGTCCCTTTCTAAATAAAGTGTGTAAGTGCTAGTGTGAGACTATACAGAATTCTTTCCCCTTCTACCTGTGCAATTGGCAAGTTTTCAGCTAACAGAGCACCAAGGCAACTGAGGTGCAGCATTGGAAAGAAAGAAACTTTTTCCATGCACAGCCTCTGAGAATTGGGGTGTGTTGGTTTCAACATCACAACTTTTCCTACTCTGATAGATAAGGACCGCAAAATCTATTCTGACCTCATAATAGAGCATATGAACTATGAGCCAAGTAATCAGGGGTACAAGTAAAGCTTCACCAGGCAACTGGGATGAGCTTCAGGCCTTAAAGAATCTGAGAACTTGGACTAGGGGAGAGCAATTGGAAATCCAGGCACAAACTGATTGTGGAGACTGAATGTACTTGGAATTTGGGGAGGCCCTCAAAGAAACTGCCCTAAGAGTTCAGGGAAAGTGTTAGGAAGTAATTGAAACTTAAGAAATAATGAGCTACAGAGTGGAAATAGTGAAATGGGAACTTACTCAAAAATATCTTTGCTCAATATAAAAAGTAGATAACTGTGCACTTTTATGACCATAACATCATTTTTGGAAATGCCATACAATGCCAGACAAGGACCTCCATAACCCCCAGGATGAGAAGATATTATTACAATAACTTTTCTAGTCCTTTGCATGTGTTTCTGAAATAACATTTTTGATAATAAACCAGACACATGTGCTATCTTAAGAGCCCTCATTGGGCTATAAAACCTCTAAAGGACCATTTGGATGGTAAAACACTAGTTAAAAAAAAAAAGCATCTCATTCCAACATGTACTTAACAATGGTTTTCAAAGGAAGATGTTGAGCAGCTCTCATAGCATTTGTGCCAGACTTTCCACACCCATTCAGGAATCTGGTTGTCTTTGCCTTGGCTGGCTGTGAACAAATGAAGAACCATATCCCTGGGGTGATGACCAATGGTAAGGCGATTTTTTAAAAGTGTACAGGCCCTTCTGCAATCCTAGACGGAACCTGATCCAGTTTGTAGATTATGGGAATGGATCTGGCAAATATGGCCAAGGGGCATTTGGGGTAGAAAAAACTAAGAAACAGAGAGTCTCCGCCAACTTGCCTAGTTAATGCAGTATGTTAGCAGAGAGGAAGAGTCTGAAACTTGCTATTCTTGTACCCAATTGCTGTCTTGCTTTAACTAAAGTTGTATCGATAATTGTTCTGGCAAAATATGGGGGCACCTTCATTATTGTGAATTCTTCCTTTAAAACTTCAGACGGGGTTGGGTCCCTGTGTTTGGGGATGCCATTAATCCTTCCTTTTTGCAGTCTGTTGCTTGGCACATTGCATTATAATTATTGTTTATGTCTAGGTCTGACTCTTCCATAAACTGAAAGACCTCTGAGAACAGTATTCATCATTGTGTCCCCAGGACTCAGAACAGAGACAGACAAAAAGTATCCCAAAGCAAGTTTGTTAAATGAAAGAATGAAACAAACAATAAATAATCTTGAGGCTAAATGATGTACCTGTTGAGAAGGTAATGTACTCTCTATTGTTTTGCAAATAAACCTCAGTAGAAGTCCCACCATCTTACATTCTTTTATTGCTACAAAAGCCTCACTTTGTAGTGTCAGATTCAATTTTGCATATTATATTCTTAACTATATACATGTCACTTGCCCAAAAGTCATCTCATTTAACAAAATATTATTGTTTTCATTTTCATTTAACTGATGAAAAACTAAAGCTCAGAGTGGTTATGTGCCAAAAAGGAAACATTTTTAAGAAGAAGGAACATAAGCTTTCACTTTGGGTAACTTTATTGTCATATAAGTAAGCCTTATGATTCTGAAGCATGTGTACCATTTCTTTACTGCTTATAATTCCAAATAATTTAAAATTACAAGTCACATTAACTCATAGGGCAAACATCGTGGAGATGGCTTAAATGGAATTTTGTAATTAGGGTGTTATATTATAACTAAGAGCAAAGATTTGGGAGATAAACTCCATGAGTTCAAATACATAACCCATGGAAAGACCTCTATCTCACCTTCTTTATTTCTAATACGACTATAATAACACTTCACGTGGTTAGTGTAAGGACTAATTTGTTTAATGTAATAAAATACTTAGGACATAGACAACACAGAGACATAATATGTGGGTATTAGCGATTATTCACATCCTCATTTAAAGTACTTAAGTCAACATTTAGACAATTATTATCTCTTACTGAAAACAGAGTAGAAAAATGGCATTTTTTCTACATATTATTATAGGATCAAAGATCATGGCTTTAGCATGGAAGACCTTACCTGATCTAGAAGGCCCTTCATGACCTGGCACCACCTTGCCGTGTCCCTGAGCTCTATCCACCTTCTACCTGCTCCTCAGTTTTACTGCAGTGTGCGCATACTCAGAAAAGTGGGAAACCTCTGGGGCTTCCAGGTCTTTGCCCAGCTGCTCATCTGTCAGATGATACAGTCTCCTTTCCACTCCCCAATCCTTTGTCTGCAGTGTTCCTTTCACTTCTTTAGGGATCAGCTAAAACTTCATCTCTTTATGTATCCATTCCAATCAAAACTGCTCTAGACTCCCTTCTAAGTATTCCTATCGCCCCTGTATCTACCTCTGTGATTATCAACTGATCTGAACTTGCCCCTCTACTTGTCTGCCTTCCCTACTAGACAACAAACTACCCATGAATAGAAGTTGAGTCTTTTCACCATTTAATTTGTCACATCTGGCACTACATGGAGAATATATTGGAGTTCTCAATAAACAGCTATTGAATGAATATATGGATGAGAAATATCAAGTTCATTAGAACAGCTTTACTTGATTGTTTAAAACAGTGCTCTCCAAGTGTTTTCAAATCAGAACATATAGCACAAAAGGAAAATGACAGACAGATTGTCCACCGGAGGCTAATGGGGATTCTGACTGCCACTGGCCCCAGCCAGTCTGGAGAACTGAAAGAGGACTCATTTGCAATACCCTTGACATGGAGGGATACCATAGCTGGGAAATTCAGGCTCAGAGCACAGAAAATGAGAATTGAAATCTTATCTTCCTACTTTTTCTGCCATTTTCAATGTGTCTTCATCAGGCAACTCTAACGAATTGAAGTTGAGATGCCTTTTTTCATAAATGTGCTGGTGGCATGTTTAATACACTGGTTGGAGCAATCAGAAAGTGTGGGACCTAGGCCTGCAACTCATAGAATGCCATGGGCCTACCCTTGTAATTAACAGTTTCTTTGCTTATAAAATAGGGCTGAAAAGACCTGCTCTGGCTACCCTGCAGTGTGGAGCAAGTTGCTACACTATGCATCATGGGAACACAGGCTCAGCAGAAATTTTCAGCCAATGACTGCTTTATCACTTATACAGCATAAAAGGTCCAAAAGAGCAGAGGAGGATATCCCATCATGGCCATTCTCCTGAGGAGACCAACTGCCTCAGGGGCTGTGGATGACAGTTCTACAGACCCTATGCCCTACTTCACCTTGGAGAGGAGATTAAAATCTGTGCTGCTGGAGGGCAGGGTATTTATACACCCCCAGAGTGAGCTGCCCTACCACTGAGTATTCAGGCCCAGATAGCAGCTGGAACTGTTTATTCCCTGTTTCCAGTTTTAAGATAAGGTGTGACCTTTTTTTTTTTTTTTTTTTTAAAGAAGATTTAGATTACTTAACTGTCACATAAAATTATAAAGGATTCCCATATGCCCCACTCCCTCCCCTTCTCACACTTTCCCACATTAACAACATCTTTCATTAGTGTGGTACATTTGTTATAATTGATGAACCCATATTGAAGCATTGCTACTAACCATGGACTACAGTTTACATTTTCGTTTACACTCTGTCCCACACAATTTTGTAAGTTGTGACAAAATATAAATGGCCTGTATCTGTCACTGCAATGTCATGGAGGACAAATCCAATGTCCTGAAAATGCCTCCATGTTGCACCTATTCTTCCCTCTCCCATTCCTCAGAACCTCTGGTGGCTACTGACTACATCAATGATAAGAGTTCTTCCATTGCTAGAATAATAATAAGTCTATAATAAAATAATAATACGTCTACTTTAATCCATTGTTCATTCCCCAATCTTGAGGATTTTCAGATAGTGATGCCCACTCTGCTTCTAATTGAGATGGGGCTTAGATCCCATGGGGTAGATAGATGGAGATATCTTACTTGCAGTTGCAGACACTCTCTGTTCCTTGGCATAGGTATTGTCCATCATCATCTCCTTGTTAGTTGTCCTGGGTGAGTCCAATGAACTGAAGAGTAGATGTTGCAACTCCTTTTAATTAGACCTAACATCTTTCAGGGGCTACAGAATGAAAACATATTGAAACATCTGCACACAATAGAAAAGGAGGCAGGGGTAGGCAAGGTCTGGGAGATGGCTGCTAAGTGTGTCCCTGCTGTCCCTATCACATAGGACTACCAGTTTGAAATCAGGTGCTATAAGTAAATGCTGGAGGAAGAGTCCATTCTCTTCCTTTTCCAGCTTCTAAAAGCTGCCGGCATTCATTGGCTAACAGCCCCTGTACTCAAAGTCAACCAGCCAAGAGCAGAGTTCTTCTCACATTGCCATCTCTCCAGTTCTCCCTCTTCTTTCTCTCTCTCTTCCACATTTAAAGATCCTTGCACTTACATTGGGCCCTCTCAGATAAATACCCTATTTTAAAGTCAGCTGATTTGACAGCCTTAATTCCATGTGCAACTTTAATTCCCCCCTTTTCACATATTCACAGGTTCTGGGAACTAGGACATGGATATCATTGAGAGGGTCATTATTCTGTTTACAGCATCTTATAAATCAGGACATAAAGGAGAATGAATAGAGGTGCTATTAATAAATGTACCAATACAATAAGCAATCACCAGTGCTTTTCCAGGAAAAGTGTCATCCAAATTATAAATCAGTATTCAGGAGATGCCAGAATTTAAAATGCTTCTTCTAGTGGCATCAATATTTTTGAATGTGCAATATTGGAAATCTCTTTTTATATTTGGGGAAGTCCCCACTTCTTAGAAGGAATATGCTTCCATGTAGAAATTGAAAAGATAATATCAATGCATTGTTCTCCCCTTATAGGTGAAGCACAAATCTCAGCTATAAGGGGAGAATCTCACATCTTTGAAAAAAACACCATTAGAATGTGTATTCTTTTCCTACATCCTTGTTATGATGTCAGAAAATTTCTTATGGATGAATCCATTTCTGTTAACTAGTTCTTCCAAGCCTGCATATCATTCCAGAGAAGTGTCTTTATGTACATTCGTAATTTTCTGTAGTATTACATCTTCCTTTCCTTTTCATCTTTTACTTATTAGGCTTCAAATATGCTGGCCACTTCATGAACTATTGCCAAATAATTCTCATGTCCAGGGCAATGAGTATGTGGAAGTGAAGATATTGGTGTTTCACCTGGCTTAGCTTGCCAAGGAGTCCCCTTAAAGGCCACATATCTGAATCTCTCAGATTTTAAAACCAAGAATGCAACTCTAAGTCCAAAGCATCTAACCCGGCTGCATTTCCCATTTTGGTCCTGGACTCCAGGAAGTACTTGAATTTTCAAAGCTGCCAGGATATATATTCACAGACTTGAGACTCAAGTTACCATGGGATAACCTTCATGGAAGTCTCCTTAGACTTCTATAATCCTCCAGTATCAGCAAAAAAGAGAACGCAAAACCATTAAACAAATTAGTCTAAAATCTGTTCAGAGACCACACAGAGGTTGTAACACATCTGGAAAAAAGCATATAGAGTGGGCCTAGTAGGGAGGGAGAGGCTAGGAAAAGGGAAATTTTAATCAAGCAGATCAAGGAGAAAAGGGGGATAGAAAAGTATCAAGCTAACTTGGATGCAAAGTCATTAGTGGGTATTGATTTGTTTGCAGACATGAGGAGCACGGTCCTCTACATTCCTCTGTTGAATGTGTGTTTTCCTGGCTCCCAGCCATTGAGCTAGTTCCCTCCCACCTTCATGAACAGCTTTCACTTTGTAACACCACCACCTCCGCTTGTGTTACTAGTATTGCAGCCAACCCGACATCGTCTTAGGGCTCCACAAAAGTGTTTCCTTCTTGGCCTCATCATTCTGGATCATACAATCTTGATAGTCAATTGGCTTTAGCTTCTAAGAGTGTCTGACTCATAGTAACTCAGGTTTTGTAGCCCAGGTGGCACAGAGGGGAAGCAGTGCAGGGTAGTGAGCAAGGGTATGAATTTTAGAGTCAGAATTCCTGGGTTTGAATTTAAGCTCTGTCTCTTATCTTCTGGATGATCTTAATTTAGCTGAGCCTCAAACAGATATGGATCTGTGAAATGACAATGGAAGTGGTACTACTTCATTGGTTTGTTACATATATTAAATAAGTGAACTTACCCAAAAGTACTTAGAACAACTCATGGTACAGAGTGCTATATAAGTATTTGCTGTCATTATTATCATCTATGTGTCCCATTAGGCTCTAGGCTTACCCATCTTCCCCTGAATGGTTAAGTATTTTGAAATAAAAATAATTCATCTCAATATCAACAGTTGCTGCAAGTTCATTGTAATTTTACTGCCTAAGTATTCATTCTGTCAATCATACATTTCCCAAATGGCACTGACATCTTTCTCTCTTAGCCTTGTGCTGAGTCAGGAAGATGGCAGGGTTGGAAATGGGGAGCGGTATAGGGGTGGGCAGATGGGCATTCCACCACAATTGGACTCCTGGGAATTTTGGGTAGTGATGGAAATATTCTAAAGCTGGAATGTGGTAATGATTATGCAATCTAAAAAATTATTAAAAACTGTTGAATCGCACACTTACAATATGTGAATTTTATTACATGCAAATTATACCTCAATAAATATGTTAAAAAAAAAAAAAAGGTAATGCTTATTAACACACATTCCTATTATAACTTTTAGGGTAAAAAAAGACATAGAGTTATCTTGGAAAGAGAGTGGAAGCAAATAGTACATTGTTTCACTCCACTCAGGGTTTTATCCTGGTTTGGTTTGGTTTGGTTTGGTTTGGTTTGGTTTGGTTTGGTGGAGGATTACTTGTTTGGGGGATGGCTGAAATATTTACTTAAGGAAAAGTAACACCATCCTTTGGATGCTGAACATTTAGGGGTTATGAAATCAGGTAGCACTTCAGAAAGCCATGCTTACTTTTTTCTGGATTGAAGTGCTGGCAGGGTTGGGAGAGTATTTCGGACAAAATTTGAGAAATTTGCAACCTGCTGTCATTTGGCTGAGTAGAAGTGCCAAAGGGAAAACAAGGAAACAAAAAAAACTATAGGTTTGTCAAAGAGGTAGGTTTTTTGCTTTTTAATGCCAAACAAGAATTGAATAGTATGTACCCTCTAATTGCTTTGAGATTCGTTCAATAAAAGAACCTTAGTAAAGGAAACTGTTATTACTAGGATCATTGATTTTAGTAATACTACTGCTTTTTTGGATAGCATAGTCTATTTTAAGCCAAAAGGACATGGTCCATATACTATTGAAGCAGGTTAGATAGGAAACCAATAGACTGATCTGGAACCTGGCAAGAAGTCCATGTGGATATCAATACCTCCAAGATGGCTGCTGGAAGAGCACAAGAAATTCCATGCAGAATGAGATTGCCTCTGGAAGCCAGGAAAAGCCCTGGATATTCTCCGGGGGCTTTATCATTGGGCCCTCCTGGGGTATTGATGGATGGGGTAATCAATCCAAACAGCAAACAGCTGGGACTCCTCCTGTGTCATTAGCAAAGGGGTGGAATAATTAATGGTTTAAAAAGCAAACCCAAAGGCCTTTTGCTCTCTCTTTCTCTTGCCTTTGGACCCCTGTTCTGGCCACCTTTACCCCCGCCTGGGGATCAATATGCAAGTAAAACCTGGGCATTTATAATCTATAATGGGAAATTGTAATCTGTAAATCAGCCCTCTTTATCACTCTTCAGCCCCTTCCTCTCTACCTGGGACCTATGATCTGTTATTTTCTCCCATTTATCTTTTCACCATTCCTTAAAAAATTACTGGCTTAACTCACCTGGCATGCTCTTTAAATACATTTCTTGTAGCTTAGTCCAGAACCTAGACAAAATCCGGTTATACTATGAAGAAAAAAAAAAAAAAAAAGGAATGGAAAAGAAAAGAAGAAGATGATGAAGAAGAAATACAAATTCCATCACCTGATAAATCTTTAATAGTTTATTACCCATCCATAACAAACAAACAACTAATCAGAGGAATAAAAATCTTCCTCTTTCAATTGTGCAAGGAGTTTACTTCAAACACCAATCCCAAGGAAAGATTTCATCAAATCCCCTTTGTATTTGATATTTCTCTTTGCTAATTCTCTTCTCTTCTGAAACCTGCACCAACAAGGTGCATAGCTGCTTCTTGATATGAATGGTAGATATCAGCAGGAATTACAAGATTTGAATTTAAACAATAACATCAGTGTATGTGACTATGTGACTGTTTATGTAGTGACTGCTTGCACAGTAACTGCAGAAAACTTTTGCAGACATCACTTTATTTTTAGATAGATATTTCTTTTTAAAAAGATTTAGGATGTGTTTTAATAAACCAATGAATTCACTCCATTTGTAACTCTCATCTTTGAGGTCTTATTTTATTAAAAAAAAAAAAAAGTCAATGCATTTAACTCCCTGTAAAATGCATCAGTAATGGTTTCTAATCAAGAGATATGCTACATGATATTCTCCATGGTTGTACATTTCTGTTTTAAGAGAGTTGAAAGTTGCTCCAGTGTGTCTATGGGTCTCAGAGAGCTCAGAAAGAGGACAGAGTCTTCCCAGGGTCTGGTCAAGATAGGAAAGGACACAAATGAGCTTCCTCTGGGAGTGTGCCAGGCATTCAGGTAGCTGCTTTGACTCTATTAAGGGCACTGATAAAGCAGATGTCTTCCCTAGAAACAGATTGGCCTCTTCTGACCTGCAGAAGTGAAGGTACCTAGAAGCCGGATTTACTCGGAGTTAATGTTTACCTGAATTATTGATTGCCACATGAGATACAAAACAGCTGGCGACTCAGTTTGTGATGCTTTCTCTTTGAGTTACAAGAGCTGAGCTATAAATCCAAACCTGAAAGGATTTCTTTCATCTTTTCTACTTGTGAAATGTACCTCTTCAACAGAAGTGACCCTGGATCATTTTAAATCAATTACTAATAAATCTGTGGTACTTTTCCTGTCTCTCATTGAAAGAGAAAGAAACATTTTAAGAATTAATTTTGTCCCTAGTTTACTTTTGTCAAAACTGCTCAGCTATGTCTTTCTTTATATAGTTCACAAAATGATCAGGTATTAAAAGTTTACTGGATGTTAACATGCCTTGAGGAACAGAGATGTTAAACCACTCAGTGAGTTAAAATATTTCAAAAGCTCATGCAGATGTTGACAACCAAAAGAAAAGCCACTGAATGGCAAAATGAAGTGTTTAGATCATTGTAATTGTATTTTCTTTATTGCCTTTTAATTCTTCTTACTCCAAAAGGTCTAGAAATGGTATGCAATAAAAGGTATATTCAATAAGACAATTCTCATTAGAATAAGAACAGAAAATTAAACCATAAAATAAAGAATGATGTAAATACTTCAGCCACTAAGTATGAGAGAAGTAATATTATCTATCATCTAATAGACTTTTGAATTTGAGCTTCCTGAAAGCTGGGGAAAAAAGGAAATATAACATACTAATTTTATCCCATAAAAATTAATATAGCAATTAAAAGAAAGATTCTCTATTATCACATTCTAAAACAGAAGCTCTTAACTTGAGGCATGCATCTTAATCACAATTTATAATCAAATTAATGTATATTCAAAATATATTTGTAAAATATCCACCAACTACTGATTCCAAATTGCCAAAAATATGCACCCCTGGTTTAAAAAACATTGTTGGAAAGGATTTTATCTTGTGCAATTATAAACAGGGTCCCAGTTGGCAAAATAGATTTGTCCTTAATTCTATATTTACAGGAAATACAAAAGTGAGCCTTATTTGGCTGCTTCTGGGGTCAGCTGTTGATAATAGCTGATGCTTATTACATCAAAGCACATATAAGTGAATTGGGATCTAAGCTATCAAAGTCCATGTGAATAATTTTCTATTTATTCTATTTCATCCAAGTATATAATTAGAATACTTAGGAGACTACATAAGTGGACTGATCCCAAGATCATCTATAATAGATAAAATTGCTAACATTGGAGTTTTTTTGTAAATACATTTCATGTATATATATTTCAATTGCTACATACGGAAGTGTCCATAAATTTTAGGTATCAGGTGAACAGAGAAAGCTGACCATTTGTTTTGAAATTTGAGAATCAAGAAAATATTCTCACCTACATGGAATTTTCCCGATAGTCACTGGGATGAAAAAATCCAAGCCTTTATAACAGGCAAAATATAGCCCTTTGCAACATTTGTGCCACTTGTAAACTTGCAACGAAGTGTTTAATGCTCAGCTTCTATTATAAATTATTACATCTCTGAAGGTAGGAATCTTATCTATTTTTTCTGCCACTGTAACCCTGGTGATTGGTGATGGATCTGGTCTGTTGTAGGCATTTAAAAAGCATTTGTTGAATTGAATTTAACTCTATTTTCTTTTTAAAGTAACTTTAATTTCTTTAACCATCTATATTACCAAAGAGGGGGAAATCCATCTTGGGTAGAATTTTTTGAAAAACAGCTCAATGGTTTCCCAGTTTTAAACAGCATAACTTCTTGACGTTTCCACCAAGGTGATTAAGATGCAAACTGTACCCTCAGATGACTCATTGAGTTAATATATTTTGAAAAGAGTTTTAAACTACTTTACTTTTTCAAAATGTGGTATCTCCCAAGAGCAATGGTTTTAAGTATGGTTTGACTGTTATTAAACTATTATTTTGGAAAATGGTCAAATGTTCACATAGCCATAAAGTCAAATAAACATGAACCCATGGTCACAATAGCCCATTACTTCCTTAACTTTTATCTAGAGCCTAAATCATGCCCTCTTATTTGCCATGTGTGGTAGATTGAATTGTGTACCCCAAGAAAAGACTTGTTCTTAATCTTAATTCAAGTGAAAACATTTGTAAATAGTGTCTTTGAATATGTTAAGGTGAGCCAGGGTGGGAACTCATTTGTGAATAGGATTTTCTAAGTTCCTGTTTAGATATGGCCCAATTGAATCAAGGTAGCCTTAATCCACATTACTGGATCCTTACAGAGAGCCCCCCATGTAACCAGAGGCAGAGATGCAAGCCAAGGAGCCCCAAAGATTGCAATGCTCCATCAACAGAATGCTCTTGACTTGAGAAGAAAGCCTGGCCTGTTGAGACCTTGATTTGGGAAATCTAGCCTCCAAAACCCATGCAAATAAATTCCTTTTGCTTAAGCCAAACAGTGTGTGGTGTTTGCCATAGCAGCCTGGGAAACTAAGACACTGTGGCTCAGGAGGTTATCATTTCGTAAAATGACAATACCATACTAATGTGTTCAATGTTAAAAAAATATAAAGTATTTGTAGGTTTTAAACATATTTACAATTATTAAATAACTGCAAAACTATTCTGTTATGCCTAACTTTGATTATGACAGGATACAATTCCAGCAAAGGAACAAAGCATCTACTATAGTAATATCTCCTAACAACAATCCTATAAGTAGATATTAATGATGTCATTTTACATACAAGAAATCAGAGGCTCATAGATATTGAGTCAGAATGTTAATTAAGTAAATTGTAAAATAGAATGATATTTTGTTCCAATCAGGTTAGATTAGGCAATACTGTGGTAAAGAACAATCTCAATACCAATAACTTGAAGGAACAAGGGATTTTGTTACTAATGTAGGTTGCCTGGGGGCTCTGTCCAACAGCATTGCCCTTTTCACTCTGGGCCAAAGGCTGACAGAGCAGCCATAATCTGGAAAAGTGCAGTTTGCTGGAGCAAAAGGACAGAGAGCTTTGAAGGGTCTCACATGGCAATTTAGCACTCTAGCCCAGAAGGAAAATATATCACCTCCACTCCCAACTCATTGGACAGAACTAGACACAGAGTTCTACCAACCACAAGGACACTGGGAAATCTAACCCTACCATGTGCTTGAGACAGTAGCACAGCGGTATCCCCTTTCCTAGTCATTTGTTTCTCCCCATACCTCCTATTATAAAGAATTCAACTGTTTTAAGGTCCTTAAAGTATTATCAAACCCGGGCAAGCCAGAGGGGATTCTGAAAAGATGTGGTGGTGGACATTCCTGAAAATAGAGTTGGTGGTAGAGTTTGGGAGTATGGTCTCTAAGGTCAGAACAGGGATTCTAAATACAATTGTACACTATGCACACGGACAAAGGCACTAAACCTGAGCCAGACAACCTAACGCCTTGGCCCACTCTCAGTGTTAATTTAAGCTTACTATTTTAACCCTCCAAAGCCATGTACCCCACTGTTAAAGCTAAAATAGAAATATTACTTAGTTCAGAGGATTTCTGGGAAAACTAATTGAGATGAGGCATACCAGGTGCTTTACACATTGCAGCATTTATTAAACACTTCATAAAATTAGTTCTTGGTATTGTTGTACACCTTAGTTTTCTCTTATTCATCATTAACAAATAAACAGTCGTTTATGTGAACTTTTGATCATTGCCTTAGGATACGTTGCTAGAAATAGAATAAATGGACCAAAGGATATGAATCTTTTGAAGGCTTTGACTAATATTTGCTTTTGGGAGTGGCTCTACCAATATACATTCCTACCAACAGTGAATAAGGGTGTACATTTTACCATACCACCACCATCATGGGATTTCAAGCAACTTCCCAGGATTATTCTCCTTCAACCTCCTGTGATAGTCCAAATTCCATTCTTAGAATTGTGTTAGTTTCCTAGTTGCTAAAACAAATACCATCCAATGGATCGGCTTTAACAATGGCAAAGTACTGGCTCATGGTTTCAGGACAGTACACCTTCCTTCCACTTACATTTAGATATATTTGTTGTGCTGTCCACTCTGAAAGTGTTGATACAAACAGCCCTGTAGTTGGAGCCAACTCTCTGTACATAAGCACAGATTTAAACTGACTCTGGGGACTGGAGAAAATTGCCAATGTTTTCCTTGGAGGTAAAATTCTCAGGGAGTCAGAGGTATAATGGGAGGGAAAGGTTATTTTCTCAATAATTTGATGAAATATTTTCCATCTTTGCAAGCAAAGCATCTGCTGGAATCAGGTGGACATATAAGAGGATAGCTGAAGAAAAAAATGAATTGATATCCTTTGGAAGGTAGTGCTCAAATCAATTTATCATTATTTGTCTCCTCCATTCCCTTTGCTGCGGAAATACACCTGGTTCCTTTTTCCACTGAATTAAAAGTGAAACTATTCTTTGATCCTTTGAGGAAGCAATTCATGTGCTAGTGTTCCTCCAGGTCACTGTCTAAGCCCACTCTATTTAAACAGCTGTATATAAAATGATAGAATCACTAAGACTCTCACCTTTTTAGCAATGAACCTTTTGAAGAGCAAGTTCCCAAATGTCATAACATTTCATATTCAATCTACACACCAACAATAAAAACCTGAGAATTTATCTTTTAAAATGTTTCCCAATTTGTGTTAAACACTGTACTCATTCAGTTTAGTACCTGAGCTCGCAGCAATTTTCTTGCTATGAATGTTTTGTTCCAGAATATTCTATCACTAGCAATTTCCCTGAACACCCCCCCCACACACACACACACCTAAATATTTCAAGGATTAAAGTTTTGAAGAGCTTTTCATTGAATCCTGTTTTAAAACCCTATATTTTCATGGATTCTAAAATTAAACCTACTTCCTTTTCTGGAATTCCGAGATGGTGCAAACATATATTAACCCACCTGCTTCTGAGAATGGCATCCCAGGAATACCAAAGCATTAAGTCTATGCTTTGGTCATTCATAGAAGGGGAGTGGAGATGTCAGAGCTGGAGAAAATTGTATATCATAGCAAGCGTGTTGATACTCTATGAAAATTAGTTTACCTTGGTCAAGCACTGTTGGATTTTTAAAATTTGTTCCCGCTCTTCGCAAGTCTGGGAAGTCCTGAGATGGGGAGCTACAGCCCCAAGGGCAAAAGAGTCAAAGGGAAAAACCTTTCTAAAGGCTTTGCAATTCCAACTGTGAGAGAGTCTGAATAGTTACAGAGGGAAGTATACCCAGAATGATAGAGAAAATGAGAGATGCTCAATAAGCTTTTAACACTTTTCTACACCAAAGAACTGATTAAATATGAACTCATTCTGGCCAAGAATCTGCCTAGGATGGCATAATTGCAAGCTACTGAGAGCGAAACTGAGACCGATAGAAGTTTTACACCGAATATCAATATTTAGAAGTTTTTATTTCTCCTTGTGGAAATGCCTATGAAGCCCAAAGCCCAAAACTTGGGAGGCATTTTCTATGTTTTTCTTCTTCTTCTTTTGAGAAATGGAATATGCTATTGGAAACAAAATTTTAGTGCTTGGTAACCACTATTTTGGCTTCCAGCGAAGTTAGCAACAGGGGGCAAATAACGGTGAACTTGTTCATGAATCGTTTCCCCACTTCTTAAGTCACCTATGGGAATTTGCCAAACACTAAACATGTGGCTACTAAAGTAGAGGGTAGTAAATATACTAATGTATCTATAAGAATCTAAATCTACTGAGAAATAAAAATGTCAATCAAGCAAAGTATTGGGGCTTTATATGAAATAGGGATACATACATGTACCCATTTGCCCACTCACACACAGTTCCTGATTATTATATGGAACAAAACTTTTCTTTTAAGTAGATTTAGTAAAGTCTGGGTTTTTATAAACCCATCCTTAAATATATTTCTTGCTACCTTTGTTTTCTGGTCACCATGACCATAAGGCTTCCTGAATTTATTAAAAAACATAGCAGGTTTTTTTTTTTTTTTTTTCTTGTTTTCTTTTCCTATCTCCCAGTAATAAGTTTATCTCAAGTATCTAAGGATGGAATATGGTGTCTTTTAAAACAGCAACTTGGCTTAGTTATTCAGAAATGATTTTGCTCTCATATCTTGGATAGTTTTTCCAGTGTGGAAATGGTCATAGCAAGTCTTTTATCTAAATCCCAGGCAAGGATGATAGTATTTGCTTTAAAAACTATTGAGTTCCTCTATACTCCCTTGTATGACTCCTTCCCATATCAACCAAGCTGGTGATGATCCTTTCTTCTGATGCCAAATGTTTCTCATAGAACTTATCTTACGTTATTTATATAATGTCTATCCAAATTTCATTTCCTTACTTAAGCAAAAGCAATGACACATATGTGTGCACATCTACACAAATATATAGACATAACTCATTTTATTGTGCTTTGCATTCTTGTAATTCACAGACACTGCATTTTCACAAATTGAAGGTTGTGGCAACCCTGCAACAAGAAAGTCTATCGAAGCCATTTTTCCAACAGCATGTGCTCACTTTGTGTCTTACTTCTTGTAGCCAATAAACTACAGTAATTTATTGGCTCACAGCTTTGAGGTTAAACAACTTCAAAATCAAGATATTGTCAAGACTGTTGTTCCTTGGTTTATTTATAAAGAAAAATAATGACTATGGCCCTGTCTTTATTTGTGCCTTCTAAAACTAGAAAGTCCTGTTACCATAATGTAGATAATGAAGGGCCAGATTTCACAAGGTAGAGCTCAGAGATGAGCTAAGGATCAAAATATCAGGATTTGGATAGCCTAGTGTCAGCAGCAAGTTGAAAACACTAGGACTAAGAAAAACAGAGATCAAGGTAAGAGAGGTGAACTTTGAGACCACTTATGTTCAGTACTTAACAACTCCATCTATTTTGAAGCACCTGATCCATGACTTCCAGTTACACAGCCTGTTTCTATTCCTCCCTCCATCCCTTCCTCCTTTCCATTCTTCCTTCCTTCTTTTCATATTATTTGTCATGTACTCTGCCAGACAAACTATGACAATAAATAATCCATGGCCTCCATCCTACAGGATTTACTACTCTAACTTGACCAATGTTTTTCATACTTTAATGGGCATAGAAAACAACAGGGGATCTTATGAAAGTGCAGATATAATAGGCATGGGGTAGGTCTAAGATTCTGCATTTCTAGCAAAACTCCAGTCTTGCTGCTGTTCATGCTACTTCTCCACAGTCTGAGAGGCAAACATCTAGTCTGGATCCTCTGAACCTGCAGTTAATGATGTGTAAATATTCTAGAACATGGATTATATTCCCATCTTCAGTTTTGCATTTGATCCTAAAGTAAACCAAAGATAAGATGTTAACCAGAAATTATCACAAAGCATTGATTATGAAAGAAAGTGGGTTGGTAATATCAACCTGATAATTAACGAAGAAATCATTAATAAAAGTAAGACAAAGGTTATGAAGTCGTAGCAAAAGTGTAGAGATTTCTAAATAAACAGGAACACCTAGAACTGGATTTAGGTCTAAGTAAAGTTTCTATAATGAGCATAATTGTCCCAGATATCTTGACAATCCTTATGCACAGCATAAAGAAAGGTAAAAGATGTTAGGGCAATAATAAGCAGTGATGAACTTGTTTAATTATACTTTCCAGGAGCTGCTGGGTCCAATTATCTTGGTGCTAAAATACCCTCTAATTGGGTATGAAACACACATCATGGTTAATTACACTGTACATCATTATATAGGCTTGAAATCATTAAGAATGTTTTCATTTCTCAATTGGCCTAGAAAAAAAGTACATATACATCAAGTTTCACTCCTTAGAGATTTCTCTGAAACTCATGAGATCATCTAGATACGAATTTATGCAAATTTATAACCCAAGAATCTTATTGAGTCCATAAGCTGCTTATCATAGCCGAGATACTTTGATATCTAGGCTATGATAAGAAGTACAGTAACTTGAGGAACCAAAATATTATTGGAAAGACTATTATTTAAAAATATATATCAGTCACATAAAATTACTATGTTTTGGGAGCCCAGCTTCATAACAAATATTGGATCATCAAGTCCAAATGCATTGCATAATATTGACTATATGATGTTCAGAGAGTTGGAAGATTAAAACTATAATGCCCAACACTAGAAAAAAAAATCATAGAAACACATTAGAGTTGGGATTATCTATCCCAAGGAGACCTAGACAGTCCATCCTTAGAGAATTGAAAGACATGCTCTTGATTAAACATGCTCTTGATTAAACTTCTGTGTTATTAGCCTACAAGATACTAAATTAGAATATTTAGCAAAACTTGAAATGAATACAAGATGCTAATCTTTTGAGGGAAAATAGAACCAGAAAGATGTTTATGAATCAGGGAATCTACAACTTGATTTTCAAAGCATCTTGATCCTAGAAGTTTGTGGCCATGTTGCTATCTCTCTCATTGGATTATCTATCTCCTGGCCTTGGTGATCTGACCTGTGATATTTAACAGGATTTTCCTGATGTGACTATCTTTTTGGTTGCTAGCTGACTCATCCATGTTGTAACTGGTTTTCTCCATTACATTTCACCTTTCCGGTCTCCATCTTCCTGCTGCTATCCTTCTATCTTACTGTGCCAAATAGTCATGCTCCTTTGAGCCAACACTTTTCCACTATTACTCACCTTAAACAGGGCAATGCTTAGCACTTATTAAATTCTGATAGCTCATCTCAAAACATGGTGCACTATACAGCTACTATAAATAACGATTCCAAGGTACCTTAGAATCCTCTGTCCATTAAATCATTTCAGAAGTCAGGGTATTTTAAAATAAGGATTTCTTTAACCTATCTTCTCTTCCCAGAATATATATATGTAATTTGATTAATCCTAAGTCTCTGAGTGACACATTCTATACCCAGCAATGTTGGAATCTGATTTTCAGTAAGTTTTTCCATATCCTTTCAATGAACCAGTTCACTAACCTGAGCCACAAAAATTTAAAAGTAATGACAGTTATCATTTTTAAAACTTTTATTTTTCTTTTCTGCCACTGTCACTTCAGGAATAGAAAGCATTTAGAGAAGGCTTGTCATGTTTGATAAACATATTCTTAAAACAATATTAACCATTAACAAGAATTAATGCATGTCTACTTTGCTTGCTTGCACATAAAGATTAAAGTATTTAGAATATTTGCTGACTTTTTCCCTGCTATTCCTGTAAATTCAGTTTCACTTCCACTACCTATTTAAATTTCACTTGGCTCCTTTAAGAGAACTAAAGTGCAAGAAGGAAACATGTTCTTTTTCTTTACTAATCTTAAAAGGTCAAACAAACTTTTATGATGAAAAGAATTAGTGCCACAGATTAAACAAATTTTAACCTTATTAATTTATAAAAAGTGGAATGTAGTTTTGCAATCACAAGTAAAGTGACTTTTCCATGGTAAATTTTTTAAATTTTCATTTCATTTTAAACTGTATCAAAAACTCTTGACATTTCTATGGGCTGACTAAATCACATAACATTTGTTATACCTAGACAAGCCAATAGCAGTCTTTAACTACTTGGGATTCCTTTCTCTGTTAACAGTACCAGAGCATATGTTCTTTAATTAATTCTACAAACACTTATTGAGCATCTTCCACATGGCAGGTATTCATGACACAAAGCCAGAAACACAAGGCAAATGCCATGAAAAATTGAAGTCTAATGGGTGAAAGAAGAATTCATTGAATAATTACTAATGTATTATGACAAATTATGGGAAGACAGAGGAGTACCAGATTTAATCTGGAGATCAGGGAAGTCAGTTTTAATTAAGTGGGTATTTGAATAAGAACTGAAAAGAAAACTAGTTAACCAAGTTAAGGGGGAGACATGCTTTGCCGAAGAAAGGAACATGTCTAAGACCTAGTTGTAGGGGGAAGCATGTCACATTAAGGCACATTGAGGAGGCCAGAGTTGCTAAAGCATAGAAGGGGAGGCACAATAAGCTCTCAGTCTGTTGATTCTATCTTGCACAACCTCTGCTCTATCTGCCCCCACCAAAAAAAAAAAAAGGAATAAAGAAAAAAAAAGAAAAAAGAAAAGACAGTACCAGATCTCCCATTGGATTGAGGTTTACTTAATCATTGTGGAGCTGACAGTACAGGGTTGCATAATAGGGCCTGTTCTGGAAAGATAACTCTAAATGAAAAACTCAGCACTGAGACAGATCTGCATTAGCCCAAATTCTGTGCTAAAGCAGATTGCGTTATAGCTGGCCTTTGATGTGTTCTCAGAGTCTACTAACTTAAAAATAAAGATAAATGTATGTCTAGAAAAACTTTCAAAGGGACTTAAAATTCATTGTCTTCTCCCATTTTTACTGTAGGGATAAATAGTAAATTATATTTATAATTTATAATAGTAAATTATAACATTCCTTTATAATTTGGCAGAAACCTACTGTTATCATCTCTGTGTATACTTGTAGGACATTGGGGCATGGTGGAAGTATACTTTCACATGGGTGGCAGAATAATATGGCCTTTATAAAAATTAACATAAAAGATTTTAAATGAAAATAATAAACACTACATTATAAACTCCATGTACAACTTGATCATACCTTATTAGCACAGGACATGTCTGTCACAGCTTAATGAAAAGTAAGTTTTGCTACATAGAAATAGTGAATAATTGAATGAATGACTTACTACCACCAAGAATAGACTCAATCTCCTAAAAATTTAATCTGGTAAAATAATCATATTTGTTACTGAGACTGTGATATTTGCTTTCAAATTATAAGTTTGGGTTTAGAATATTAGCAGCACAGGCAGTTAATTTAATTCTAGGTCAATGCATCAGCTAAAGCACTATCTGATGGCTAAGGTAGTGCCGTTTGTATAGTGCTTCCTGAATTCTAAGCTTAGGTTAGGCTTTGTGAATGCTTTTTCACTGTTTCTACACAACAATCCCATGAAATAGGTCCTACTTTTATTCTCAATTTATAGATGAGAAAAAAGTAAGGTTCAAATAGGTTAATTAAATGCCCCCAAGGTAACATAGATAACAACAGTCAGAGAGATAAAATGGTACTTGCACACATCTGGGTAGCTACCTTGACTTGGCCTTTTGTTAGGGGTAGATAAATGAGATGACTGGAAGAAAGAATATTTTCCCACTCAAATATGAAGTACTTATACTATAATTAAAGGTTAAATTATAAACAAAGTCATGTACAAGTCCTTTGGTCTTGGAAAGAGCAATCCTCAATATGTAGTCAAAATGAGCAAAGGAATGAAGGAATGATTGAATGGATGAATGAAAATGACAATGAAAAAAAGGAAGCAATTTGAAGATTTTACACAGTGAACTGTGATGAATCAGTTTACCATATCTCAGAAATATAATACTTAAGCCGGCTGGTGATTTATTTGTGCTTAACTATATTATTTCATATTTCACTGGGCACAGATTATATGCTAACTGCTATAATATGGTGTAGAAACAAAGATAAATAGGGCCTGATCTATTCTAGGGAGAGACAGACAAAAATTATGATAATGTTTCATAAGCACAACACTGTAAGAATATACACGCAAAGCAGACAATAAGAACATGAGATCTGATTTTAAAGGGTCTAGGAAACTGGGCCTCCAAGGATGAGTGTTAATTCCTTTATAGAAAAGGTGGGAATGTACTAATTTATGGGAGCTGGTGAGGGCTGGCAGCAAGAATCTGGGCCAGTGGATTCAGTCTATGCAAATAGAAATGGAGTTGAGAATTGAGCTGGGATCCAACAAGGGAAGAGGGCATATATAATAAAAATAAAAATAATTAAGGTTTATGTACTACTTATTATATGTGAGACACTATGATAATCATTTTATTATTTATCGAATGTAAACCTCATAATCAGACAAATGAGCTGAGGTCCAGAGAGATTAAGTGACTTTCTCAAGGTCACAAGAGCTAACAAGTGGTAGAGTCAAGATTTGAAAGTAAGTCTTTTATGCTGTATAATATCCCAGCTTAACCACACTGCTCTTATGGAAAAATGGAGTGACAGTACCGCTTGTAAAGCCAGATTTGGAGATAATTAAAACTTTTAATGATAGAATGGATGATTATATTATGAAATAAGTTCAAATTTGGTTGAGAAGAATATAGAAGAAGGCACTCATCATCAACCTCAGATAAAGTCAATTTTCTTGCTGTTGTTGAAGACCTAGGCACACACCTCTCATGGGCATGCTTAACCCTTATCCAGAATCATGCCAAGGTAGGTTCGGGAACATCTTGCTTCAAAGTAGAATAGTCCAAAGATAAAATGCAATGCAATGTTACAACAATGCAAATTGTTGTTAAGATTAATATTCAACACCATCTTGAGAACTTCTGATTCTGAGTTTTTACTCTTATTAAAATCAATAGTTCTTATAAACGTGCCCTTCATAAGATGCTGACTTTTATGGGACCTGTTGTGACAGCATCAGCACAAAAAGGTTTTGTCTGTATCCCCTAGGAGTCTGCAATCAGAAGAGAAGAAAAACATATTAAATCAGGCCAATGAGCTCACAGAAAGATAAATGTTTTGAACATCTAGATCAGTTTACACACTACAGCAAATTTGTAGCATTTACGGAAAATCTTGGGAGGGAAAAAAAAAAGAAAGAAAAACCACAACAAACTAAATTATCTTCTCCATTTCCGAAGGCATCTGGGCCAAGTTCCATATTTGATTAAAAGAAGTCCAGTCCTGCAATCTCTGGTCTTGGGAGAGCAGACTGAAAAGCAGGTGAAAGAAACAAAGAAACTCTTCCCCTTCTTTTCTTCCTTTCTTTTTCTAACAGCCAGAAATAAGGATTATTTAATTCCATGTTGGAAGTCATAGTCATTTTTCAAAATCAATTTTTAAAGGCACCGTTGTCATATGTTTACCCTCCAGGTGTCTACTTTCTCAAGGTAAGAAAAGGGTTCACAGGGCATCTTATCTCAAACTGATAAAGAGATGCAAACAGAGCCAGGCCTATCTGGGCTACCATAAGGCCTGTTTGACTAATTGCCCTGATTGATCATTCTCTTGATGCCTGATGTTGTTACTGCACCCAGCATAGCTGAGATAGCACATGTTTAACCCCTGACCTTCCAGCTGCCTAGACCATGCTGCTCTGGAACTAACAGTTCTCCATCATCACTTCCTCCCCAGAGCAGCCAGGGAAAGATATCCATTCCTAAGCAAATAGCAAAGGCGCTGACCCTGTCATGAGTCACTAGTCTGGCTACCCACTTCCAAGATTCCCCTTTTAGATATTTATTCAGCTTGTCAGAGTTCCTGGCAAAGAGGATAGTGATTTTTGACCTAAATAGGATTCATGCTAACTCTGGGAACAGTAATTTCTCAAATTTGAGATATCTTTAATGGATTCTGTAGGCATCCCATTCTACCCTTTTAAGATAACTTTTTCTTTAACAGAAATGATTAAATAGCAAAAGCCACAGAAGGGACAAAAGAAAAAAAAAAAACAAAAAACCCCAGGGTCATTCGTTATAACGTAGGGAAATGTCTAATTATTCTGTGCCTGAGGGCACTGATATATAATTACTATAAGACGGATTAAATATTATTGCTAATAGCAGAGGTGAAATGCAAATGTATTTTATCTACGATAAGTCAGCTTTTTCATTTTTTATGTTTCACACATCTTATTCACAGGACTTACAGTGATCAACTTTTAACAGATACTGCCAACACATGGAATTCAGCTGCAAAAAGTCCTGGATGAGTATTGCTGTCCAAACAATTGCACATTACACAACTTTAGAGAAACATTAAATGGCAAGCAATGGTTCTTATGGCTAGTTGTGTTAATTAATGAAATTACATTGTCTTTAATGAGAAGTAGACATTCAATGGGGTAAAAGAAATGTGTAATCATTTCACAGTCTATTTGCACTTCTGTTCATTTTCTTTCAATATCTCAAACTTAAATAGACATGAAATATTATAGAATATAGCATTTGGGGAAAAGATCAATTTAGGTACATATTGTATTTCAGTTTTTACTAATCCATTAAACATAGAATCAAAGCACTGTGACTTAATTATAAAGTAGCTTCTATCTCTCCAACACTTTGTTTAACCAAGTCATTACACCTTTAATCATTTTTCAACAACAAAAAAAGCATATTCATTTTGTGAAATCAATTTCTAAGTACTAATGTTGCTTTCAATCATTATTATCCTTCCCAAGTAATAAATCCTTCATATTTTCCTCTACCCATTAAGAAAGGAGGATTGCAATGCTTGAAATATTGAACAGATTGGCAAAATATTCTAAACACCTGAGAAAAACAACCACACTGATAAATAATAAAAGCCATTTTTGTCTTCATGTTTCCTTTGAAGGATAACATGATACAAAAGGTGAACTCAGCTTCAGTAGATGCTCTAGGTCTAGTGTCATCTACATACCTTTGGGACTATTTCTCTGAATCTTAGTTTTCTTTTAAATGGCGTTAACTGAGTCTTACTAGCTTCTTCTGAAGTTCAAACGATATAAGTGCTCAGCACAGTGACTGAAAATAAAGAGGAGCAAATATTTCATTGACCCAAAGTCCCTTCCTGCCTTTGCTTATAAAACTGACCAAATAGTCTACTTTAGTCTAATTTACCCTCAAGCTACTTTGAGAATAATTTAATTGAACTCCCCCAAGTTTTGTAAAGCTTGATCCATATTGAGATAGCGCGTCTTCTAAAAGGAAAGAAAACTAATATTAAGCATTGCAAGTGTCAATCCAACAAAAGATGTAGAGAAATTCAGGTGAATTTCTAGAAGCAGTAACAAAAGTTAAATCACTTTGTTTGTTAGAAAACTTGGGGAAAATGCCAAGAACAGGATTATGTGGGGGTGAAGCTTGGAGGCCTATGGGATAGGATTCTCTTCATAATCATCTCTTAAATATTAATTCATGATGAAAATGTCTTTGCCAATTTTTCCTTTCCCCATTTCTTTTATAATACTCCAACCAGTGGCACCCATTCAAGTTAATGTCAATATAGCATCCCACACCAGGATGGGTTCCAGAGTGTTGGATTAATGAGAAAATTATCTTTTCATGCTTTTTATGATTTATATATGCAAAGTTTAAAATTAATCACACTCCAAATATTTAGAATCAAAATGCAGAGCACTGGGAAAATAATGTGCCAGATTTTCAATGACTTTAAATAAAATTTTATAAATATGGGGAAAACTAGACCACAAATATTTATTGCACCTGTTTTGTATGCATGAGGATATATGTGAGTGTTTATGCATATGTCTTAATATTTTTAATGGTAGGTTAACAAGCAAACGTTTGTTGCATGTAGAATCCAGTTTTCTTTGCAAAGGAAAACATGTTGACTGCCTTAGTTTCCTGGCTACTAAAACAAATACCATACAATAGGTTAGCTTAACAGAAATTTGTTGACTCATGGTTTCAGAGGCTAGAAGGCTGTTTCCTCACACATTCACTATCTTCTGGCAGGACAGCAATTTGTGGGGTTCCTTGACTTTTCCATAACATGGCAATGCACATGGCAGCATCTCCTCTTCTCCTTTCTCTTCCAGGTTCCATTGACTGTTAGCTTCTGACTGCTCCATGTCGCTTCTCTTTTTGGCCTTCTCTATTAAGTCTCCAGTAATAGGATTAAGACCCTTCTTGATTCAACTGACCACAACGTAACTAAAAATAAGACCTTCAAAAGGTCTTATTTACAATGGGTTCATACCATAAAACCAAGGGTTGGGACCTGAACACACCTTTTGTAGGGGACATGATTCAATCCCCAATATTGACTATTTAGCTCTGCACATTTAACTAAATGATTCCCTATTACCCTGCCATTGTACAAATATATTGTGGGAACACTATTTTTAATGTATGAATAGCCAACAGAAAGTACATTGCTAAAACACAACTGTAGTGTGGGGCTCAAGGGTTTAAGATCCCAGCAATGATATTTTTAAACCACACCTCTTAAAATAAATGTAAGTAATTGGATTTTCTTCTGTATATAAACCTTAATAACTGTGTCAGATAAATGATGTAAATCTGAAAGCAGAAAAGTAAGAGAGAAATGGTAAATTCTATGCCACAATGGAGGTTTATACAATTTTTGTTTAACAAAACATATTTTACCCTGCTTACATGGTGATCTATAGGACCCCTCTGATTGCAAGGCTGTAAATTGTGTGAAGGTCTCTGCAGAAAATCATAAAAGGGTAACAAGGGAGCCTTATATCATGGAGTCACTTGGTCCCTAAGACTCAACCAGGACTTTGATATTTAGTTTAAACACAACCATACACTCTTATTAATAATGAATAGAGCCACTTGTTTCAATTGCATAAGCCCAATGCACCAAAGCTGGTGAGATTTCTATTACCCATGACCTGGATATTAATCCTTTGCTTTTGGAAAAAGTCTCCATTTTTCAAATGTTGACTTAATGCTGAAACAATGAGAAACAACTTTCCCAGAAATTTTGGCACACTGAACTGGGAAAGAAGGGAGACCATTCTTTGTTTACTGGAAAACCTATTAAAAATCCTTTGGGTACAGGAAATACTTCTTGTCTCCCCTCGTATTAAGGGATATCTCCAGGAAACTCAACAGATTAATTACATGCACCTTGGCCCAACTTTATTTAAAAGTAAAGCACAAGCTTTAGCACTCATCGCAAAATGTAAAATCCCCCTTTCAGTGTTTCATGATGATGATATCCCTTGTTTGAATATTTTCCTGTTGGCTCAGAAGGGATAGCAGCAGGATATTTCCCTTAGTCCCTTTGGTTTTTGTTTGCTTTTATTTTTTTTCTAAGTGGGGCAGGGGAGAGATAAAAGGAGAATGTTGTTTAAATTTGCCTGTATCTTTTAACACTAAAAAAGAAAATAAAAAACGATAACGTTTTCTTCTAAATTTGTGAAGTGATAACAGAGTTCTCATAAGCACAGAAGCATTTAAAACCTTAAATCGGATTTAACTTAATGACTTTGTACAAGTTGTTTTCCAATAGGTTTCTGAATAACAAAACTCTACTCAAAACAGGTGCCTCCTCATTATTTGTTGTGATGTCTTTTGGGAAAATTTCCAGAAAAGCCCAGAATATTTTTTCCCTTTCCTAAAAGATCTTCCAAGAAATGTATTTCCTTACACCTCTAATGAATAAGTTATCACATATCCATCTTGCAAAAACCCAAGCCCCTTCCCTTTGGCTGAGACTTAGAATAATCACAAGAACAAAAGCAGGTATTGCACAATTACTCAGCTCTCTGCCCAGGGCTAAACACTGGGGATAGTAGTCAAGGTCAAGGGGGAAGGTGATGAAAAATAGAAGTTCCTGACTCTGTTTTTAATGAGCTTATTTTCTGATTGGGAAACTATAAATGACACAGACTAAATAAGGAGTCACTTATCAAGCCACACGTCTAGTACAGATTGAGACCCTGCTGCAAATGCAGAGTGGTAGAGCGCAAAGGGAGAGTTGAACTTATGAGACTGTGATGTCTGGAATATGTTAGGCTAAGGTAGGTCTAAAAGAAGGTGTGGAAAATGAGTTAGATAAACTGAGAGGGACCACAGAAGAGGCAGAGCTGTCAGAGAAGTGGGTGTGGAGTGCTGAAAGCATTACCCTACCTACCCTACCTAACTCTCAGGGTTTTTCTACCTATCCACCTTTCTTCTAGTAGCATTTTAGGAAAGTACATGGGAAAAAAGTGGTGTAAGTATAGATTTGTGCTTATACATGCAACTTCTTCAGACCCTCAACTCAAGTACAAAAACCAGGAATTGATCACATATCTCAAAATTCACTGGCATGTAACTGCTTCTAGTCTACCACCCTGTGGCAAATAGTCTCATATTAACCCTTCTGACCCTCACTTTCCTCATTAGTAAAATGGGGATATAAATGATGAGCTTTTGAGCATTAATTGATTTAATACATGCAAAATATTGAGCTGGGTGCCTCTCCCACAGATGGAGAGGCATTGTGCAGCCTACACCAGGATTTGGAGTATTTTACCTTCAACTTTCTGCACCATCAGTGTAGTGAATACAGGGGAGGGATAAAGCTTTCACTAAAAAAAGGTGTTTTAACTTATAGATGTTTGTGTAATTTGAGGTGAGATGGTTGGGTAATGAAATTTCGTATCTTGTCCCTACTTCTTTCCCATCCACACACCTCCTGGCTACAATTAAGATCCTGAGTTACAACACGAGCACACAGTCCTGTCTAGGCCCGTGGCTGACTGACTATCCCTTGATAATCTGAGTACTTAAGAGAGTGTGAGGTCTGAAGTCATTCAAGATAGTTTAAGTCAAAGAACAAAAAGATAGAAGAGATAATCATGAAATATTTTCCCAGGGAAGCCAGTTCACCTTCTATCAAAAAGGAAATGTGGCATAGAAATGGCAATCCTGGTGAATGAAAGTGTCCCTGCCCTTCTTTATTTCAGCCTTTGTTCTATGATAAGCGAAAAACATGAAATTTAGCATTGTCTGATGTGATTTTAAGAGAATTCACAACAATTGTGATATTAAAGAGGCCATGTGTGAAATGAAGTAGATATGAGAATAATAAAAGAATTTTTAAAAATGTTTAAACCTCTTAGGTGCTTGGACTGCAATATCCATCTCCCAAACCTGTAATCAGCCCCCTCCTCTCTTACAATCACCAGCCAAGTTCATAAATTTAAAAGGTAGCTCTTCAAATAAAATGCCTTCAATATGTTTATCTCCACAGGCAATTTATAATAAATCTGGAATAGCTGCCAAATGAAACAGTGCAAAAGTTGATTTTTTGGAAAAAAAAAAAAAAGAAAAAAGAATAAGTCTTAGTCAAGAAACTATAAAGGGGAAGCGGCTGTGGCTCAATCAGTAGGGCTCCCGTTTACCATATGGGAGGCCCCGGGTTCGGTTCCCGGGGCCTCCTGGTGAAGGCAAGCCCGCCCGCGTGGCGTGGTTAGCTGACCCAGCGAGCACAAGCAGCAAGGGGGGGATAAATGAATAAATAAATAAAATCTTTAAAAAAAAAAAAAAAAAAAAAGAAACTATAAAGAATTTCTACCAGTCAAAAGAAATTACCTGCAGCCCTTTGGGCTCTATAACCAGAGAAAGGTCAAGCACCATGTCCTACGAAAGGTGGCTAGTGCAGGGGAAATGACAACGTACTGCAGCTATCAGGGAGGGGAAAGTTTTCAAAGCACTGGGCTAGGTTGTAGCAGCAAGATTTCCTGTTAGCACAGCCTGGTTGTTTAGACATCAATTTATATTCCCCAAGAGAAAAGAAAAACAAATTTGGAATACAAGGGTCCTTACTCCCCAGAAAATAAACCTGCTTTCAAGAAGGAAGAGTAAGAACTGATCAGGTGGTTTTCTTCTTTTTCTAAGCTAAGCAAGTACAAAAAAGAACAAAACAGAACAAAACCAAAAAAAAAAAAAAGAAAAAACTTTGTGAGAAACTCAGGAAAGCAAATGTGGGCTCTGAAGTAAAGGAGAATGCAAAAGGAAAATGTTAATAACATGTTTAGAGTCAAAAAGGTTTTTTACTGGATAAAAATGCATTCAAAAATGCAATCACACATTTTCACTTGAACCAACTTGAGTAAAAATGACCATTCTTTAAGAATTGATGTTGTTTCCATCTAAAGGGCCAGAATAAAGCAGGAATTCAGTTGTATTGTCAATTGAAGAAATAAACTAATAGTTCCTAAACATACAGTGACAGACTAGTTCTGGTCCGTGGCTACATTTTAACCCATCTATGGCAAAATGAGAAAAAGAAAAAGCATTAATCATAAAGTACAATGTATTTAATTTAAAATAAATATTGCAATGTACTTTCTCATTTTTTATACAAAAATGCCCCTTTTTAAGGAAATGTTGGTGATGGTAAATGTTAGCTGTTGTTTTTCTTTCTTAATATCCTTACTAGATCAAATCTGCAGTTGGCCACTCCATGTTAGCTTTCAAATATATATATTTTTTCTTGTCTACAATGTTCAAGAGTCTGGGAATCTTCAGGGTAGTTTGGAGGTATTGGACTCACTATCATTCAGATTGGTTTTATTAACTAGGAAAAGTGCTTCATTTTACCCACATTTGTGATTTAAAGATTTTTTTAAAAAAAATATAGCAAATACATTTAACTATATTTCCATTGTGTGTTTTGGGAGGTAGAAATCATCTGTATATGTACCAGCATAGACTCATGCTCCTTTCACTTTCTGGTCTCCTGCAGCTTTGAAAATTTGATCTACTCTCAGTGATCACTGAATCTAAGGCTGATTTTCTCCCTCCTGTTCATGAGATGCTCTTTCCTGAAAAGACCCTCTTAGAAATATTACTTATTTTCTTTCACAAAAATAAAGAAAAAAAATATAAATAAATAGATAGATAGATAGACAGATAGATAGATAGATAGATAGATATAGATAGATAAAGCATAGACAGACTGCAGCCCAGGAACCCAAGAGATGAGAGCCATGCTTTAACAAAGAACAAAAAAGTATCTCCAGGCAACTCATGTGTAGTCAATAGATACCTCCTCAGCCTGACACCCAGAAGTGTGGAAAGAGCTGGCAAAAGGGTTGTAGATTAGAAATAAAATGTTGTAGGCTGACAGCTTTAAAACCTGATTGTATGGTATGCCTGTCACAATCCATGATAATGTGAAAATGACCAAAACCTAGAAGAGAGCATAAGTCTAGTTATTGTGTGTGTAAAAAAAATGCAAGCAGTTGAATGATAGAAGCTGACAGATTCAAAGACATCATATTCCTTTGCATTTGGCCAAATAGTAGAAAAAGAAAATGTTTGTACTACTTAACCTGGGTGTGGGGCTTCTTGTCCCTTCTTACTAGCCTGTGGGCTTTTCTATCAGGATTGTGGATAAGAAAGCACAAACTGGAGAGATAAAATTCAGAACCTGATGGATCCAAGTCCCAAGAGATGCCAGGAGGCATGGCTGACAACTGGGGTAGCACCATGCAGTATCTGGTAGGATTTAGGGTAGGTCACCTATTTATTATTACTTCCATCTCCAATGATGGAGAACACCATGGGTTCAGTGTCTCAGAACCCCCAAACTGCATAAATCTGTTGGTACTCACAAATTAGTGAGGATGCTCTCCCAACTGCCTTAAAATTATGGAAAGTTCCCAGAGAACATAAGATAATATAAATAACATACCTACTGGCCAGCATAGCAGGAATTTTGCAGCAAATATCATCTGCTAGTCTCTCTGCTACTCATCTGAAATGCTATACTGAAAACGTATCAACTCCTGCGACATGGGAAATGGAGAGTCCCCTTTAATCTATATCCTTTGCATTATGTCTTGATTTTCCTAATTGTAAAATAGGGCAAATGGTCTTGACTTGCCATATAATTGTATGATCCCATAAAATAAAAAGAAATTCACACTCTAGAGATGACTTTGATTATGAATTCAGTAGTCTGGCTGATTTCCAATGCTGTCCATTCTCATGTTGGACCTGGAAGTAAGAGAGTACTTGGAGGAGGATTTCTCACCTGTTGAAAACCAGATGATTTTATATTGTGTTGACGTTGGTTTTGGCAATAGGGAAATTTGGGGAGAAAAATCTGGGATTCTTCTTTACTAGCCAAGAAAGTCATACCTCTGTGCCTCTGTTGTGGTTTTAACCACAGGATAAAGGGATTGGCACCAAATTAAAAGACAGCTTTAGACTAGTATGGAATCATCTGGGTTTTCAGCCCACTTCCAGACATTCGGAATTGTGTAACTACCAGAAATTACTTAATTTCTGTGGATCTAAGATTCTTAATTCAAAATAAGTGAAATGAAATAACTGTTCTCAAATTCCTCCTTGTACTGAATCTCTACAATGCTATGTAATCTCTGACCCCTTCACTATTCATCCTTTCTCTCTTGAAATGAGGGACAGATGGTTACTAAAGTCTCTTCCAGGCCTGAGTTTCCATCCTTTTCTGACGTCTAATTCAATTAACCTATATTGAGCATTTATGGTAAGCAAGTCACTTTCACACGGATCGCCTCCCTGTAAGAGGTATTATTAGCCCCATTTTACATATTTTAAAAAATGTTGAAGTTGAAAGAAGTTAAGGGATCTGCCCGATATAAAGTTACCAAGTGGCTGAGTTAGAATTTCAACTCATCATGGAATATCTCAAAATTCCGGTCTCAGGCTATCATTGCGAAAGACCTTAACTCTCATGGATTTAGTAAGGATTTGATCTTAGGCCTCCTTTTCTTTAAAAACTTCTGGGAGTGCCTGTGGCCTGCGTCACACTGATGAAAAGTAGCCCAGTCATCCAACCTGTGCGGTTCTGCTCTCAAAACTGATATTTAGCAGAATTCTCTTAGATGGTAGTAAAATGGTTCTGAGTTGTTGTGAAACCAGGCAGGCAAAGATGGCAATGTCCTGCGTTGGTTGACATTCCTTAAAACCTAGAACTAAGTTTATTCTTAAATTCCTGGGGGTGCTAGTAAAAACCTATACCGGGTTGAATTTTTCTCAAAAACTCTTCAAAACCTTTCAAGATGTATACAGTAATGAAATTCAAATGCTTGCCCTCTTCCTCTATTAAGTATCCTTTCACCTGGTCTTCTTCAGCAAGGATAGGTTTTATCTTACAAACTTTATGTGTTATTGGCCGTGAATTATTGATTCTTTTCTCCTACATCTCTTGCTTTGGCTAAGGACCACTATGAGCAGCTGGTAGGAAGCTGCTTTGCTGCAGGATAGGTAAGTGTGAGGGCACACCCCCAGCACAGTGACATGGTTCATTAGCAGTGTTTCTAGCCTCAGTGAATAATAATAGAGATGAGCAAAATAAAACTTGATATTAAATATAAGTTTTCTTATACTCCAAGTTTCTGGAGCCCGTAAGTAATGTTATTTTTTCCTGCCCAATTTTGAAATAATTGAGAGATAAAGAAAGAAGTCAGACAAGTGGAGATCAAAATAGCTGCTTTATGCTAATAAAAATTGGATTAGAAGAGTTGGCTTAGATATGAACTTTGCACCAGTGAAGTCCAGAATGAGTCTTATACCTCCAAGCACAGGCAGCACTGAACAACAGGCTTCCCCATGTGGGGTTCTGTCCCTGGAAACATGGGGAGTGAGGACAGGTCAGAATGTATCCCCTTTATAGGCTAGCTCCCAAGGGGGAGAGAGGAAGATGGGCTCCACTGTGCTTACCTAGTTCCTTTCCCCAGACTCAGTATTCAGATAAACTCTCCACCTTCCCTGGGGAAAAAGTAAGTGAACTAGTGGGGCAACAGGCCAGGAATGTTTAGGGAGATGTTTTCCTCATTACAATCCAGTTAAATGGGCAACAAGTGAACCCCCAAAGGCACCCTAGGAATTAAGCATCTCATTGGAGTCTTCTCTCATATAAACATCCCGAATTTCTAACTTTGCTTAGCTCTTCATAACTTTCATATCCATCTATAAAAAGTCCACCTTCTTCTAGACTCTATTGTGACACTGGCCTTCCACTATTTGGGAAAACTAGCCGTATGAACAATGGATGGGTTTCACCATGATCTCCCCTCTCTGCCAGAGCATATTTTCCCATGTGAGTTGCTCTGGCTACAATAATGGCCTCAAAGGGACTCGTTCAAGTTTGTCAGGTGTGGCATTTGGCAATCCTAGCTCCAAAGCACAATCCAGAGGGGCAGGTAGGCAAGTGGATATTTTGGGGTAAAATCTTGACCCTCTGAGTCCTTCAGAGTAGGCCAGAGTGAGTGTTCCTATGTTCTCCACCCCCATCAGTGCCCTATGGAGGCGTGTAGAGACATCTTTTTGTTATCTTATACTGCTAGTTGCCTAGCAGTAAATATTGACTCTTGCACAGCCAACATGGGACAAATTCTTCCCATTAAAATGTCACTGTTTATCATTAACAGACATAATGACCAGGCAAGTTAGAATGATAATCTTCCAAAGTATCTAAGACTAGCATTCCGTTAATGCTGTGGTTTACTGACTTGAAAGTGGTCTTTCCACACCACATTTTTTCTCTTTTGAGAACCAAATCATGGCTTTCTGGAAGTTTGTGTAAGATCTCCAATTCATCTTTTTCCACAATTTAAATCCAGTTATACTATATGGGTCATTTGAAGTCAGCTTTCATGAATTCTTTTTTGAAAATTCCAGCTAAGGACTGACTCTGCTCTCATTATAGTATTTATCTGCATTTCAGCATTATATTATATGTTCTGGGTTAATTCATGGGGTTTTTTGGTTGTTGTTGTTGTTTTTCCAGAAAGCAGATGGTAAATCCTTGAAAATATTGACCTTGACTTATATATCTCTCAAGTCTGCCACATTATATGCTCATTGAATTCTAATTGATCATTTGAAGGATTTGTCCTCATCTGATACTGTGTTTGTGAATAATGCTGCTTAATTACTCATACTTCTTTATCAGAGTGTTGTGTTATGGTACAACTTAATGGAAGTAAGAGGAGGAGGGGATGGAGGGAGAGGACTAAGAAATTGAAGCCAGATAATTAAAATGATTTAGTCCGAAGACGTCCTGCTAGTTATCAGTGGATGTAGGATCAAGCACTTAGTTCTCTTGACACTTAGTATACTGAGGTTTCCATGTCACCTCATTGAATCTTTCAGGAATGCTTCGATAGTTTCTTTACTCTGGGAAGCCATCTCTCATTAAAATGTGTATTTTAAAACCTAATGTCTAAGGATTGAGATTGAGATTGAGAATATTTTAGGTGGGGCATAAGAATCAGTATTTTTAACAAGTACGCAGGGAGTTTCACAATGAAAATCTGAGAAACCAGTCTGTTTTTCTATCTCTTACTTAATGTGTTAGCTTTTTGCCCAAGCCTAACTCCAACGTATGTGTATTATATTGAGTAAGAATGCTGTGCAGTAGTCAAAAAACTGCTATTTCTTTAACAAAACCCTTTTATTGCAGCAAAAATGATTCTGGTCTACCACTACCACAACTATAACCACCATAACATGAAAGAGTAACTCAAAACTATAAGCCCTTTCCTTCCTCCTACCCACTCAAAATGAATCCCAGGTTCTGGTGTGAAATAATACCCTCTATGTAATTTACAACCTGTTAATTGATAGTGGGATCCAACTGGGATGCAAAGTGCCCTCCAAAAGTGGTGGCATTCTAAAAAAGAAAAAAATTGTTATTAGCTATTGAAGAACAGGGTGCAGTAACTCTCACATATTTTCATAGCCTGAAATGACGAATTTGTTCACAAGCTCATGCTTAGACTACACGCTGCATTCTACCTCCATTAGAATACAAGCTACTTGAAGGCAGGGGAAATGCCTATATTATTTACTATTATAATCTAGGGTCTGGCATCATATCTAGAAAAAAAGTAGATATTCAACAAAAGTTAAGAAAATAAGGGCCCTGGAGAAAAACACAGGAGGTTTTCCTTATCCATAGGAAGCATTACCATAGAAATGTGTGTGTCTTTTCATACAAGCAACTGACTTCTGTTAAAAGACAGGAAATGAAACTCCATTCTTTCTTGTCTAAATTGGAGAAAGCAATCCCAAAATGATATGATGGCACATAGAAAGAACTGAACATTATATATGAAATGTATGTGAAATGCTTAGCATCAAGCCTGCCACATAGTAAGTGCTCAATAAATAACTACTATTATAAATATTGTTTTTTATATATTATTAAATGCAAGTCTTAGGTTTTAATTAAAGGAAAATTTTCAGGAATTAGTTTGTAACTATATGCTTCCTGAGCCAGAGAAGCTGAACAAGTCTTAAGATCCCCAGGAGTTGTGCCTCTGCAAATAAGATATTCTTAGTTAGCATAAACTCTGGGCCTCCAATCATTTTTAAATAAACCTATCTTCCTATAAATCACACATATCAAGAACACATTAAAAACATAATGAATAATTTTGTGGCATTTTACAAGATATATATTTTAGGAAAAAGGAAGGCTATATAAACAATAAACACAGATATGTGTACTCTGTGCATGTGTGTGTGTGTGTGTATGAAAAAAGGGATATCTTTTGATATGGACTAGTGCTGTCTCTCTTGATCTTTAATGTCCCCAAACTCTTTTAAAACTAAATGCACATGTCAGAGATGTACAATATACTCTTTGCGTAAATTACCATGGTCCAAATGTTAGACCGATAATTACACTGGAGTAGATTCTTGTTTATTCACAGTCCAGACCACTAGAAGAGGGAAATACCATAAATAATTTTATGGGATTTTTGTAAATGCTATCCCCCACCCCCCAGTTTTATACTGAAATGGAGAAATGAAAAGTAAATACTTCACTAAGATTTTGGTCAGATGAAAACAATTTCCAGGATGTGTCAAGGATCAGCTCACCCAGCCCAAGCTCTCATGGCCAGTGGTTCTTAAACTTTTCTCTTCTTAGGGATCACATGGAAAACCCAATGGAAATAATGAGTTCTTTTTTAAAACAACATGCTTTTACACATGCCCATAAAATTTGGCATACAATTTCAGGGTGTTTGCAGCTCCTGGAGACACTAAATTTAAGAAAAGGCTCACACTGTAGTTATTTAAAATATTTCTGGTTACCATTTAGTGACTTTCTGAGAGACAAACCTTCCTGACCACATGCTACACATTTCCACTCTGAGAGTCAGTTGGGAGAGAGTAGAATGGAGGCCCTGGTATGAGCGAGTGTACCAGAAATGAGACACCACCCTATTAGAAACCATGGAAATGGGCCTTACTCTGGATACTTTATTATGGGAGATGTCCTGTAGCAGCAAAAGTGACGTTTTGAGACTTCCAAGCCCTTAGGAGGACTGGCAGCTACTGCGCGGGTGTCTTGGAAGCCTTTCTCTTGGGGGACTCCCCCAAAGAACCCTGCCACCATGTTGAGAGAAGCCCAAGGCATATGAACAGAACACGTGTGGGTGCTGCAATACCGAGCTCTAACTGAACTCCCAGACAGCCAGCACCAACACGTAAACCACCAGTCATGTAAATATTGGACATCCAGCCAGTCCGTTGCCATCTGATTACATCCAAATGAGACCCCATGCAAGAATCAGCCAGCTGTGGCCAGTCAATGCACAGACCCATGAGAGATAATAATAAATGTGTGCTAGTAAGTTTTGAAGTAGTTTGTTTTTTAGCTTCAAGAAGCTCACAATCTGTTGGGAGACAGGCAAGTGATAATCAAATATAACCAAGAAATACAGTACAGTTAAAATAAACAGAAGGATTCTGGAAGCACAAAGCAGCAGTACCTACCTTAAACTTGAGGATGGGAAAAGCTCCTTATTAATGGCAACAAGTGAGATGGAAAAAGGGGCAGGAGGAAGGAGAAGTGGGAAAAAACATGAGGAAGGAAGAAGGTGGCAAAGAGTGGGGAAGGACACAGGGGAGAGATGAAGGTATTAATGTGACTGCCAAGATAAAAAATGGCTCATTCAGGAACATGTGAGTATGCTGGCTTGCAGGAAGAAAAAAGTGCCCTGAGGATGGTGTGTGTGTGTGTGTGTGTGTGTGTGTGTGTGTGTGTGTGTGTGGCCAGGGATGATTAATGAGAGGGAGGCTGGGTTTCGAGTAGACCTGAGTAAAATCCTACAGTGGTTCTGTGGAATGTTGAGAGTTTGGGACTTTATGAAGGTAATAGGGGCCCACTGAAACTTTGTGAAAAGAAGAGTTAAATGAGCATATTCACGACTTGAGAAACTAAGTCTAGCATGCAGCAGTGTGGAATGGATAGTAGGAGGAGACAGCCAGACTGAAAGCAAGAGTAGTCAGGAGATGGGCCCAAGTATACAGACATACCTCCTTTTATTGTGCTTCGCTTTATTGCATTCACATACATTACATTTTTTACAAATTGAAGGTTTGTGGCAACTCTGCAACAAGCAAGTTTACCATCGCCATTTTTGAACAACATATGCTCACTTCACATCTAAGTGCCACATTATGGTAATTCTTACAATAATTCATACATTTTCATTATTATTATCTCTCTTATAGTGATCTGTAATCTCTTATCTTTGAGGTTACTATTGTGATTGTTTTGGGGTACCATGAAATGTGCCTATATAGGACAGTGAAATTAGTCATTGGATAAATGTTTTACGGGCTCTGACTGCTCCACCCAATGGCTGATCCAGTCTCTCTTCCTGTCCTCAGGACTTCCTCTTCCCTGAAACACAATCATATTGAAATTAGGCTAATATATAACACTACAATGGCCTATAGGTGTCCAAGTGAAAGGAAAACTCTTATGTCTCTCACTTGAAATCAAATGCTATCTAGAAAGGGTTAAGCTTAGTGAGGAAGGCATGTCAAAAGCTGAGATATGCCAAAAGCTAAACCTCTTGCACCAAACAGTTAGCCATGTTGTGAATGCAATGGAAAAGTTCTTGAAAGAAATTTAAAGGGCTACTCCAGTGAACACATAAAAGATAACAAGGCAAACAGCCTTATTGTTGATATAGAGAAAGTTTTAGTGGTTTGGATAGAAGATCAAACAAGCCACAACATTCCCTTAAGCCAAAGCCTAATCCAGAGCAAGGCCCTAACCTTAACTCTCTTTAATTCCATGAAGGATGAGATAGGTGAGGAAATTGCAGAAGAATATTTTGAAACTAGCAGACAGAGGTTGGTAAATGAGGTTTTAAGTAAAGAAGCCATCTCCATAACATAAAAATGCAAGGTGAAGCAGTAAGTGCTGATGTAAAAGCTGGAGCAGGTTCTCCAGAAGATCTTGCTAAGATAATTGAAGAAGGTGGCTACACTAAATGACAGATTTTCAATGTAGATGAAACTATTGGAAGATGCCACCTAGGACTTTCATAGTTAGAGAGGAGATTCAATGTCTGACTTCAAAGCTTCAAAGAGAAGGCTTACCCTCTTGTTAGAAACTAATACAGCTAGTGCCTTGAAGCCAATGCTCATTTACCATTCTGAAAAGCTGAAGGTCCTTAAAGAATTATGCTAAATATACTCTGCCTGTGTTCTATAAATGGAATAGCAAAACCTGGCTGACAGCATATCTGTTTACAACATTGTTTACTGAATATTTTAAGCCCACTGTTGAGACTTACTGCTCAGAAAAATAGATTCCTTTCAAAATATCACTACCCATTGACAATGCACCTGGTCATCCAAGAGCTCTGATGGAGATGTACAACTAAATGAATGTCGTTTTCATGCCTGCTAACACAACGTCCATTCTGCAGCCCATGGATCAAGGACTCATTTTGACTTTCAAGTCTTATTATTTAAGAAATGCATGTTGTAAGGCTTTAGCTGCCACAGATAGTGATTCCTCTGATGGCTCTGTGTAAAGTAAATTGGAAATCTTCTGAAAAGGATTCACCACTCTAGATGCCATTAAGAACATTTGTGATTCATGGGAGGAGGTCAAAACATCAACATGAACAGGAGTTTGGAAGATATTGATTACAACTTTTATGGATGAATTGAGGAGTTCAAGACTTCAGTGGAAGAAGTAACTGCAGATGTGGTGGAAATAGCAAAAAAAAAAAAAAAATAGAAGTGTAGCCTGAAGATGTGACTGAATTGCTGGAATGTCATGATAAAACTGGAATGGATGAGGCAGTGCTTCTTATAGGTATTTTGAGATGGAATCTACTTATGGTAAAATGCTGTGGACATTGCTGAAATGACACAAAGCATTTAGAATATGACATCAATTTAGTTTTGATAAAGCTGCATCAGGGCTTGAGAGGATTGACTCCAATTTTGAAAGAAGTTCTACTGTGGGTTAAATGCTATCAAACAGCATTGCAGCTACAGAGAAATCTTTCATGAAAGGAAAAGTCAATTGATGTGGCAAAATTCACTGTTTTCTTATTTTAAGAAATTGCCACTGCCACCCTAACCTTTAGCAAACACCATCCTGTGTGGTCAGCAGTCATCAACATCAAGGCAAGACCTGGCACCATCAAAAGATTGCAACTTGCAGAAGGCTCAGATGATGGCTAGCATTTTTTTTTTTTTTTAGCAATAAAGCATTTTTTAAAATTAAGGCATGTTTATTGTTTTTTTAAAACATAATTCTGCTGCACCCTGAATAGACTACAGTATAGTGCAGACATAATTTTTATATGCAATGAGAAACCAAAAAAATCATGTGACTTGCTTTATTGTATTACCTGCTTTATTAAGTGGTCTGGAACAAAACCTGAAATATTTCCAAGATATCTCTGTACCAGAAAGGAAAGAGGGTGATCAAAACTGAAGTAGCAATTGTGAGAATGGGGAGGAGATAATTTTGAAAAAATTTAGAAGATAGAATCAATAGGACCTGGAGATTGATTGGATGGAGGAATAAATGACAGGATGGAGTAATAGATGAGTCCCAGTTTACTAGTTTGGAAATTGTTGGCTGGTGATGCTATTTATCATAATAAGGAATAGAGACTAAGGAGCACTAGTGAGGGGAAAAGTAAGGGATTAATTTTAAACATGCTGCATCTCATGTGTCTTTGTGATATCCATGTAGAGATGTCAAGCAGGTTGATAAGCAGAACTTTCTGAAGCTCAAGACAGAGGTTGTCCCAGACATATAGAGCTGGGAGTCATCAGTGTGCAAGTGGTTATTGAAATTGTATGATTGATAATGAGCTCCTAGAGTGTGTGTTTATAGTGTTAAAAAAAAAAAAAACAATTTGCTAGGAAGTGGTTCTAAGGAAAACTTGATATATTTTTCACATTTTAACCTCTCAAATATCAGAATGCCTCTCAAAATTAATGGCAGTCATAGCTCTGCTTTGACTAAGGGCTTTTTCTTAGTATTACAAAAAATAATGGTGTCTTGCAGTCAATACTGGGGATTGAATCATGTCTTCCACAAAAAGCATGTTCTGGTCCCAAACCCCAGTGGATGTGGACCCATTGTAAATAGCATCTCCTCAACATATTACTTCAGTTAAGTATGGCCCAACTGAATCATGCTGGGTTTTAATCTAGATTACTAGAGTCCTTTATAAGTAGAGTGAGAGTCAGATGGAGAGAAAAGCCAAAAGCTTCAGTGGAACCTAGAAGGTGGTGGTGAGGACGGCACAATGTTCACTACCATGTGATGAAAAAGCCAAGAAACTCCAAAGATTGCCAGCCAGTCAGAAGCTACCAAACCAGGAAGAAGTAAACCTTATAGCCTCTGAAACCCTGAGCCCATAAATTCTTATTGTTAATCCACCCCCATTGCATGGTATTTGTTTTAGCAGTAGGAAACTAAAATAACCAATGACATCTTAAAGTCAATGAAATAGGATAGCACATCAAAGCAATGATTTCATGGCACTAACAATAGGTTAGGAAATAAGTAAATTTTACTTATATTTTCTTGAGTAAAAAACAACAACAAAACAAGTCTATGAAAAATATATTAAGAGCATTCTAGTGCAGGGAGAATGCCAGTGGGGCAAAACAATGGTAAAACTCAAATGACAAGTTTGTAAACACTGCTCCAAAGTCTATAATGGCAGCAACAACATCACTAACACAATAGTTATTATTTATTGTATACTATTGAGCACTGTGAAGGCACTCTTCTAAGCATTTATGTATATTAATTAATTTCAATTGCATGTCGATCCCATGAAGTAAATTATTGGCCTCATTTTACAGATGAAAAAACTTAGGCAGAATGATGTAATATCAAGTCTCAGTCCTGGCAAACAATTCCACAACAGGAACCCAGAATGATGTGATATAGCATATTATTTGAACATAACCATGAAGAAATTCAAGAACATCAATACCCAGAAGAGGAGACTCAGGCTGTCAAAGGAAATAGCCTTCTCGTAGCAAATGGTAGAATTCTAGCTGCATGGCTGAAGTTCATTGACAATATAAAATTATTCTGGAGAGGGGATTTCCAGGAATAAGTCAAGACCTCAATTTCAAGAAAGGCATGGGGCCCTTAGGGAAGTTATTAGGATGAATAATAAGGAACAGGACCAAGGTAAGATTCTCCCAAAAAAGGCCTTGGAGATAGTGAAAGACATAGTTTGAGATGCTCCAGGCCAAGAACCAGGACATAGCTTGGGAACTTCTTTAAATTTAATCTACTTCAGTTTCAAATTAATCCTGGCACTAGGGAAGCGACTAGCTCATAAAAACAGGATGAAGAAGCCACATGGAGAATGAGAGGCTTCAGAGATTGAGGGATCAGGCAGTACAGGAATCAGCTGGATATGTATTCAGGAATTCCTTGGACATTTGCTGTTGTCAGATTGGAAGAAAAGACTCAGTACCCAGGAAACAACTTTTCTTTCTCCAGTCAACAGTGATCAAGATGGTGATCACCAGGGAGTTTCAAGTTGCCAGATTATTTGGCCTTCTACATTATGATTCAAAAATAATAAGGCAAGGAGAATTTTTTTTTAATCTGTTGCTATTTAGCCAGATCTCTTCATTGTTTAAAAGAAAAAGTAGAAATATTATTTCAAGTACTGTTAAATATATTCCTTGAAATACAGCATATACTTATCATGTGTCTTATTTTATACTCATTATCTCCACTCTCCCAACAACCCAATGAAGTAAGCCTATAATTATCACATCTGTTAAGCACAAGGAAACTGAGACCCATGTAATTTGCCCAGGGAGTAAGGAGTAGAGACAGAAATCAAAATCAGATTATTGACTTTAACACCCACGGTCCTTCCACTACTTTATATTGTTCAAATCCATTTTTTAATTGTCAGGTAACAAAATTTTATACGCTGAATATATTAGGCAAAATGCTATGCAACTCAAAATGGAAGTGGTTAAGGAGAATAACCATTTTGGTAGATTTTGCTAAAATGGAGAAGGCCCTCAGTATTGCTAAAGCTTTCCTACACTGAAGCACCAATAACTAAATAAATAAACCTCAGCTCTTTTAAAATGCAGAAATAATCCTGTATGTAATGGAGTTCTAGTTTTTATGCAGTACAGATTTTAAGGAGGCACAGGAAAGCGGGGTTCATAAGGCTCCATGGTGGGCTGAGATCAAGGCTTGAGATAGAAGATGACAAAATACTTGAAATAAATCTTAGTCAGAGTTGGCAAAATATGGCCTTTGGGCCAAATTCTGCCAGCGGCCGGGTTTTGTACTATATGCAGCTAAAAATGGCTTTTACATTTTTTTAACATTTGGAGAAAAAAACAAAAAAATTTCATGACACATGAAAATTATATGAATATCAAAACTCAGCGTCCATAAATAAAGTTTAATTGGAACACTGTCTCATGCAATTATTTACAAATTGTCGACGATAATTTCTTTCTTCAATGGCTTATTTGAGTGGTTGTGGCAGAGATCTACCATGACCCGCAAAGTCTAAAGTATTTACTATCAGGCCCTTTATGGAAAAAGCTTGCTGACCCTTGCTCTAAAATTGGAAACTTATTCCTTTCAAGTCAATCATTGACCACTCCTGAAAAAATGGCCCCTAGAGGTGATTGAATAAATTTCATGTTCCAAAATGATGGGAAAATTCTCGCCCACCACCCCCCCACATCCCTGTTTCCCTTTTAGCAACTCATATTCTACAACTCACATTTAGCAACTCAATGCTCACACAATTACATTCAGCTATTTTTTAGAACCTAGAACGTAATGTCTATTTGGAGTCTGAGTGTCAGTTCATGCCGTTGTCTGCCTGAAAAATCTTCCCCTTCCCTCTCATGCCAACTTACTTAATGGCAAAATCTTGCACATCACGGGTCTGAGGATGCCTTTACTTAATCCCAATAAACTGGGCTTCTTGCCATTCCAGATTGTTCTTATACTCTGGGTGCCTGACTCCTTAACCCTAAATCCTATCAGATACGTAGAAATTGACTGTTCACTCATCTGCATTTCCTGCTCAGCAGTGCTCTTCTAATCTATTGCTCTTGTAGCCGTTTAAATAATTTGTAAAGTGATATAAGCGCTATGCATTTTTAAGATGGCATCTAAAACTTTTCATCATGTAATAAGTTTCAAAGGGTCTAAATTATTATATTGCAAATAATTGCTATTTTAAGCAAGACTGTACCCCCCTACCTTTTTTATTTATTTATTTATTTATTTATTTATTTTTTTTTTAACGGGGAGGTACCGGGGGTCGAACCCCAGTCTCTCCAAATGGTAGACGGACGCCGAACCTTTTGAGCCACATCCGTTTCACCCCCCTACCCTTTTAAATGTAAACAATGAACTCTAAATAACACAGCAATTTGACAACCCCATCATTCATTTTAAATCATTCCATTTTTGTCCTTAAACTCATAATTCCATTTCTCTTCCCTCAAAAAACTTTTTTCCTAATATAATATATTTTATGAATGAATTTATTGGCCAATCCTACTAGACTACAACAAAAATATGTAGATAATTTGAAATTTCTTTTGAAATTTATTATAAATGTAAATTTGTAAATATTACATGGTTTTTTTTTTCTACTGGATTGAGTTATCACTACAATTAGTAAAAAATTTTGTTTAACCAAACAGTATTATTAATTTACATAGTTTGATTAAAATTATTAAACATAAAATGGGAAATTTTATTGGAAAAGCATCTTCAACGAGAAGTTAATCTATTATTTACATTAGGTTCCTGTGTCATGAATAAAGGTTAATTGTTGATAAAATGACACAGGATGAGGCATCATGTTTTTGTTTCTCCCAATTTTCATTTTTGCCCTTGTTTTTATGCATAGTACTGAGAAAACTTGTTTCCATAAATAAAATATTTGGGCATGGAAGAGTTTTGAGAGTCTCAATTCATAGACCCACCTTTTGCATTTTATGCCAAAAATCATGTAGGGATCTATCATCTACATCTTATGATCCATCAGTCTTCATTCAGCTCAATCAGGTCCTCATTCATCTATTTTTTTCAAGCTAATGTTTGGAAACCACCAGATTTGCAAAGGAATTTATTACACAATCATAAGAGATATTCATTTTCTTATCATCATTGTCTTGTAAGTGAGAGATCCTAACACCTCCAGGCAGAATCCCAGAGATAAATCTTTCTCTTATAACTGGAAGTGTGAAAGGGAAGGTGGGAAAACATCCATCTCAGGCAGATTCATTTTAGGAAAGAGTACAAATGAAGTCAACAGTCTAGACACTGATGGCTGTAAAATTCTCCAGCATCTCTAACTTACCCTGAAAGTTTCTATATGGCTCCGAGGTGTGTATAGTCCTTTTATTTGGTTTTGTTTTTTTGTTGTTGTTGTTTTGTTTTGTTTTTTGTATAGTCCATTTTGAATACCATTGCTCTAATAGTCACTCTGTGCTAAGTAGCTGGCCCAAAGTGTGTTCTATAGTACTGAAGAAATTTAACTTAAAAGAATTCCTTATCTAGTAACTCATAAGATTCTAATTTTCATCAAAATGTGGCATTTTCCTTTCCTGCCATTCACATATAAGCGAGAAACCTCTAGGCTCCTCAAAGTTTATTTTTAAATATGCCACATTTCTTAGCTTTCAAAGACCTATATTTCTCTAACAAAACCCTATAAAGAAATGCAATACAATACATCCAATCCATTTGAAAAATAAGGGGAACAAGAAATCTTGGGCTTTTTAACAGTACAGTAACCTTATCTTTTAAAAATATATAGCTCTTGAAAACCAGATTAATTAACACTCCTAGAGCTAGGGATTCACAAGGTAGAGAACTCATTATAGGTGGCTTCTGGCCAACATAAAGGTGCTAAATTGCTAATTAGTTTTGCCTATTATTTGTAGAAATAAAATTATTCTGTATATTACAATAAAGTATGTATTTGAGCTACCTAAAATACAAGGAACTTGGTATATTGTAACTAGTTAAAAATCATAATGGAATAATTTTTAAAAACCTGAATAATTTCTACATCTAATGGAACTTTAATATACATTTTGCTTTTCCTCCAGAGATACACTTTTCTATATTCTAAAGCAAGAATTACAATACAGGAATTCTCTTTGTTGTAGAGCATTTTCTCAGTTTTTTGTTGTGCTTTGTTTTTTTACCTGCCAAGCAACTCTTTTTCTATAAAGGCAAAGAGGAAAATTGATTTCACTCAAGTTCTTCTAAATCTGCTACAATAGTTTTTATAAGATGGGCAATCCAAGGGCAAAACCATCCAGATTTGTAGTCTAGAGTGGTAAAATTAGCTGGTTAGCTTCTGAAGTCTCTGGTTCACATATCTTTATAGATTTACCATATATTTCAGGACTTACCCTTTTTATGCCTATATTTCTTTAACAGCATTCCACAGGGAAAATCACTGATCCCATTAGATCCCTGTTCTTAAACAAATCATTGAACTTTTGCTTTTCCTGTTTTAAAAACAGGCCATTTCTTAATCACGTCTATTGAATCAAAGGCAACTTCTGCCTTGAAAGCCCTGATTTACATTCCTGAGATGATCAGTAATGCACAGAAAATCCCAGAACATAGTATTGACAAATGGATCTGGAATACCAAGGCCAATATACCTCAAGTTTGGTTTCATCTCAGAGAAAAGTTGCTCTAACTGTGGGCCAGACAACTGTAGTTTCAAATATATTAATAATAACATGTAAATATTACCTCTATTTTACATAAACATGGAAAGCCTGAAGACTAGAGATATAAAGTTCATTGGCCAGGGTTGCAAGGCTAGCAAAATCTCAGATCTGGGTTTGCTCCACTCCCTATTCAGTGACCTTTTTATACCATGCTGCAGAAATGAGTTAACCCCAGAGATGAGCTCCCATAGATCGGAAAGCACTGAGAACATTCAATATTCTACACAAGGTCAGCAACCACTTCCTTTCTCTTCCCTCTGATTACAAAAAGCAAGATAGGGGACGGATGTGGCTCAAATGGTTGGGCGTCCATCTCCCATATGGAGAGACCCGGGTTCGATCCCCGGGACCTCCTGGTAAAAAAAAAAAAAAAAAGCAAGATAATAATAATAATACTTTGAAACCCTCCAAGGATATATAGATATTCAAGCAATTGGCTTATTTACTACCAGTAATAAATGAATGTGATTTCAACACCTAAATATATCCCCACCCCCCTTTTTTTTCACATTTGAATTGAAGTGCTCTCAGTAACAAACTGTAAACATTTCAAAAATGTTCTTTCTTTAGGATCCCCAAGGACTATAATAGAAAAAAAGTGCCATATGTATATCAATAAGTACTACTATCTGTTTCTATAAATCAATTAACAGTATTATATTTATAATATCTTAATGTTTTACAAATAAAAAATTTGAAATATTCAAAAGAATTCCAAAACCCATCAATGTTCAACCCCCATCTCTTCTCAAGCTACATTACTCTCTGACCTCCAGCACTTCTGCTGATCACTTTAAGATCACCACTGCATAAAAGCAGAAGCATCTCACCCTTGAGATAATACTGGCTCTAGTATACACCAAATATCTAGCTGTATGTTTCCCATCAAGTAAAAATAGATATTAAATATATCCCTCTTATCTCCACTTCTCTCTACAAACGCATCCCCACTTCTTGCTCCCTTAATGGCAAAATTCATTGTGTTTTTTTCCGTACCTACTGTCTCTAACTCTCACCTTCCATACTTTCTTAAAGCCACTTAGGTTCTCTCTGACTCAACCCTATTACATCAAAACTATTATTATCAGGTTCGTTAACGACCTTCACATTGCTAAACTCAATGACTATTTTTTTTCATTGACCTTCTTGTTTTACTTATCAGCTGCATTTGATAGAGTAGAACATTCTTTTTAAAGGTGTCTTTCAAGATACCACGATCACCTAGTTTTTCTCTCTTCTTTCTAGCCATCATTTCTTGGTCTCCTTTCTCACTTTTTCTCATTTTTCAACAACTATCTGCACAAGGAATTATTCCCTGACCTCCAGACCCATTTATCCAACGTCCTTCAAAACATTTGCCCTTGAATGTTTAATAAATAACTCAAACTTTATATATCACTAACTCAGCTTCTAATAATCTAGCCCTTCATCCACAAACCTATGCCTCCTGCAGTTTTCTTATCTCAGGTAATGAAAACTAATTTTCTAAAGCCAAAGTAATTGTAATTTTACTTACAGCATAGATACAATCCATCAGCAAATCTGTTGGCTGTACTTTCAAAATATATCCTTGAACTTGTTTACAAAATGAAGGCAAACTTAGTTGGAACAGATTAAACAACCTAACAATTATACCATACACAGTTTAGAGTGCTCAACCACATAGGACCCCTCTTCTAAAGGAACATCTACCTACCACACAACCCTAAAGAGCTGGTTAAGGAAGACACGTTTTGTTCCACACGGTGATGCTGCTCGCTGGGCCTAACTGATTAGATCAGAATAAACCACCTCCCAAGGGCAGTGATCTCCGTGGCCCTGGTCTCTCATTGCTGTAGTTTCATTCAAGAAATCAGGCATTTGGTTTGGGGAAGCTGAGAGACTGAGCTAGCTAATAGAGTTAGAGCAGAGAATGGCAAAGGGCTGGCAATGAAGGGCCGTATGAACACAGCAAAGATAGGAGGGAACACATCATTGTAGAGGAAGACAGTTTATAGGGGAAGGAAACTGGAGCAAGACAGGAATACAAAAGCTGTGATAATAAAACAAAGACCCTAGAGAAGCCTTGCTTCCTAAACATACCAATCTGTCTATAAATCACTGTTTTTAAGATAACTCGAATAGATCTCTTTTCCTTGCAAACAAACAGGTTTAACAAATTCATCAGCTAAATGCACAAAGAGGTTATGTTTATAATAACCTATAAAAAAATGTCTCCTACTCATGTGTTTGTTAATGTGTTGTACATGTTTGTCAGGTGTTTGCCTAAGAGTGTCAGCAAATAACCATGTACACTGCCAGAGTCAAATGACTAAGTGTTTATGTCAATTGTTGAAAACAGTGTTTGTTGAATGGCATTTTGTTAAAAACAAATGTATTTAAAGGTCCTAATCATTGCAGATTATTTGGTCTATGTAAGAATCTAATGAAACTCAAAACTATGCAGCCATAATTTAAATAGAACAGACAGCAATAGTTACAGCAACTTTATGATCTTTCTTTTTTTTTCTTAATTTTCATATACATTAAGCAAAAGAGCGATCATAACAAAAGCAGGTGAATGAAGGCTACATTTCGATTGGCCATGCTGATTTGATTGCATCTTTTGTGCTCAGATGACGGAGAAAAATAGCCAACGGAGACATGAATCACATAAAATCTGTCACCAAGGAAGGATACAACCAACAATTAAACCATCAAAATGCAATCCATAATCAAGAGAAAAAGAAATTGCTTCCCTGTGTGATTCCACCCTAATAACCAATTAATTACATGCTAACTGCTAAATACTAGAGCCAAAGTAGACAAAAGGATTGTTTTTCCCCTTTGCAACAAAAGCATTTATCAATGCACTATATTCATTTATCCAAAAATTTTTTGAAAAGAATCATTTTTAAAATTCCAACTATTAAATTCCTTAAAGCCTTGGGTATGAATTTGCTAGCTGGAAATATTTAAAAATGTGATTAGTAGAATTTATTCCATACATCTTTGAAACACTATGGTGTGCTGCTTGGAAAATTCAGAACATTTGTTCTTACCAATTTAACAGATTAAAATTTAAATAAATATTAAACCAAGAGAAATCATTTTAAGTAGAGGCTAGATTGATATATATTTTTTGTACACATGGTTTACATTTCCTGTTGAAAATATCAAGGGAAGTAAAAATATGAGAAAGAATGGAATTAAAAAGTTGGCCTTGTCTTTAGACTTCAAATTTATTAAAAGATAGGTTTTTAGGGACATGGCTGTTTTATCTGAATTATTTTTTCCCATTGCCATCCAAGTTATTAACCAAATTAGTGTTATTACCTAAAGAATAGAGGTCCTAGAATCAATACCACAGGAAATTCAAGGGCAGCAGCTTTGTGTAAGAATGTGTACTTTTCTGTTCAGAGCAAACCTTTCAGGTTTTCTACAACTTTTTAAAAAATGTTATCCATGATTTAGGAAGAACAACAACAACAAAAAAGAATTAACATTGTTTGTGCATGTCGGAAGGTGGGAGTGGGGTAATTGGAATTCAAGTAGCCTAAGGACAAAACCAAAAGAAGAATTGATATTCTGTGGCTTTCTGGGAAATGTCAGGTCTAGTGAGCCATAGTTTCATCTACTTCATACAACTCAAAGCCTTATCTGATGAATCTGCAAATCAGTTAGCACTAACCATATCCCCACATTTACTCACATATTTCCTGATTCCCAGTAGGAAGTTGTACTTCATGGCCACCATGTTCCCAAGGTCTTGAATCAAATCAAAGCCTCCTCGATCATAGATGTTAGTCCTTTCTCACTTAACACCATTTCAGCCTTCTTTGGCACCAGGCACTACCGCTGTTCTTTTTTTAAATTGGGGACTTACCATGTGACTTGGTCATTCTGGAGGATCCAATGTTTGTAAGCTATATTGCCTTGTCCTCAAAGAAATTACAGGCAGGCAAAGGGGGCAGATCTAATACACAAGAAATTAAAGGGAAGTGGAGTGAGAGGAAGTAGGGATGGTGTAGAAGGAGTCACACTGTGATGCTGACTTAAAAAGCAAAAGAAATTTCCTTGTTAATGATCCTTCAATTCTGAAAAAGTTAGTTTTAAGTGAATGTGGGGTGTTATGAGAGTAAAAGATAAGTTAATCTTGTTCATAATTATAGTACCCCTTAGAAATGCCAAAAGAATTTACATTTTTGAAATATGAAGAAGAAAACCCTGTTCTATAGCTAATCAGTGTTGGCCAAATTTTCTTGATATGCTTCCTCTGTCATTTCATTTTATTAAAAAACAATAAACATTTATTAACTTACATTTTCTGTGGCTTAGGAATTTAAGAGCGGCTTAGCTGGGAGCTTCTGGCTTAGGGTCTCTCATGTTTGTTTTTTTTTAATATATATTTTTATTAGGGAATTTGTAAGCTTACAAAACATAATGTGCAGAATTCCCATACATCACTCCTCTACCAACACCTTACATTGTTGTGGAACATTTGTTACAGTTTATGAAAGAACATCATCAGACTATTATCATTAACTATGGTTCAAAGCATATATATTTTCCACATACCCTGTGGCAGTTTAAAATTATTTTATGAATCCCAAAATATTATGTTTGTAAACTAATTTATTCCTCTGGGTGTAATACCCTCTTAATTTAATTTTATTTTATTTTATTTAAAAAAATTTTTTAAAGATACTTAGATTATACAAATGTCACATAAAAAATAAAGGGGAAAAAAACAAAAACAAAAAAATATAGAGGATTCCTATATGTCCCACTCTCCATACCTCCCATATTTCCCACATTAACAACATCCTTCATTAGTGAGGTGCATTTATTGCAATTGATGAACACATTTTAGACCATTGCCACTAATGATGGGTTATAGTTTACACTGTAGTTTATACTCTCTCCCACTCAATTCTGTAGGTTATGGCAGGATATATAATGGCTTGTATCTGTCATTGCAATGTCATTCAGGAAAATTCCCAAGTCCCCAAAATGCCCCTGTATTATACCTGTTTTTCCCTCTCCCTGCCCTCAAAACCTCCTGTGGCCACTGCCTCCACATCAATGATATAATTTCTTCCATTACTAGAATCACAATAAGTCTATAGTACAATACCAGTAATTCTACTTTAGTCCATAGTTCATTCCCCAATCCTGAGGATTCTGAGATGGTGATGTCTACTCTACCTCTAATTCAGAGGGGGCTGTGATCCCATGGGGCCCATGGATGGGAGTCTCTTGCTTGTAGTTGGAGAGTCTACAACTGTAATTCCTTTTGATTGCATTAAATTCAGTTGTGGGACCTTTGATTAGATTACTTGATAAGATCACTTAGGGCTTTGATTGGACTTAGGTTGAATCCCTGCCCCCTTGCTGGATCTGATATAAATGGAAACACAGAGAGAGATTAACTCAAACCAACACAGGAAAAGGAAGCCACTATGTTTGCTCCTACCATGTAAGAGAGAACATCACTTAAGCAAGAAGCTCCAAGAGTCTGGGCCCACCAAGCAGCTCAAGAGGAAAGGATAAGGATGAGCCCAGAAGGGAAGGGTGAAACCTTAGTGAATATCAGCGGCCATCTTGCTTCACCGTGTGGCAGCATGTTGGGATCAACAGTGGCTGACACTGATAAGAAAGTATCTCTGGTGGTGCCTTGGTTTGGACTTTTCATGGCCTTGGAACTGTAAGGTTTTACTCCAAATAAATACTCTTTATAAAAGCCAACATATTTCTGGTACTTTGCATCAGCAGCCCTTTGGCAAACTAAAATACACCCCCTATTATTAACATCATGTATTAGTATTTTGCATTTGTTACAGTTCATGAAAGAACACTCTCATATTTGTACTGTTAACCACAGCCCATCTTCTACCACATGGTTCACTGTGTTATACAGTCCCATGCCTTGTACAGTCTATCCAAAGTGTACATTCAGTGGCTCTCACTTTAATCACAGAGTTGTGCAGTCATTGCCTCTGTAAATTTTTGAACATTTTTCTTAGTCCAAAAAAAAAAAAAATTTCCAATACCCCTATTAATGACCCTTAGCATTGATATAGTACCTTATTTGACATTGATGCTAGAATATTACAGTATTTCTCATTTCGTTTTAATGGCTTGGTCATGTAATTGGGAATGAAGAAACCCTGCCTTTTTATCATCCTTTATTGTTCTGTTCTGAGTTTCTAAGAGGCCATCAACTGTTAGAGGTGCAGATGAAATTTTTCTATTGCTTCAACTAAATATTTGATTAAGAATTGACTTTTCTTCACAGTATAATACATGGTAGCATCTTTGAATACAGTTTTGAAAGTATGCCTGTATCATCCTTGCATGTCAGAACAGGGAAGTTTTAAAATATTTTTGTGTTTTATGTAAATTTAGTGTTTGGATATAAAACATTATTTGAGTATATTATGCCAGTTCATTTATTAAAAGCAGTATACTTATGATATCAGTAGGTCTTTTAAAATATTCTACAAAATAGCCATTTATCAAATGATTTTTAAAAATTTTTACATTTATTTATTTCCACAAAATATTAAAGGCAGAATTGTACGCTAGGAACTTTTCACTCTGGTATATTGCTAACCCACTTTCTAACTTGTGTAAATCATATCAGCATCTTTAATGATTTCCTATTTCCTGATAATAATAGCAATAATAACAATAAAATTTAGCATTCATTGAATGTTATTACATACCACATGCTGTACGTCTTATCTCATTTAATACCCACTCTACACTGATGAGGTTTTCACTATCATCATCCCCATTTACCAGCGAGGAAACAGAAGCAGAGCAAAGTGCAGAGGCATTAAGCTAATAAGTGGCTGAGCTGGGATATGGACCCAGGCAGTCTGACATCAGAATCAATGCCTTCAACCAGCATATACTATAATATACTATAGTGTACTGTCTCTAAAACCCAAATCTCATGTCGTTCCACCAGTTGGCTTATCCTTATTCTCCAATAACTCTCTTAAGATATCTTTTGCTCCATTTAAATTAAACTCTTGCCCATTACCAGTATACCTCCTACTTTACCCAGGCTGTGAATTTTCATTTCTGACTGTAATTCTCTTCCCCTTTCTCTAACTTTCCACCTCCTACCAACCCTTCAAGAATTAGTAATTTCTCATAATAGCCAACTAGAAATAAGATGTGTTTCCTAATAATACAAAAACAATAAGTGTTTAGGAAAAAATTTAATCAGGAATAAAGGAGACACTGATAGACTCATAGAAGAAAAATTGAATAATGGAAAGATAAACAATTTATATACACAGGGCAATATATCATGGTAATGATTCCAAATTTTTCTATAAATTCAAAACAATCACAATAAAAATTCCACTGATATCTTCAGAAAATTAATAAAACTTCTTCTAAATTTAATATAGAAGAATAAAATCCTTAAATAGGTGTGCTGCTTTTGAAAGAGAAGGAAAAACAAATTAAGGGGAATCACTTTACTGGATACTACAATATTTTACTTGGTTATAATAAGACAAACAGTATGGCATGGGTGCAGAAACAAACATATCAATGAAACAGAATGTCTAGCTTAAAAATAATCCTATCTATGCAAAGGAAGTTAATATGTCATAAAGGGGGACAAAATGAGTTGTTTGATTCATGGTGTTGGGAAAAGTGGTTCACTTTATAGAGATAAATTAAATCAGTTTCTACTTTACAAAAATTGCAGAAGCATACTCCATAAAGATTATAGAAAAAAATTTAGAGGTAATACCACTAAACTAAAAGAAGAAAAAAATCAAGAATATTTTTGTTACTTAGAGAAGAAGAGAAAGACTTCATAAAGAAGAATCAAGTTTTATCTAATGAAAGAAGATAATATAGATAGGTTCAAAAGCCAGATAAGACACTTTAGAAAGATATTCAAAATGTCTAAAATAAACACATTATTACTGTCCTTAATATAGAAAGAACTCCAAATTTTAAAGAAAGACAAAACCCCAAATTTTTAAGTGGGAATTTTTTTTTTTAATAAAAAAAGGCAATTCATGGAAGAGAAAGTTCAAATAACAATTCTTGGAAGAGAGACTCAAATTCACTAGTAATCAGAGAAATATGTATAATAATGATGCCACTTTATATTCATTAATATTGCAAAACTTAGTAAATGTTGGTAAACGTGTAGAGATAAGCGTGCCCATGCACTTACCTAGTGACTTTCTAAATTGCAATATTTTGTCCAGAATAGTCTGTTAGTACTTGATGTAATAAAGTGAACATTCACCCCATGAGCCACAGGTACTTCATGGCATTGTTGGGCAACATAACTAGGGAAATGTCAACTATGTATACTATAGCCTAATACATGTTAGAAGCAATAAAAAGATATATCTCAAATATATAATGCTTACTTAAAATGCAAGAAACAGAATGACATTTATAACACAACACCATTTATGTAAATTAAATGCACACACACATAAACCCCAACACCACATTCATCTTTTTTTTTATCAGGATACATATGCATTTCAAGCCATGTATCGAGCACATTATGGTGAAAGTCTATGGGGTGATGGCAAAGGAGTAGGGATCAGGGACGAAGGGAGAAAACTAAAGTTCAGTAAAGCAAAAGAGATGCCTTGCTTGAACTAACAATGGTAATTTGGTACAAATGGAGAAACTCATATCTCTGCTAGTGAAGAAAAAAAGAAAATTAAAAGTCTGCTTTAGATTCAAGTGACGATGCCTGGAATCACGCAACAAGGAACCTCTAAGATGAGGTATTGGGTGCTCAAGGATCTCAAAAGGGGGCAAGAGAACAGGGAGGGGCTTTGCCAATTATTCCCTCCACTAGAGTCACAAGCTGTTCCAGGTTCTTTCTTTCATTTTGATAATGTGGTAATTTTGGCTGAAAGTATCTTCTTATGGGAAAATGGAGAAATTGAATTTCGAGAATACTTAAGAAGCAAGGTGGGGTCGTGGACAAAATGGATGCTTTGGCATCAGATGAACATTGGAGAACAGCTCTGCCTGGCTATTTACAGGCCACAAAGCTTTGGATGAGTTATTTATTCCTGTTTTGTAGGCTTTGGTTGCCTTATTTGTCAGAAGAGATAATAACACTTTAATGCAGGGTTGTTAAGAAGAGATAACTTATTCATTTCATTCAAAAAATGTTTATTGAGTCTCTGTTCTATTCCAGGAACTATTCTAGTAAGTGGGGATATAGTAAAGAATAGCACAAGTGCAAAACATTTCAATCCCTTATAGCTTATAGTAGAGGGAATGGGCTATAATAAATAAAATAAGTAAAATGTCCAAAATGACTGATAGTGATCAATTTTGGAGCAGGGAAGAGGGAAAGGAAGTACCCAAGAGTGGGTGATTCCATTTTAAGTAGAATTGTTAGGAAAAGCCTTGCTGAAAGTTTTAAACAGAGATCTAAAGAATGTAAGGGAGGAACCCAATGGATAACTGGGAGAGGAGCCATCAATCTTGGTGGCCATGAAGAGGAAGCCAATCTAACACACTGAGGAGGAACAAGGAATCATTACGACTGGAGAGGAGTGAGCAAGGGGAAAGCAGCAGCAGATGAGGGGTTCAAGCTCAAAGCCTCCAGATCATGGAAAGTCTTGTGGGCCATCGTTAAGACTTTGGTCTCTGCACTGGAGAGACAATGGAAGGATATGACTTGAATCATTTTTAAAAAGAACGCTTATTTTGGCTGCTGTGTTGAGATAGATTGAGTAGAGCAAAGGTCTAGGGGGCATTTGCCATGATCTCAGCAAGAAATGATGGTGGATCGAACCAGAGTTTGAGAGTAGAAGTGGTGAAGAAGTCAGATACTGGATTTGTTTTGAATATGCTGACAGATTTGGATGTGGATTCTGAAAGAACAAGAGGCATCCAGAAGAGTGTACATAAGCCACCTAGTACAACACTTGGAATCTAAGAATCCCTGTCTAAGGCAGTCACCTCAAACATTAGTTTATACCCAAACTCTGGAGGGATCCTGTTAAAAGGTAAATTCCTAATACCTATGTTTAGAAATTTTCATTCAATATATCTAGGGTGAACCCTCTCAGGAATCTGTATTTTTGACAGGCATTCTAAATGATTCTGGTATAGATGGTTAACACAACCATTCTTCAAGAGACATTGATCTGGAGGGGTTGACATTTCAACCCCTTATAAGCATTCTTCGAAGAAATGCAATTAAACAATTAAAAAAACACAAATGAAAATCCTGAGTCCTTAATATTACATTTTAACTCCTAAGATAGTGAAAAAGCTACAGGAGATAATATTTATTTTTAAGGAGGGCAAGCACATTAAGTGCTTTTTTCTTTGTCAATATATAAGTCAAGACTACCGAGGATGCCTGTGGAAATGTATTTAATCATCTTCTGAAATGAAATTAAAGGCCAAAATACAAATGGAGGAAAAAACATAAATGAAAGAGAAGAAGTGTTGACTCTATGAGATTCTTTTGCCATTATTTTTTATGTTTAAGTTTAAATTACATTTACTGGGGCAAAATTGGACCAAAGGAAAATGGTCCTCCACCAATTGTCAAAATGCAACCTGAACTTGGAGAATAAATTTGGAGAAGAAAACATTTTTAAACCTTTTTAAATTTTATTTTTGTCTTTCTTTTAAAAGCGCAAACCACATAATACCACTTGATCATGATTCCCTCTTTTGTAAGCTGATAGCTCTCCAGTGGATTATAAATTAGGATCCATTCTTGATCCCAGATAAGGTCATGGTAAAGAAAGTAAAGTAAGAATGCATTTGTGAACTTTTATTTAAAAACAAAAAGCCCCACTAATTTCTCTATTGTCTCATCAGGACCTGGCATATAGAATGTACAATTTGCCTACATGAACCACTAGTACTTGAATTCTCTAGCTTTCTTAGAAGCAGGAAGCCTGGTGAAAGAGGTTACTCTCTAACTTCCAGTTCAGTATTTGAGATTTGAAATTCAAGAAGTCCAGATCATTCAGATAAGGTTCTGAAAATATCGTAACATTTGGATATTTCTAAAACTCTTAAATTTAAATTCATCTCCTCCATCTAAACTGGCAGCTGAGTATTTTTGAATAAAGCATAGAGACTGCTGCTGCAGATGGAGTGTGCAGATAAACATCAAGGTTAATGGCCAATGGTTTCTTTTAGTAATTTTTATAAAGAAAAATACATATAGCATCATCATTACTTTGGCTTGGGGACAGCTAGAAGATTATAAACAGACTTGATATGTAGCCAAGAAAATTAAAGGCAGGATATGCAAAAAGTAGCTTACACTCAATAACAGATAATCGCAGATTGGTAAGCAACCAGAAAGAATGTCGTCGTACAAATGCAGAAAGACACGTGCCAGACCCAAATACTAACAGATGACAGACAGTTCAATGCACACAAATGAAATGTAATTTTGACTTTGATGAGTCTTCGTGTTACAAGACAACTCTTTTTAAGAAAAAAATTATGAGGTTTTCTTTTCCAAAGGATAAGTAGAGAATCTGGGGACAAATCTCTATGTATCATTAATGAAAGAAAAACAGAAAAAGAAAAATCAATGCACTTAACAAATCTTAATGGCTCAATTGTGTATTCATTTCACCAAATCTGAACACTTGTGAGAGTACAAAACAAGAGATGACTTTTGAATTACAAAATCCTAAGAATGAAAAATAGACTTCGAAGTTCTGGGCAACGTTTAAATGAGGAGGAATCATCCTGCATCGACACCAGTTTGGCTTTGATAAATCTAAACATAGAAAATAGTTGTTTTAGTTTCCTATCTTCCTAAACAAATAGCATAAAATGGATTGGCTTAACAACAGGATTTATTGGCTTGTGGTTTCGAGGCTAGAAGGCTTGCTTCCTCCCAGGGCTGGTAACTTCTGGCTGGTGGGCAATCATTGGGGTTTCTTGCCTTTTCCATCACATGATAATGCACATGGCAGTGTCTTCTTCTTTCTCTTCCAAGTGCTGCTGATGTCCAGCTTCCGGCTTCTCTCTCTGTGGCCTTTTCTATAAGGGCCCCAGGGACAGGATTAAGACCTATCCTGAGTCAATCAGGCCACACTTTAATGGAAGAAACCTCATCTCAAGTTATTATTTACAAGGGATTCATACCCACAGGAATGGAATAAGATTAAGAACAAGTCTTTCTAGGGTACATAGCTCCAAACTACCACAAAATGACAGCATTTTTGAATCCATAATTTCCATCTCTTTTTTTCTTGTTTTGTTTTTCTCCTCTTTGCCAATTTCAATCAAACTTTTGAAAGGAAAAATAAAAACAATTCAATTACATTTAATTCAGTAAATATATAATGGGCACTGGCCTAAAGCCATGGATATAAAGGTGTGCTTTACAGTAGTGGTTCTCAATCACCGGCAGTTTTGCCCCCACCCCCACCCCCCAGAAGACATTTGCAATGTCTGGTGACATTTTTGTTTGCCACAACTAAGATAGTGCTATTGGCATCCTGTGGATAGAGGCCAGCAATGCTGCTAAACATCCAATAAATGCACATAACAGCCCCCACAACAAAGAGTTATACAGTCCAAAATGTCAATAGTGCCAAAGTTGAGAAATCCTGGACTAGATCTTTAAAGAGGTTTCAGTCTATGTAGGTGGAGGGAAACAGATAGAGAGAGAGATATTCAGAGTATAATGGGAACATATCTGAGGCATTGATTAGTTTTGTTAAAATAAAATGTTAGACAAGATATGATTTCCATGAGTTTATGTGGTCTCTTGACAATTCATGAATTGGGCAGCATCCACACCACAGGAGTAAAGGAGGTCTACTCTATGGGGATTGGGAGGGAGATGAAGGGGTGGTTGAAAGAGGGACTTAATATAGGGCAAATGCAGAAACAAATAAGGACATGTTCTCATTGGCTGACAGTTAAGTTTCAATTTTACTTCGGGGATATCAAATAATGTACATAAGCCCAAGATGGATTCACTCATGCTAAGCCCTGCAACAGCAAACCAAAACTTCACTTAGTTGCAGTGTCCTGTAGTCACTTGGCTTTCCCAGACCTCTAGACCTAAGGCCAACCATTCATAGTCCATCAGCTCCATTTTAACTTGTGTGTTCCGGCCCCTCTGGTTTGCCATTAGCCAAATAAGTATAATATCTTGATATAGACAATGGAGTCATCATATACTGCTAAATTCCTTGTTGGTTGCGAAAGCCCCAATAAGCATGTCTGTGTAAACTTGGCCCTTTCTATCACTCTTGGAGTTCCTTTCTACTTCCTAGATGGGATACTGCCTGATTCATGAATCATTCAATAAAGTGGTAAGATCCTAATTTTTATGTTGTTGAAAAGTTTTTCTTTTAACAGTGGTCTTACAAAGTGGGAAGCAGATATCTATTGACTAATATGGCATGTTTTTTCATTCTGATAAACTCTTGCAGTTTATCACCCAAACTGGTTTATTACCAGGTATTATTGATCTGCAATTCCATAGAATACATTGCATTGTTTCATTTTCTCAGAAAGCTCCTGCAGGTCAACTATTTTGTCTCCTTGAAATTCCCTCCTGGCAATGCCCCAATGCAGGTGGGCATTTTATTTTACTTAAGAGTTTCTTTAGGGATGTTGAGAGGCAAGGGAAGTACTCCACATATGTATTGACCTTTAAGATGACCTTAAATAAAGCCTGTTGCTTGGCAAAGGTAAAGAGAATGATATTCCAGGCTGAAGGGAGTCACAAAGCAGAAAGACATAAAAGTGAGTCTGAATGCCAAAGCTTGCTGAATGACACCTAGGAAGACATGGGATGAAGGGGAAGCATGGCATGGATTCATTCATAAAGTGTGTACTATGTGTAAGCACTGCTTTCAGCATTTGAGATACAGCAGTGGTAAAATGAAATGAAAAAGAACACGAAGCTCTGAATATGATGGTCAGGAGCTTGAATTTATTCTATAGGCAATGTAAAGTGATCTAGAGTTTTTAAACAGAGGGATGATATAATCAACAATATAAAGAAGATATAGATATATAGAAAGATAATTCTGGTGGTAAAAAATAAGATAGATTGAAAGAAGAAAAAGTTTGAGTAAAGAAATCAGTCAGGCTATTGGAGCAATTCCCAAAGTGTATTCCAGGACGTGTTAAAAGTACCATGGGAAAGAAGTTTTCCAGGATCAAATAAATTTGGGAAATGCTTGGTTAACATAGACAAGACAAGAATCTCTAATACTGCACTTTCCAGAATCTTTCCCCAGCCATTTCATATTGTGACTCTTTAGAAGAGGCTATAGCATGTAGCATTTTTCTAAAAGTATATTTTCCTAAGGAATTTCTTCATGGGATTTACAAGAGGAGTTATATTCCAAAAAACACTTCATAAGAATATTAGGTGATATTCATAAGAAAAATAATGGATAGCAGATTAAGAGCTACCATAAGCAAATATCTGTTCAAGTGCTTGCTTCCAGTTCTTTTATGCATATACCTAGTAATGGTATTACTGGATAATATGGTACTTCTATTCGTAGATTTCTTTTTTTTTTTTTTTTAACTTATTTATTTTTTCTTGTGGGTAAAAATCAAAATTTTCACAATACATGCCAATATTTGTAAAATGATATATAAATATAAATGCATATATGTGCATTTGCTTACAAAAATGTTATTTATATATATATAAATATATTTTAAGAGGTGCTTAGATTACCTAAAATATTACACGGACCCCACCGGGATTCCCATGTTGCCCACCTCCCACACCTCCCACCACATCCCACACAAACATCTCCCACAAGTGTGGCCCACCACCCTCAATGGACTTACACAACGGGGGGCCTTGCCACCAACCATAGACTACAGTTCACATCGTAGACCACACTCTCTCCCACACAGTTCTGAGTGGTGTGTGCTGATTTAAAATGGCCTATATCCGTTGCCACAACGGTACTCAGGACAATCTCCAAATCCCAAAAAAGCCAATAATACAATTATAAAAATGTGCTATCAACAATTGTAACAAATGTTTCACACCAATACAAGGTGTTAATAACAGGGTGGTTTACAGGAATTCTATATTTTATGCACGATTGTGGTGTAAGTTCACAACTTCTTTAATGAAGGGAAAATAAAAACTAAATCAAAGGAAAAAAATAAAAATAAAAATAAATAAAAGCAATGGAGCCTGGAAGAGAAGGCAGAGACTGGCAGATGCTGCCATGGTGTCCTGTCATGTGACAGGAATCTAGGATCTCTGTCAGCTGATCTCTGGGGAGAGAGCTTCGCCTGATGCTTGATTTAGACATTTTTCTGACTGAGAACCATAAGCTTATAAATGAATAAATCCCTCTTTTAAAAACCAAAATAATAATAATAATAATACATAATAAATTTGCATTTTATCAATGAAAAAAAAAAAAGAGCTACTGTGAGGACAGAAATGACTTTCAGGCTTCCAGGTCATGAGACTGAGCAGAGAAAACTCCACAGATCAAGATGTCCTTTTGGAGTGAATTGCTATAGAGTGTGTCAAGGCATTCAGAAACAACAGAGGCTCCCAGCAAATGATCACTTTATTGCTTGCACAGCACAAAGTTTCCAAAAGGGCAGGGGAAAGATCCCACCTTGGCAGGTCCCCTGGGGAGTCAATTGCTTGAGTCAGGGTTGGTCAATGGAAGCTTCACACACCTCCCCTTGCATTGGAGATGAGGGCCAATTGTGGCTGGTGCCTGGGGGAGGCCAATTGCCCAGCAGCTCTGCACTTCACATTGGAGATGAGGGACACCTGCACTGACTGAGTTCTGAGCTTTTATATACTCCAGGGGGAGAGGGCTCTCCCCATGAGTAACCTTCATTCCCTGGCAAGCAGCTGGGGCTGATTAAGAGTTAATGGCTCCCCAGGCTGTCTGCAGTCTTTTATAAAATAGAAACATACTAAGCACTTGCATGCAAACAAGCACAAGTGGAAACATTTCAAACACATGCATGCAAACAAAGAAGAGTAGACACATGACAAACACCTACACACAAACAAGCAAGAGGGAAAAAGGAGAGGACTAAGCAAGAGTTGGGAGAAGGCCATTGAATGTGTCCTTGATTTCCACAACAGTCCACCCTTCAGCCTATTAACCATACCTAGCCTGCACTCCTCCACATTAACTTTCAAAACATGAGTCCCTCTCCCACCTCAGACATTAAAGAAGAGACAGGTCAGGTCTCGTGGCCCATAGCTCTCAACAATGTTGACAAGAAAAGTTTGGGAACATTAATGGTTACAGTACATTAGGAGAGTTTTGATGATTTCTATGCATACCATTATTCCAAGCAGGGTGATCAGACCTGTCCAACTAATGACCATATCCATGCCTCTGAACCCCGCCCTCCCCCCAGGAGCCAGCTAAAAAGGTCCCATAAATAATCTATTTGTATACTTTGCAAATAATGTGCTTGTTTCACAAGGACAGTCAGAAATCTTAGGGTGCCTTCTCCCATCTGTCTGATGACCTATGAAGGGAGTAACCAAACCAATGGAGGTTTTGTTTCTTCCAAAGGGACGATAAACCATAGAGTGATGCAGCTTACCCCCAGAGGGTCACTGGTCATCTCTGGGAAAGATGACTGAGGCACTTACCAGTTTCATTTCATCCAAACAGGGTGTCCAGAGGCATGGGAAAGAAAGGTGCACAGCCAAAGGCTGTGCCATTATCTTTGCCACGAGACGTAAAGGAACTACTTCCTGATATTAATACATATGTGAGGCAGAGGAAGTCAGCTCCTTGAGTGGCAATCTAAACTCAGTAAAGAGTGAAGAGAGACCAAGGGGTCAGATGGCAGATCCAGTAGCCAGGTTCTCTGCCTCTTCAATAGCCCTGGTCAGCTGGATGAGAGTGTTTTCCTCCCAGGTTGCCCCTGTGCCAAATCTGCAGAAACAAGAGTGGGGAGTGGCAACCAGTCCCAGCAGGGTGGTCATGAAACCACTTCCCATGAGAGACACTTTTTTCACCCTACCTGTAATAATTTATCTTTTCCCTCTAAAGTCATCCAGTCTGTCTTTCTGTTGCCTTGAGCTATAACCTCACGTCTTTCCCATTGATTTGAGTACCTTACCCATATCTTCTGGCCCCTTCCTGATAGATGGGAGTTGTCAGGACTCCTTAAAGGTATCCTATGACTGTTTCCAAGGGAACTGGTAGCCCACCAGGGGAAGGAGCAGCCTACTAACCTCCAGTATGTGTGTGTCAAACCCTGCAGATCCCACCCTCTGGACTGTCACTGAATGTGTACTTCTAATTCCCCTTCCATCATCCCACCCTTCCGCCTGATGGCCCTAACCTCCCACCATCCTGGGAATTGTTTGGAGTGTGTAATGGGGTAAAAAGTGGGATGATCCCTTGACAGAGACTGGAAAGGAAAATCCCAAGTGTTGTATCCTTGATTGCTGAGTTCAGCTTCCAGAGGGACTGAGTAAGGCGGACAGTCCATCAAAAGAACTCTCAGGCTCTTGGGGCACGGTGGGGGTGCGGGGGAGAAGAGAGAACTGTCAGGATGTAAACGCTGAAACTCCTTTATCAGGTGGCCATTAAAGTTTTCCACAACGACGACTGCCTGTGGGTGGTGGGTGATATGGAAAGTCCATCTCATTCCATGCATCTGGGCCCACAGTTGAGTAGGTTGTGCATTCCTATGATGCTGATCACGATACAGGCCCTTGCCATTCTCATCAACATCAGTAACAAAGATGGTTCCTTTGCGTGCCACCAATTGTTTCCAAAGGTCCCTTCCCCACACAAGGGAACCTTTGATTCTCCAATCACATTCCCCCCATAAACCTGACCAGACTGCTAAGCCATTGGCAATAGCCCATGAGTCAGTGCAGGTACATAGGGGTCGTTTGGTATAAGTGCTCCAAGGATAAGAGAACTGCCCACAGTTTAGCTGATTGGGCATTTTTTCAAGTGTCAGAGATGTTATATAAGTTGCCAGAGACAAGGGAAACAGTAGCTGCTGCCTGATGAACACCAAATACCTTGAACTTGGCCAATGCAAAAGTGAACCAATACTGAGCATCTGGTGGGGCATCCTTGAGTTGGGATCCCCAGGATGCCAATGCAGGGAGGGAGTGAGTGGCCCTCCTCTGGTGTTACAACAGTATCATTATTGAGGGGACCCTCCATCACCACTCATGTACGTGTGTCACTCCGTATGGCTGGGTAAGCGTGATCTTGAATGTACCATTTCTATTTGATGATACTCTGCTGCTGTGTATTATATAAATAAGTGTTATGATTACCCAGAACCCAGGTCATGATGGAGATTTCTGGCTTCAGGAAGAATCTGAGAGCTCTCAGTAACCCTTTCTGTTTCTACCAAAGCCCAACAGCATGCCAAAAGTTGCCTCTAGAAGGGGGAGAAACACTGAGCAGCATCTAGGAACTTCTTGGTCCTGAAACCCAGGGGTCTACAATTTCTGGTGCTCTCTCCTTCTGTCAGAGGGATCAGCTGATGTGGGACCAGGTGGCAGGAACCTGTAACTCCAGTGGAGATCCAGGCTTTAAAAGTTGTAGAGGCAGGGCAGCTGAAGAAGCCACTTTTACCTCTTGCAGGGCCTGTTCCTACTCTGGTCCCCAGTAGAAAGTACCTGCTTTTCATGTTATCCACAACAGTGGTGCCAGGAGGATACTAAGATGTGTAATATTCTGGAATCAATATGCAAATTGCTCGGTCAACTGCTGGGCCTCCTTTTTGGAGGATGGTGACTTTAGGGACAGTAAATTGCCCTGTACTGGGTCCTACTCCATATGCTGCCTTGAAAAGTAAGGGGCTGGGTTGGGCTTTGTATCTTGTCAGGATTTATGGCCCAGCTGTACTATAAAAGCCCAGTTAGCAAAGCATGCAATCCCTGTGCAGTTTGCTCCTTGCTCTGTCCCACCAACATGATGCCATCAATATAATGGAATACTCAGAGCCCTTTGGACAGGGGCAGCTTACTCAAATCTTGTCCCACCCACTGGTGGCAGATAGTAGGGGAGTTTAAATACCTCTGTGGCCATACAAGGAAGATGTACTGTAGGCCTTGCCACCTGAAAGCAAATTGATCCTGGTACTCCTCCTGTAGTGAGATGGTGAAAAAGGGCATTTGCCTGATCAAGGACCACATAACCAATGTCAGTGGAGGCCATAATGACTCCCCTGACAGTCACAATGTGGGTGCCAAAGGGGTCACTTCTTCTTTCAAGCATCAATAGTCTATAGTCAGCTGCAACGCTCCACTCGCCTTTTTCACTGGCCTCATTGGGCTGTTAGATCCAGAGATAGTGGATTGGAGGACATCCAGTGGCCAGAATTTGATGGGATGGGGGTGTGTATCCTTGCAGTCACCACTGGCATGTGCAGTGGTACAGGATATTAATTCCTATAATACATTCCCTGGTAGGAAACATGATCCTAGGGGTGGCCAAAGAGCCGAGGTGACCAACCCCCAGGGTAGCTATAATCTCCCAACTCCATATTTGTGTGTAATTCCTGAAACCTCCCAATGCTACTCATTGCCCCCTCCCTTCTGTGTCTCCTTGAATAATAGTGACCTGGGAGCCTGAACCCAAAAGCACCATAGAGGTGTGTTTGCTGCCGCCAAATTGTACACTCACAGAAGCATATGGCATTAAGTCACTGGGGGTGGTCAGGGCCCTTGGCCCTACACTTAGACCATTTTCATTCTATTCAAATTTGGGTAAAGAGGTCCTTCCCAGAGCCCAGTCAGGGCTGAAAGAGGAGGTGGAAGATCTGCAGGATCCTCCTCCTCCTTTACTGTCCATATCTGGGGATTATGGGCAGGGGGGTGGGCAGGGGAAGATTGCCTCTGTCAAGTCCATGGCCCTTCTAATTTATGTTTTTCCCAAAGTTCTCAATTCTAGATCTTATATACAGTGTCCTTCAGGACCCCTGCCCTAGTAGTCACAAGGACATAGCTCAGCAAGGGGGGACCCCAAGAGGAAGGGGATGATAAACCCACTGCAATTGCATCACCCAGAGTAAGACCTAGGATGAAGAGAAGAACCAGCTTGTCTCCCCATTGGGGGGCCTCTTTCTAATCCTTGCACCAACCTCTAGATCATTCTGGGTTGCCTGAGTAAGGGTAGAATGAAAACAGATACAAGAGGCCATGAGCCAGAGGAATGTACACCGGGCAATGACAGCCCAAACTCATTGATCTCAGTGTGGAACTAGCTAGCCACTTCCCTGGCATTCATGGAGGAATTCTCAAAATCCCATTTATTGCCATCCTTCCCCCGAAGGATGAGACAGCATACCTTTTACCTCAGCCATGGGTAGCACCTCCTCCCAAGGTAGTAGGTGTGGGTGACCCTTCAGTTTTGCCCATAGAGCCATGAGTATTATTGCCCAATGTGCTCTATATGGCATATAACAAAAGGAATGCAAGCTAGATTAAAAAAAGAAACCATCAAAAAAACATCAACACCCACTCCATACTTCCCTGTGCACCCTGCTCGCTGTGCCAAAACCTGTGTAGCAAGTTGCTATATGGTGCATTGTGGAAACATAGGCTCAGGCACAACAGAGACACCCGGCAAATTACTGCTTTATTGCTTGTACAGAACAAGGTGTCCAAAAAAGCAGGGGGAAAGGCCCCACCTTGGCCAGTCCCCCAGGGAAGCCAACTGCTTGGTTCAGTGTCAATGGATGGCAGTTCTGCACACCTGTCTTTGAATTGGTGATGAGTGGCACCTGCACCAACTGAGTGCTGAGCTATTATACACTCCAGGGGGAGGGGTCTCTGCCAACGAGCAAACTTCACACCACAGCAAGTAGCTTGGACTGACTGAGATTTAATTAAGACCCCAGTTGTCCGCAGTTTCTTGATAATTAGAAACATAAACCAAACACCTTTATGCAAACAAGCACAAATGGAAACATAACAAACTCCTGCACACAGACAAGCAAGAGAGGAAAAGGAGGGGGATAGGTGGGGCCTGGAAGATGGTCACTGAGCATGTCCTTGACTTCCCCAACAGTCCTTGTGCATATCAAATTAGGCCTGGGAGCTACGAAGTTAGGAACTCTGAGAATGTTCTAGAAGCAGGATGATGTTTTAGTTTAAACTTGTGTGTCAGTACTGATCAATTATGGTTGCTGTCTGAAATGCTGGGTAGAGAAAGAATCTGAGGCTTATCCGGGATCAATGAGAGATTACACGAGTCTAGTGATACCTTCCACAGAAGCAAGGAAAATAATGAGCAGTACTTGTGCCATATGTTTCTCACATATGGACCAGAAGATAGCTAGCTCAAGATAACTTGTGGAGTAGTTTTAAAAATATTTCCCTCCTGAAAATTTTATTCCAAAGAAACCGTACCTAGAAATGTAAACAAACAGAACAGATAAAAGCAGAACTGTTCTTAGTAATGCCCAGAATCCCTTCTCCCTCCCTTCTTCCCCAATGACATCACCACCCAGGACAGCTTCTGGAGCTAATTAACTAGTTGAAAAAGAGAGGTAACAGATACTACGAGAAGCTAGATATGACAGGCACACATGCCTACTTTATGGGAGGAAATACTTTTCTCTTTCTTTTCTTGTCTCCATTTATTTCCCATTTGTTCTCTTTTAATATTCAGTAAAGATTTGAGGAACTTCCACAGTAATTCAGCTTTGCCAATAAAAAATCAAGGGGAGGAATTTTGGTTCACATATGAACATTAAGGTAAAATGGATTTGTTGCTTGGTGGATATAGAATACTTATAAATTTTAGACATTTTAAAAATAAAGTTAATGAAAAATGTAACAAAAAAAGTTGAAGTTTACATCTGAGGGCCAGTTTGGGTGTTGGGGAGTGGCTGGCAGCCATAACTAAAAGTGAGAAAACCCTAAGAGAAAGGTATCTATGGCAAACAGAGTCAGCAACTCTCTCTTCCTGACAATTACCCTTGCTGAACCTTAGGGTTCTGAAGTTATTTAATTAAGAGAACATGATTTCTTTCAGCTTCAGGTGTTAACTTAATGGTTTGTCCCATAAACTCCCAGTGAGGTGCAAAATACAGGAATAACAAATTTTGAAATCATATTTTGCCTTGGAATCAAAAGAGAAGCACTACAAAAATAGTTTGTCACTTTGACAAGCTTCAGCTAGCTAATGAAATTGGCAGGTACCTGTTAAAAATGATTAGATATAGAACAAATAGAAACAAATAATCTGGAGTTGGACAATAATTGATGGGTTTTATCTCTGATATGCACATATAGTTCTTGTCAACTAAAGCAACTTAATGTTCTCTCTTCCAGTTTCAAGAAAACAAACTGAAGTATCACAGCTATGAGAGCTTCCTATTCTGCTTTGCAGCCCCAGCACTGTCGGGCACAGTGTAGTGGTTTCTCAGTTATTGTCTGCTGAGCTAAAGTTAGTGCTTTTTGGTGAGTAGCTAGAAAATGTATGATAGCAACAGATAGCTTGCTTCTGAGAGACTTGAACAATGAGGAAGATGAATAATTCCATCTTCCTTTTGGAGTTTTCGTAGATACCTGTGAAGGCATAATATCTGGGGATAGGCACATGCATTGTCCAGGAAGCAGGTAGACTATGCCTTCTGATGGTTTTTGAGCAATGGAGTTTAAGGTTACTAGGAATGTGTTTCCATTCATGGATGGGTATAATTAACAAAGTTGACATGTGGTGGGTGGGGTAACTTTTGCTATGTGACAAATTCCAGACTATGTAATACAGATTAATAAGCATATTTTAAACACTGAATCCCTGCACAGTCTCCAAATGACTTGAGTACTTACATACCCACCGATGACTTTTTAAAATGAGTGTCTTAAAACACTGATTTTGTATTTTGAGTGATCTAAAATGTAAGCTATGTACTGTGGCTATGAAATGTTGAAGAGTTACAATCTTGATCGATTACCCTGGATTTGTTTCAGTCAAAACAATAAGTTTTTAAAACTAATTGTAAATATCACCTTTCATTAGTTTTAGAGAACCTAACAAAGAAATATGGTAGTTTGCAGACATTTAGCTATTAGAAAATTAAATTAGGATTAAACCATTTTAACCCTCATTACCCTTTCAGAGTAATGGATATAATTATAAAACCTAAGACAATTAAACAATAATATGTATGAATCTTCAGGATTTTTGAAACAACTATATATAATATTCTTGAAAAACATATTTTGGATGTGATAGAATGGAATTATTCCATCCCTTATCCTCTGACTACAGTGAACCATCCACAGAGGAATTCGGAGTTAGTCCTGAATAGACAGTCTTATTCTAACAATATACTTGGTAGATAGCTAGCACATTTTCTTTCTTTATTTTTTTTTTAACTTGTGCTGTATTTCATTAAAATGGGCCAAGTCATTAAGGGAAAGGGCTTATGGATGTTTTGTTTGCCTTGTGTACTTGTTCCAACGTGATAGTATAACTAGGAGAATGTTTTGAAGTTGAAAAAAATACAGTGAGCCCTAGGGTCTGCTTTTTAGAACAGAGAACATGCATTTTACTTTCTGGACAATGACTCTTTTCCTTTTGGAAATGTAAACCTATATATATAGAGAGAAAGTATGTGTATATGTATATATATATATACACACACACATACTATATATATATTTTCCAAGCTCTAAATAAGCAGCCTTCAGCTGTATGCCTTCACATTCTTTACTGGGCAAGTTAAACGAAACGTTATCCGCTTACATCTGGATGTGCTCAGGACTAGTCCCACTGGAATTAAAAACTTGGGATGGCATCAACCCTCCTGACATTGGTTTTTGACATTTGTATCAATATTCTCCTTTTAAAATGGGACATTTAGACAGTTCCTGGAGAGAGTTCTTGAGATCTAAAGAATGTTGACATGACTCAGTGTACATGAAAAGGAAATGTTTCATTGTTTGATGGTGGTTTCCTTGCCAGAAATTTCTAGACTTTGAAGACCCTGACACCAAAATTTCAGAAAATGGGGATTGGTGGAATGGCGGGAGCACGAGGGACAGGTTGGATCTCTGGATTTTGGGTGCTAAAACCATTGAAAGCTTGAAGTTCAAAGATATATTTGCCAAGAATTTTAAAAGCTACATCTATTTCCATGATGGTCTGTTATGGCCCAAGAGAAGCGTGCCATAAAGTAAAGGGATTTATTTTACTCATAGCATATAATATCTCCCAAAAGTCTTGTAGAAACGTTTAATTAAGAGTTGCCAAACTATTTTTTTTTTTACATTCTTTCAAGGCATTATTTATTTATTTATTTTATTTTACCCATTTTTACCCTCCCCCCCCCCATTTTTGCTGTTTCTGTGTCCATTCGCTGGACAACTCTCTGTGTCCGTTTCCTGCCCTCTTTTCTCATCCTTCTCCTCCTGTCTTCACTGGGATTCGACGTAGGAGAGAGGTATCCCACCGCCTGTGCCACCTTAGTTCCTGGTTTTTGGTGCATCTCGTCTTGGCTCTCCCGTGTCACTCTCCTGTTACGTCATCATCTTGCTGCATGGCTTGTTGGGCCTGGTGGCGCACCCACGGATGGGGCCTGGCGGCTCACCCGTTTGCCGGGCCTGGCGGCTGACCCCTGTGCGCGCACTCGTACACGGGGCCTGATGGTCCACGCACCTTCTATAGTTTTCTTTTTTTAAATTTACCGGAAGGTCCCGGGGGTCGAACCCAGGTCCCTCCATATGGGAGATGGACGTCCAACCACCTGAGCCACACCCATCCTCCTGCTATATCTCTTAAGGTTGACCAAAGATACCCAAAGTTACAGTCTTTTCCCATACAGGATGGTCATATAATAAATCAGGCTTAGTTTATCACCAGCATTCTAAAAACCAGACCTAGGGAGAAAAACTAGGTCTGGGGACACATGCATGGTTTCTAATATAGCGAATGTTTAGCCTGCCCTGATTTTCACAAAATCAGGACAGTGAGAATATTCGCATCCAAACTATTTTAATATCACATTATAGCTCAACCTCACTGACACCATTTTCATCTGCAGAATATGAAGGATGGAAGCAAAAATGGAGGTGGTGAGGGTAAGGAAAAAAATAGAAGGAGAATATTAGGTCTTTAAGGCAATGGCAGGACAGTCCCTGAGAAACTGGTAAAACTTTAATCTTGAATAAAGATAAATAAGAGATGAAAGTACTCACAAGAGGAAAGAAATGAAACAAAAAAATAAAACTTAGGTAAGTTTTTAAAGTTAAAAGCAGATTCTTCACTCATCTTATCTCTTAAGTATGAGATATTGCAACATCTGTTCCCCAAACAGTTATTTCACTTCATTGGTCTCTTCCCTATGTTTCTCTGAATTTTCACATTGGCTCTCTTCCTGTGAGTCACATTTTTTCTTTAAATATTTCCATATTTATTTAAATATTTCCTCCTCTCTCTGCAGCTTATATGTGACTCTTTGTTAAACATTTCAAAATATTACATGTTACTGTCTCGTAATACTTTACCTGTATCTAGTACCTTTTATTTTCAGAATTCAATGGTGTTCAAACAAATAGTACCTTCCTAACTGCTGTGTCTTATAAAAGAGAGTATTCATTTCACAGGTGTAAGGTTGTATCATAATCTTAAAAAACAGTAGAATCCTCTGCAATAATCTACTTCAGAGGAGGTACCATGCCATGTATACCATACTATTTCAGCACCAAATCCAGTGCTTACCCATAGTAAAATATTTAGTGAAGTAGGAAATAAAATGTGGGTACCATTCATATACATATATATATATATAAAGATACATCAAAATGCAGATGAGGTTTAATTGGGAAAACTACAAAGTGAGAGAGAGAGAGAGACCAAGGTACAAGAGGGGTAGAAACAATATGAAGAGTAAGTGTTGCAACTCTGCTGAGGCTCAGGGCCCAGCTGGCACATGGAAAGCCCAAAGATTCAATTCTCTTGGATGTACACCTACCAACTCTAGCACCAAGTTTAGGTTCAAATAGAACGGACAGACGAGCCATGCGTAGGGATGCCATAACTGAGTCCAACTCTGTCACTCTCAGGAGCACAAACTCCAAAGCAGGGCCCACTGGCAAGGTACCAAACTCTGGAGCTATCTTCCCTGACCATAGGACCTGGGTGTCTCCAGAGCCCTCAGGAGTCACACTATTTGAGGTAGTATCCACTTTGGCAGTCTATGAGATCCTGCTGCAACACCTACTCTCCAGATCATTGGACTCACCCAGGACAAATAACAAGGAGGGAAGGATTGACAACCACCATACCAAGGAAACTAGAGAGCCTACAACTGCAAGCAAGAGAGTCCCATCCATAGGCTGAATGGGATCGAAACTCCCTCTCAATTAGAGGTGGAGTGGACATCACCATCCCAGAATCCTCAGGATTGGGGAATGAACTATGGACTAGAGTGGACTGACTGGTATTCTACTATAGACTTGTTGTGATTCTAGCAACAGAAGAAATTACAGCATTGATGTGGAGGCAGGGGCCACTGGAGGCTCTGGGGGCAGGAGGAGGGAAAGAGAGGTGTAAGGTGGACACTTTTTCAGGACTTGGGAATCGTCCTGAATGGCATTGCAATGACAGATATAGGCCATTATATATCTTCCCATAGCCTGCAGAATTGTGTGTGAGAGAGTGTAAACTACAATATGAACTATGGTTCATGTTCAATGGCAATGCCCCAGGATACGTTTATCAATTGTAATGAATGTGCCACACTAATGAAGGATGTTGTTTATGTGGGAGGGTGTGGGAGGTGTGGGGAGTGGGGCATATGGGAATCCTTATTTTTTGTGTGTCACATTTGAGTAATCTAATCTTTGAAAAAATTTAAAAAATATTAAAAAAATAAAATAAAATCTATGAAAACATTTTATAAAAAAAGAAAGAATATGAAGTATAGATTTCTCTTGGCATGTATGGAGACAACTAAATGTAACTAAACAATGTGACATATCTATGAGAGATAAGGATGTAATTTTTAGACACATTTACTGGATTATGATATTCAAGACCAGGAAATAATGCCATAGCTGTATTACTCACTGCTAGGGACATTATTATATGCATGTTGACATTTGTATTATGTTTTTATTAATAATTCAGAGTTATCTGCTGCAATTATTTAGAGGTGATTTTTATTAATTATTTTAATTATTAATATGTGCCTAGTTTGAATCTTACTATCTAGAAAGATATGATGAGTATTTGCTAGAATGAAAGAGGTAAATTTTTTCTAAGGTAAAACAAGGAGAGGTAGAATTGCTGATGAATCTAAAGAAGGTCACCGCTATAGTCATAGTGAGTTCATGCTTCATTTTCCATAAACACATTATATTTATTGTGACCTGTCATCAGCATATTCTATATCTTGACTTCTTTATGTATAGGTGATTATGGGTTTTCTCAGATCACATGTATGAATGGCATCCTTATGTGAGACAGATTAAGTATTCCATGTTATCTTCAGGAAAGAAGACAGATTGCCTATTACATGAATTCCAACATTTGCCTTATTGGACCCATCTCTAACCATCATAGACATGGCTTTACAGGAGGTAAAAATGAATAGAAAGGAGGCGGATGTGGCTCAAATGGTTGGGCGTCCGTCTGCCATATGGAGAGACCTGGGTTCGATTCCCGGGACCTCCCGGTAAAATAAAAAAAATAAAAAAAATAAAAAAAAAATGAATGGAAGGGTCAAAGGCAAGAAAAACAGCCCAGTAATGTGTGATTACATTCAACTGGGTATATCTGGGTCTCCCAAGTAACTTGGAAACCAGGACTTAATATGCTCTTTTTCAACTAGTTGTAAAATTAATAATATAAAACATATATTTATATGTTTCTGTACAAATTACACACACAGTTGAATAAATGGTCTTATTTGCATTAATTCTGTTGGGAACATAACAATTCAACTAAAAATAACCACATTGCAACGAATGGAGGTGCATTGAAACATATTCAGGAAAAAAACTATGATTAGAATATTCATAAATAAGTAATAAAATACCAACCAGAGAATTTTAGACTTTAAAACCTAAGCACATTCTAAACACTAGGAGGAAGCTTGTGTAGATGAGTCCACGATGAACACCAATGCACTCTGATCCACAGTCCCAAAGGTGATTCGGTTTCTTGTTTGTCTCAAAAGAGGTCATTCCTACATAAAAGGCTTTGTCAATAGAGTTTATGAATCAGTTAGAAATTACATTTGCCTTTTAATCTCACCCAAAATATCGAAAGGTCGGATGGCAGAGTTGTTTCTTCTAACAATAACTTTATAGCGTTAGTGTGCAAAGGCAGATAAATGTGGAATAGTATGTGAGTCACATACACTACTTGACTTATCCTGAGAAAGGAAAGCCCCCCTACTGTTTTTAATGGTTATGTGAAGGGGACAAAGCATGTCTGTACTGTTTGAATATATATCCCCTTACTCCTGCCTGGTGGGATTCACAGTCACCCACTAGGAGGGGTTAACTAATGACTGAAATGAAATCCAGTCATTTAAGGAAATTTCAAAGGCTTCCTGGAGTTAGGTTGAAAAGACGTCACAAAGAGAAGGTCTGTACTTTATGCTTTTGCAATATTTACAGAACCTATAACACAATGGAGGATGATTAATGAGGCTCTTCAAACTACAGCCCAAGCTTAGAATTTTGTACTTTTCATGTCTAAAGATCAGCTCTCTATCACCCCCATAACATTCAAAATGTGAACCAGAGACCAGTCATTTTCTAGAGGACTGGAAATTCATCCTCAAGTAAATGAAGGGGTTAAAGAGGAGAAATTCTCATTTTTAAATAAGAATGACACCTTTACTTTGGGAAATGCTTTTCCCTTTAATACTTTTACATTTATCATTTCATTCTAGGCTTTCAAAACAATGTAAAGCAAATATGGCAGAAATGATCGTCCCTTTGTGACAGATGAGACATCTGGGGCATCCAGAAATTGACTTATCTAGAGACCCAGCTAGTTAGCAACATTTGATACTATAACTCATGTTGATTTTATTCCAAGTAGACCGTAACATGCCCTTATACTTAAACACGTCCTATAGGGCATTAGCAAAGAATCTTGCCAATTAGCAAATTTTCTCAATATCTTCAATTCGTCTCCACTCTTTCCTAAAGCCTGGGAATAATGTGAAAAAATAAAACATGTAATTTATATCCATGATAAAACATTTTCCTTGCAGCATTTCAAGAAGTTCATCTCAAAACCTACAGAATTTGGTTTTTCTCTCCATTCAGGGCTCACACCTCATTAAATGCTCTTGCCCTCTCTCTCTTCCAGGTGCGGATACTGCTGTAGATGGGTGATGGATGACTCACAGGCTTAGTAGATCCAGTCACAGTTCTAACCTCCTTCATTCTATCAACAGTTTCCTGAAGCCTGAAAAACAAGGTCTTCCTGGCTCTAAGAAGCCCGTTAAAGAGCATGCAAACTTGATTTTACCAGATCTGGTGGACAAACTCCTGTTTAAGAAAAGTGAAGGCAGAATACCAACCAGAGTCCATTTTCAACAGAAAGTAGCTATATCAGTTGTCCTTGAGCTCCAAATGTGAGGGTGTTGACTCTTTTGTCTGGATCCTTTTATATTGTTGAAGGTAGATGTAGGATATTCTTCCTAGACATTTTTATCAGCATCCAGTAAAGCATGATGCCAGTTCATCCAAATGCAATAGACATGACATTTCCATATTCAATTTTCTTCTTTTTTGCTTTTTCTGTTTTTGGTTAATTTTTTTCAGGTAATCATCCTAGTAAACTGGTGTACTTATCTGTTCCAGGCATTATAGGGGGAATCATGGAGAAACGCCTTTGGTGATTTTTTGCTTATTTATTTTCTCATTGCTCACAGCTCTGGAGCTGTCATCGCTTGTGGAAAGAAAGACTCTTGATCTGAGCTCCTTGATAGACAAGATGTTGTCTTTTTCTCCCCGTTTGGCAACTGATACTATGTCTGACTTTCTTCTTAACCCATCTGTCTTATGTGTCTTGTTTTGCCAGAAAAAAGAAAAATTTGACATCCTCACAAATGATATTTGCCCTAGCTGAACAGAATCAAAAATAAGATTCCTGATTGATGAATATCTGAAGAAATTAAACTGTTCTGTGGATATGTTAAAATAGTTTATAATTCTATTATTGAAGAAAGATTAAAAAATATAAAACAACATGTTATCTTAAGCCATTGTAAACAAATGTGCCATGGACTGTAAAAAAGAAGAATTTTTTGGCAGTAGAGTCTGGTGAGCATAAAAAGCAGAAAATTTGTTTTGTTTTGTTCATTCGTAGTACTTCTAGAAGTGTTACATTTTTGTTTCAGAGAATGGAATGGAAAGGGTAAGTCACTAGGTATTTCATTTACGAAATTTATGAATCACATAGGTGTATTTAATCAGTTTGGAAATCACCTGCAATTTTGAAGTAGAGAATTGTGGGAGGAATTGGTTAGACTTGCACATTAGTTTGCTATTTCTAATACTTTTATCTTTTTTTCACTACTTTTAAGATAAGATAATTCAAGTCCCATTCATTCAAATGTGAGAGGACCTGACAAGAGTTTTACCAAGATTAAATATTCAAAGACATTGATATCTTCCCTTTAGCTTTAAAGAAATAAGGATTGAGGCATCTTGTACATATATAATTCACACCTTCCATGTGTGCCACTCAACGATTTTTTTTTTGTAATTTCACCAAGTTATGTAATCAAGACCATGAATCAGGTTTAGAACACTGTCATGATTCTAATAAGCTCACTCATGCACTTTTATTGTTAACCCCTGACCCCGCACCTCCACTTCTTCCACTCCCTCACCTCTCATACTCCCCCTTCCCATCCCCACCCCCAGGTAACCACTAAACTATTTTCTGTCTTTATAGCTTTGCTTTTTCTGGATATTTCATATAAATTAATTCATAAAATATGTGGTCTCTTGTGTATGGCTTCGTTCATTCTTTCAAATGGGTTTGAGGTTACTCCATGTCAGAACATTGTTCATTGAGAAATGCTTGAAGAGAAAAGGTCCTACAAATAGGGGTGTTTTAAAGTCAACGGCTTGACATCCTACCAACTCTGAGCTCTCTTTCTAAGAAGAAATCCACGGTCTCGCATTTGCCACACTTCCACACAATCCAGAAAACATAAGCCCTAAAATAATCCAAGAGTTAAAAGAAGGCAAAATAAAAGAATCATTTGAAAAACTTTGCAGTGACTTCAATGAGATAAAAAGAGTGTGCCCGTGGAAGAAAATTGGCCAAGAGCAATTTACGTGGGTTTTTAAAATAATACAGTGAGAAGACAAGCTAGGAATTCCCTAGGTTGAGGAAGCTTATTTCTTGGTTAGTTCAAAAAGCTTGGTTGCAAAGAGTGGAACCTGAAGGTATTGGGCAGAGTAACTGTGCAAGATCTAAGCAGCTCTACAATTTTACGTGGAACAAGATTACCAGAAAAGCGAGAAATAGAACCTATGGCTTAAGGTTATATAGAGGAAAATAGATCTCATATTAAATTATGTTCTGCAAAACAGAATAAATGAATAAATAATGAAAGCTTGTTCTTATTATGTATTTTTAATGCCTCTTCTTACTTGATCTTTATATATCTACCCTGGGAAATAATTTTGCTGTTACTTTCCTTATTTGAGAGAAGGCAAACAAGGCTCAGACTTGTTAAGTGATTTCTCTGATGAAGTGGTGGAGACGTGAAGTAAAATCTTTCCAAATTCAAGTTCAGCATTCTTGCATTTACACAAATCCTGACTGATAGGATATTTATTCACATAATAGTCAGTCTTGAAACAAGCTCTAGCCTTCTAAAGAATGCAATTTTATTCCTCTAATATGTCCACAGGCAGTGGGAGTAAATATACATCAATTCTAATTCAGTATCTTAAATACACAGTCAATTAAGTGTGTTTTCTCAGATTAAAGTGTCGCTTCCCTTCTCATCAGAACTACAGTTAGACAGAATGCTCAGTAACATTTTCTACAACGGATTGCATCTAGGATTGAATAAGTCCTTGGGTAAATCTTTCATCTCTTCTTACAACAACTTACATCTGTATATCATTCCTATACCATTTTCAAAAAGACGTTTCCCTCACTTATTCCCCCAGTGTCATTGCAGAATGTTTGCCTCAAGTTTTTGCCAGCTTCCCTTTGGAACAGAGAGTGACTGCTTAACAAATGGCAGATTTATGTAAGCGGAAATCTCCATGGTTTAACGTGCTTTTGTTTCCTGTCAGTATGTACCTTCTGTTTTTGTTCACGCATAATCATCTTGTAACTCGCATGTAAAGGCAAAAAAACCAGGGCTTCGGGAAATGGCTATCTAAGCAGTTATTTCCACATTGATCTTCCGATTCTTGCCCAAAAGGGCTTTCCATGAGACATGGGAACTCAGGCAGTGGGGGCTGCTGTGTACAGAAGTCTGCACGTAACAGTAATATCACAGTGTCCCCTTGTAAAATCAGTACATTGTCAAAAGAGCTTCACCATTACCTGGATGAGGTCTTCCCCCTACAGAGAGAACCTATTTTTAACTCTAAAGTACTTTGCATATACCTTTGGTATATTTATCTAATTACTGTAAAATAATTTGTCAGTCTGCCTCTACTACACTGAGAGGTTTGACAGGACAGGAACTGAGTCTATTCATCGAGTGACTGCTACATGTTTTGTGTTTTCTACAAATGTTTGGTGGATGAATGAATGTGCTATGCACTGTAAGGTGGTTTTTCAAAATCAGAAGAGTATGCATTTCTATGTCACAGATTCACATGAATGCAGACACACACAGAGGGTGTAATCACTTAGGAGCATTTCATACTCGTGGAGCAGAGGAAAGAAGAGCTGCCTCTACAATGTGGGCTAGCTATGGATTTCCTTACAGTAGTCTTCACCTCAGAGGAAAGAATGAATGTCTTCCTACCTGCCACAGGAGCTTTTTTATGAAGTCAGCAAGCATGTGTGCAAAGTATTGCACTGGCCACTGTAAGTATAGAAAAATGAAAGCAACACAAGTCTTTGAGCCTCAGATCTAGACAAAAGCTAAATATATAGATGTAACATTACTTTAAGGGAAAATGAAATGGGCATTTTACTGGTAGAAAAACATGAAAGGGACAGAGACAGAAGGTCATGGATGTCATCTTGTTAGAGAGAAATTGGAGTTGTGAGCTGACTTGGTGGTAAGATTGGAAAAGGAGGGGGGCATTACAGAAAAGAAGCAAACAGTTTTGGAGAATGACTGTGTTTTAGGAAGGTAAAACATGGAGAAGTTGAAGATGGCTTTGAAAATGTATCTGAGGGGCCTGATGTTTGGGATGTTTCTCTTTGGCCCACATAGTCCTCTTCTGTTCTACAGATAGTGTCTCAACTGAAATTAATTATCGCAGCCATATGAGTCTCCAAAATTGTTGCACTTTGGAGCCCCTGAACCACACTTCACTATCCTTTTGTTTCCTCTGGCCTCACCATCACACATTTCCAAAGTTGATTGATGTGGATAAGACGTTTCTGTTACAGTGACTCTGTTCACGTATTTGGTGTGCTGGTTCACCTGAATTTTCCTTGCTTAATTGATTTCTTTGATTAAAATAATTGCACCAGTAGCCTTTAATTCAGAGCATGCACACATTGTTTTTGTATAATTCGGAAACAGCAATGATCTAAAATACAAATTCTGTACATCTCCCCCTCCCCCCACTTTTTAGTCTGGTTCATTTTCCAACAGTATATATCAGAAAGTACTTTTGCCTTTTAAAAATGTGTTCTTCAAGACGAAATAATTATAGTTATCTCAAATTAAGTTTTCAAAGGAACAATCTCGCGTGGATACTTATATACACTTACACACGGACGGATATTTAAAAGCAGGTAGATATTTGTCCTAAAGTGCAGTCTTTGGTGTTGATTCTGCAGCCTGAGGAACTATCCCTATGTTTTGCTGCCACCTTGGCAAACTAGAAGGATTTACAACGGAATTCTTTTCAGGGCGGGCTGAAATCACAGTTCCCACCGACTGAGTGGATTGGTATCGCTCTGACATGCAGTCGAAATGGCGATTACCGATTCCTTTCGCCTTGCGTCCGTTGCAGAGAGAAATTAGAACACTCTCCAGGGAAGAAACACCCCATTCTCTTTAAAAATAATAATAAAAAAAATAACCCAGTTTCAGCAAGAACCACGTGTTACACTCCGAATGATTATAAAGACTCGTTCTTTCTTTCTTTAGTCCGGAAGGGAGTCGGGCAAAGAAGGCATCGGTTGAAAGTGTCCGAGTGTGTGGATCTGAGTTTGCGCCCTAGGCGCGACGTCCCAGCTCATTTGGGCATGACTGTGACAGCAGAAGCACTGCCCTCAGCCTTTTCTTGTCTAAGCTTTCATTCCGCGTCTGCGAGATGACCCGCCTCCAACTCCGCTTTACTTCTTGGGAGTCCAAAGCACTTAGACGAAGCTGTTCACAAAATGCAAAACGTCTGGGAGGCTAAGGCAGAGGCTCATGTACTCTCTATTTTACTGCTTATTTCCAAAAAGAGCTGGGGAAATGTCGCCAATCAAAACCCAGGCGCTTAAAATTTACCTGCTGCTTTAAACCTTGACTCAGATTATTTATTTATTTATTTTTTTGCATCGTCATTTTTGCTTGTTTCTCCTGTTTATCCCATTCTAAGGCTTTGTGATTGTGTCTGTCTTTTATCCCCATTTCCCCATTCACATCACAAACTCTCTAACTCCCCCCACATCACTCCTCAACTACCCCTCCCCCAGCCCCCGCCCCAGGTATTTTAGTCTCAGCCATTTGAATGTGCGATCACTTGGTTTACAGGGACTTGGGGTGGGTAGTAGAGAAGGGGGCTTTTCTTGAGGTTTCCTTTAAATTTGGCGTGGATGCCCTCGCCAGTTCGTCTCGTACACGCAGTACAATTAAAAGGTAGAGTTAGAACGAGCAGAGTTCCAAATCTTCAAAGCACTGCTAGGAAAGGAAATAAGATGGGGGCGGAGAGAGTAAAGGAATAAAACCCCAACTTCTCTGGCAACTTCAGTAAATCCGGTAACTGGAAGCAAAGAATAGGTTGCGAGGGCTGGGTCTGGTCGGGATGAAACGCTAGGGCTCCTTCCCATCCACGCGCCTGGCGCTGGAAGTCCGCCCCTGGCGTCCTGCCCAGCGAGTGCCCCCAGACAGCAGGACGCCCCCTGGAAAACGCACGTGCACAAAGCTCTAGCCCCGGGAGCCGCCGCCCGCGGTTTCCTAGTCGATCCCGACGAGTAGAGAGCGTACAGAGGGTTAAGTTACTTCCCTCCCTGGTAGGAAGGAAGGGGGGGGGGGGGTGGGGAAAAGCAGCAAACTGTCTCCGGCTGGGTACCTTGCAGTTGTACGTTCGAAACCTGTCGCCGTCACTTGTGAGTTTGGCATCTTCCATTGTCACCGTGGAGGAGAGAGCTCCTGGAGATCACATCTGCCGTCGCAATCTCCGCGCTAAGGCGCTGCTCCCGCCCGGGCGTGTTCTCGCTCTCTGTCCCCCGCTGTCGAGCAGCGGTGAGGCTGCAGCTCCGCGCCCGCCGCCGTGATCACTGAACCCCGGGACCAGGGGTCAGTTCTCAACGATGGGCAGGAGGGACCTCGGTGGCGACCCCTAAAACAATACCATGCCCCGGGAGCCCCGATGCTGCCGCGCCAGCTTTTTCCCTTTCCACCTCCCGGACCCAGTGGGATTTGGATAAGCCGACTGCCAGGAGACGCGGCCGCCAGGTAAAGGGACTGCGGTGCCAGCTGAAGTTTCTCAGTAACCGCCTGAGCTGCCGCTACGCGGGCACCACGCGGCCTCTGCGGGAAGAGACTTTTTCCCCCTCCTTTTTCTTTTGGAACCAGAGAGGGTTGGTTATCCGAGTTGGGTGCTCTAGGTTTTATCTTTCATCCTGAGAGAGACTAGATTGCTTAGCTATCTCCCGATTTTAGGGAGGTCTATCTGCAGATCTAATTCACTTCCTCTAAGGAGTTTTGTAACTGAGGTTTGGGTAAAAACGCAAATTTGTTTCCCTGATAGGAGCAGCGATCCGAATTCGGGCTGTTCAGAGTCCCTAAACTTGCTGGAGTCTAGCCTCTCACTTCCCCAGATTGATTCTATTCATTTCCACGAGTAACTGCCTCCCGCGCTCCCCTCCCCCACTCCGGCCCATCTGCTGTTAACACCACCGGCGTTATTGTCAAACGGTTGCGTCTAAAGCCACCCACCCGCCCCTTCCCCGCAATCCCGGCTCTATTAGCCTTTAAAAAGATGGTGTTGGTTCGTTTTTCTTGAGTTCCGGGGTTTGCGTTTCCCCAAACCAAGTGGCTCTCCAGCCCTGCTGGCCCTCCCAAGGCTGTCGCACTAAGCTCGGGCCAGCGCGCCTTCCTGAAGTGCGGGTGTGGGCCGCGGCGGCGCCAAGGCGCAGAAGGCTGAACCGGAATCGCGTTCCATGTGTCGCGTGCGTGGGATGCGGGGAGGGAACTGATAACGCCCCCAGGCGTGGAGTGCAGGGCAAAGCCACCGCGAGGGTGGCGGAATCAGGGCCTCGCCAGCTGCCACTGTGTCCTCGCGGGATTGGGGGCCAGCGAGGAAAGATCCCTCCGCCTCGCTAACCAGTCCAGGGAGCGCCCCAGCGCTCGCAGCGCCGGCGCGGTCACCTCTCATCTGTAATCAGAGCGAAGATCAAGGTTGTCGAGTTGAGGCTGGGGCGCAACCTGGGTAAGGGAGCTAGAGGGGAAGAGGTTCACTGGGGCGGTGGACCCACACCCGGCACCCGGGAAACTGCCGGAGCGCTCGAGTCTCTGGCCCACCGCGGCTGCTGGTTGAAGCTGAGAGCACCGGGCTGTCGTCGCTGGCGCTTTGCTCCTGGAACCTCCCAGCAAAATGGCACTCCTTCACTATCTACCACCCTTCTATCATAGCCACCCTGCCCCCAACCGCGACCTCCCCGGATATTTATTAGTCACAACTGAGTCTGGGGAGAAGGCGGACTATGTATTTATAATCAAAGCGTTTTCCTAGCCACATTTACATAATGCAACAGGAGCAGCGACCCCCGCACCCAAACCTGGGGAGTGTGTGTGCGTGTGTGCTCCCATGTGTATGTGTGTGAGCGTGTTTGAACGCATATACCACTGTCGTCTCGGCGCGGGCATGCGTTGTGCTTGGGAGACAAATCGGGCGTTTCTCCAAGTCGTCTTAACTCGAACGAGGCGCTCAAACTCGGGAAGGTGGTAGACACAACAGCGATGCGAAGGAAATAAAAACAATCGAGGGGAGTGGTGCCAAGTGACTCAAGCTTTGAACTGAGGGCCGGGAGTGCGGTCGCGCCCGGGGCGCGTCCGGAAATCTTCCCGAGGCGCGCGCGGGCGCACCCCTGCCGGCCTCTTCTGCCGGAATAGCTGAGCGGATCCCTCGGGACTTAATCCTGGGCTACTTTCTGGCTCGCGGGTGGCTTCGCGCGTGGCCCCACTGACGGCGCCTCTCAGCGCAGCCCAGCGCTAGGAGCGGGCTCGCTCTCCCTCTTCTGTTCAGAATCAGCCTCTCTCTGGACTTGTTAAAACATGACAACAACTTACGAGAGGCAGGAGAAGCGGCAATGAAATGAGAGGCGAAAACCAGAATATTTTATTTATTTATTTAATTTTAAAAATTTCTTTTAAAGAAAGATATGCACCTGGTTTTCTTACAACATTACTTTAACCTTTGCAAAGAGATTGCGTAGTAGAAATGTTGCCTGTTTACAAATCAGGCTTCTTTAGCTGTGGAACCTGCTCCCTAAATCTTTGAGGCGGAATCTGGGTGTCCGCTGCAATCTGTGAGGAGATTAAACAACACTTTTTCCAGCAACCAGCTTGAAGGGAGAAAATGAGGTGTTTAAAATAATCCTGTTAAATTTTAGATTATTCTCCCAATTGAAGTTAATGCCGGAAGGTCCGGGAATCAGGAAACTAGTGATAGGTTTCGGGACACATCACCAAGGTTGCCCACATTTGAAATAACGCCATCTTGGTTGAGAGGCTTCTAACATTTTTACTCCTAATCTCACGTTTCGATCTTTTCTCTGTGTCTAAGTATTAGATCCTCCTGATTGGAAGTACAGCACTGGACGAGCAGTGGGGGGCAATCAACCCTCGGCGCTCAGATGGTGTCATTATCCCCAAGAGGTGGGAAAGGGGTGCGGGGTAGAGAGAGGGAAAGGCGTTCAGGGTCAGGGTGGCGTCGCGGTGTTAGTCCTGGGGCTCTGCAACTCTTCAGAGAGGACAGGGTTAAAAACCGAGTCTGACTTTGCCTCTAGGAAAGCTTTGGGTTGCTGCGGCGCCTCCCAAGCATTCTTTAAACCAGAAATGTGGGAGGGACTCCAGGAGGGAGAAAGGGAGGGAGAGAAAGAGGGCTCCAGGAGGGGAGCGCGCCAGAGCGCCAGGGACCGAGGGAGAGGAGGAGCGCGGGAGCGGCGGAGGCGATCCCGCGAATTCATTACTGTAAACATCTCCCGGGGGTGTCAGGAGGGGTGGGGGTGGGGGCTCCGTCGCCTACATTAGCTGGGCCGCCTCGGATTGAGGCAGCAGTGTGGTCGGAGCAGCTTCGGGACGCGCGCCGGACTAGGAGCAGGACTTGGAGCGAGCCCCGCGCCCGCCCCCGCGCAGCGCCGCATGCTGGGCTCCGCGAGGTCCGCACACACGCCGCGGAGGCCAGCGGGTCCAAGCCCCAGGCGGCTTCCTGGGGTCCTCCGCCACTGTCTCTGAGGAGCCCCGGCACCGCTGGGCCGCGTTCGGTCCCCTTCCCCGCTCACCCCCGTTCTTTCGGGGCTCGTCGGCTGGGCGGAGGCGGAGAGGCAGAGGAGCAGAGGAGGCGGGGCCCAGGCGGCCGGAGCCGAGAGAAAGTGGCATGCCCTATCCCTGGAGGCGGAGGTGGCGGAGGACGGGGGAAGACGATGCCGCGACTCCGTAGGGGAGGAAGGAGAGAGCGAGCCGGGCGCCGGGTCACCAGCCGGCTGCGGGGAGGTGCGCGCCGCTCTGAAGCTCAGGCCTTCGCACCCCCGCGCCCCTTCGCTGCGGGCGACAGGGCCCTGCCCCAGCCGCCGCCGCCGCCGCCGTCGTTAACGCCACGCAGAGGACCCAGCAAAAGTTTGGATCTGGGGAAGGGCGCGGCGCAGAGCGGAATTACCACCTGGGCTGGAAGGACACCTCGAGAATCTTCGCAGGTAACGTGCACTGCCAACAGCCTCCCTCCAGGCCCCTCCGCTGGTCTCCTGCTTCCTCCCTTCCCCTTTCCTGGCGCTGGTCAGCTCTGGGCTGAAAGTAAGAGGGAGAAGTTCACGATCCCGGGGCTGGGCACCGAGAGCTGGCACGTGCATCTTAGAGGGGCCCCTGGTACTTCTCTGTGCCGGGCGGGCAGCTGTGCGGGGAGGCGTGTATCCCGGGAATGGATGAGAATGCTCAGCCTCCAGCTGGTTTTAAAACGTGTAGCTCTTTAGAATTTGGAATGTGGATTCGGGGGCTATTAGTATATTTCAATCCAGGAAAATGATGCATGGATTTCTCTGACCACCCACTCACAATCCGTCACTCTCTCGCCCCTATTTAGCGTCTCTTAAAAATGATTTGAACTCACTCCCATTTGCTCACTCCCTTTAGCTGGTACAGGAGAGCAAATCTGTGGGGTGAAAAATTCAAGCAAAGGGGAAAAATTATCCTTACCCCCTCTGACATCCCTGAAGTCCTCTCTCCCTCCGTTCACCTTCTGGCGTCATAAAATAGAAACTTTAGAAGTCACATTTTCATTGAGGGTTGATGTGCAAATTGTTAGCCATTGGTGACCTGAAATTGCAATGAATGTTCCTGTGTGTGTGCGTGTGTGTCTGTGTGTCTGTGTGTGTTTGTTTGGGGATGAGGGGCAGAGGGGCAGGTTTTTCCTCGGTAGCCTGTGGCACCGTGGGGCCAGGGGAGTGAGTGGCCGCGCGTTCACGCTGAGGCGAGGGCAGCCTAGAGAAGACGGTCACGTATCCAGAACAGCAGCCTATCTCAGGCTAACTGGGAAAATTGCTGCTGCTTCTCGCCCCAAGAGTAAAAGGATTCCAACCCCAGCTCCTCAGGGCTCGGTTTCCCCAATTGTATTTTGAGTCTACTGCTATCATCTTTATCTTGATCATTTTTTACTGACCTGGAAACTCATCATGCCTTCTCTTGTGAATGACAATCAGTCTCCAAGAGTTTTTGGTTAATTTTAGGGAATGGAATCTCCTGTAAACCTTACAGTAAGATAATCAAGTGCAAGGCACAAATCCATGTAAATGGTCCTGCTGGAGTGCAAGATGCTGATTAGATTTCCTTACAGGCTGCATTTGCTATGCAAAGTCTCTTCCAAATGGGAGCTATTGCTCCCTGTTCAGCTGGGAGGCTCTTTAATCACAGAGGGTTTTAGGGAGCTGTGGGGAATGTCCGCTTGCTCAGAGGGCTATTGCTAAATTTATTATGTCTAACTTCCCTGGGCTCAAAGCTAATATGAAGGCTAGCTGCCATATCAGAACCGATATTGTCTGTGGGCTTAACCGATGTGACCTTATTAAATCTCCAATTAAACGATACCCAAAACATTTTGAAGTAAATAAAATGCAGGTTGACATTTGTCCAGGGATGTATTTGGTGGTTCTCAGTATGAATGTAAAATTTTAGGTCAGTATCTGAAGTGTTAGAACTGGAATTTTTTTTTTTTTAATAGCTAAGCAGCATGCGCCAGATACATATGATCTGCAGGCCACCATATTAGGAAAAAAATCAATCTTTGGGTAATATGCATACCACGAAAAGTTGCTTATTTCCCCATAACGTTCTTGTTCCTGAAAATACACCTTTTCATCCTCCCCTTCTCAAAAGCTCTAAGTAAAGTTGTGTTAAATCATTTAAGGATGTTAACAATCATGAATGACAGTGCAACATCATACTGTCATGTTGAGTTGCAAATATCTGCAACTGGAGGAGGTTGGAAGATGAAATTTCAAACATTATTCTATGTCTCTGCCAGTAGGCACAAAAAATTGTAAAAAGAAACTACTATAAACCTGGCGTGGAATGCTGGTTTTTAAAAAAATGTCCATGTCTTAAACACTTCAGTAGTTTCATTGCAGTTTTAGAAATTCCAGGGGATGCTTTTAACAGAAGAACATAGATTCCCAAATGGCATCATGCTCGGCTGTCCTCTGGTCCCTAAGCCAGTCCTGGTTCTTCCTGTGTGCAAGGTTTCAGATCATGAGATCTTATTCAAGTTTGACTTTGACCGGCTGGATCTAATTTGAACCTCCTCTGATGCCTGTTACATTTATATTCTGGCCTGCTGGAGAGTTTGATTTAGGATTTAGGCATATTTCCCTAAAGCAACCTTATATCGTTCCAGTTTGAAGCTGTGGTTTCAAGAAAGGTTCAAGTTGTACAAGTCCAGAAGCCTTATTCTGTGGAGATCTGTTCTGACTTTTTTAGCTTTGCATTTTATAAAGGAGAATTGCTGCTTCTGCAGCAACCAGCATGTTCAAAGTTTAAAAACAGAAAGGGTGTGGAGCCGTTCTTGTTTTTTTTCACTGTTTAGAAGATTAGATAAAGGTCAAGGTGACGTAACATATTTCTATTCAGGTCAGACCTTTCTGGGTAATCATCTTTTGATATCTTTAATTTCAATTCAAGTTCATTTTTCACTAGATTACTTTAATAACTTTGTGGTTTCTGCCACAGTGATTCAAATTCAGTCCATTAGTGACCTCTATCTGCGAGAAGAGAATACTCATTGTTTTTCTTCCTTCTCATAAGAGTCTAAATATTATTGGGGGAAAGGGGGAGAAAGGGCTCCACCGCTCTGTAGTTCTTTCTGAATATTTAAGTTTTCAAACTCAACTTTTCTAATACAGAGTTCAGTATGGGTAATGATATTTAACAACTGCAATAAAAATGTTATGGGCTAATAGTTTGCTAAATGGTTATTCCATATACCATTGACAGTGTGACAAACATAAATAAAACACCAGTGCTATCCACTTCCAATAAAAGGATTGCACAGTCAGGTAGACTAATGTTTTGAGACTCACAACACCGCTGAATGTAAGTGAAATTTTATTGCCCCTAAGTGCTTACATAACAAGGGAAACTTGAGACAAGCGCAGAACATATAAGTGGTAACTAGAATTCAGAGTAGCACTGTGTGTATGCCTTTAAATTCAGCTGTGCTTCTCCTGTGAACTTATGGTACAGATCAAGGACAAGGTGTGGTGGGAGAAGGGTGTCTGTAAACAGATGGTCTCTTTTAAGACTTTTTAAAATCTGATTCCTAATCCAGCTTTGTTTTCTGAGCATTTTGAAATAGAAAATTCAGTTTTAGTTGATTATTCTAAATGGTAATTGAAGACAAAGTTTACTGAATTTCTTAGGTAGGCAAATACCATTATTTGACTTTTTCCAGATGGTTTTTTTGATGTACTGGTATTTAGGGATATGGAATTTTTAGGAGGTTTTCTTTCTTTTCCCTTGGGCAGATTTTACGCAAAAGACATTTTTTAGACCAATTATTATTGTTATTCATGTAAAACAACTATTATAATACCTGAGCCAACTTTCTTACCTAGCCCCACCCTTCAAATTGCTTTGCTCTGGTAAAGTTATATTTTTCTACTAACACTACATGTTGAGGATGGAGTGGAATTATCAGTGGTTTTTTTTTGTTGTTGTTGTTTGTTTTTGTTTTTACTTCTTTCAGCCATAAATGACCTCCAATTAAGTGTCTTTTTAAGGCAACGCACACACATAGCCACCATTTTAAAAGAATCATTTTAAGACAGAGATTCTTTTCAAGGTTTTCAATATGCTCCTTTTTTAAGAGCTATGACACAAATATTGTAATAAAAATATCCCGTGTTCAGAGGAATACAGAGACTTACTTCAGTGGCACGGAACAGTAAAATAGTGTATTAGCAAAATAATCGGTGTTATTTTCAATAGATGGTCAAAATCTGTTAGAACCTTCATGGTTTTTTCCTTGGTGATTTTCACATCTATGGGTCTCTCTGGTTTTCTTTGATTCCTTCTACTATGGCCCTTTGAAGTGATTCAAAATTAAACAGTAGCTACATTTTTTAGGGAAATTCACCATGTTATGTTCAGGATTCCAGAAGAGTTAATGATGCAGAAAAAGTCCTGTAAAACATCTTTCTAAAAGAAGCCCTTCTCTCGCAGGCTTCCCACTTACAGGCCTGCTGCACCATTTGCAGTGAATTGGAACTCCGTTATTTATTTATTTTTCAAATACCGCCTCTAACTTAATTTAATGCGGGACATGTTTTTGCAGAAGCATGCAGCACCATGTGTCCAGAGACGTCCGAACAAAGCAATGTCCTTGTTACGAATCTGTAATAAGGGAAGGTCAAAGAAAATATCTTTGTATACTTTGGGGAGTCAAAAGGCCACATTCATGATTCTGAAACACTGGTCAGTTATTCTGCTGATATTTAATAAGGGTATACTTTTTTTCTGGCAAATGAGTGGTTAAAGACCTTTGCCACTTTTTTGAGGCATTCACAAAATAAGTCTTTGGTGCTAACCATTAAGTGCTCATTAGAACTGAGTGGTTTTTCTCACTTTCTTCCCATGTTGTTTTTAAGAGAATGTGCAAGAAACTTGGATAAAGGTCTTCTGTTCCCCTCAGTTCACAGGTCATGCATTATATTTCAGCCTCTTCATTAGAGCTTTCAAGACAGATAAAAGTATCTCCCATCTGAACCTTTAAGAACCTAAGGGCTTTTAAGGGCTTTTGGATGTAAACCCACTGAAAAATGTCAGGTCCTGAAGTTCATAGATGCTATTAGGCCTCAGAACACTAAAAACACCTTCAGCCGGGAGTAAAAGAACAGTGGCTACCAAAATTGGTTCACGGATAGTCTGCCCATTGAAGTCAACCAAGGTGACGTCGCTGAATGGAAAACATTAGACTTATGCCAATCCTGAAATAGGTTCATATGTTGGTGTCACTCTTAGCTTCAGCTGCTTATGAGTGTCACTTTTGTAAAAATCCAGTGTCAAAAAAGCCTCTATGATAGTTACCTCCCTCACTTTTCTCCTGAGCTTGGAACTTAAATACCTAGAAAAAGAAAATAATGAGAGGAATTGAAATATTCATCATACATATTAGATAAAGAGGAGATGAGAGGTTGGGGGTGTAGATTAGCTAGGCAGTGGCCGTAGAGATTCTAGTGAGTTTTTTTGGTAAGCATTGAGAGATGAAATGGATTAAACAGACATTCATACCTAGCAGTTACATTTACATACAGGATTTCATTTATTCCTTTGAGGTACTATGAGAAAGCCCTACCCTCCTGCCCTTTCTTTAGATAACTGGGACCATAAAGAAGTTAGAGGCTGAGTAAGGCTACACACGTTTCTTCTTTAAATTATTGGGCTCTATAGAAAAAGAAAAACACTACATTTATTGTATACATACACTTAGAAGTTTCATTCTTGGTGATCCCACCCCAAAACATCATAGTTCAATGTTTTCTAATTAGAACAGTAAAATCTATTGCTATCATGTAAATATTTGATTTAAAAAACAGCCTTTCGCTGTCTTTTAAAAATTCCATTAGATTAAAAGTTCTGTTCTGAATGTGTATAATTTTATGATGTAGGCAATTGGTATCTTAACTGTGATAGGGAGTGAGCAATAGGGAAAGTTGTTTTGGAAGAAAGAAAAGATGTATTTATAGAAAGAAAACTTGCATTTTCATGTCAGCATACTCCTTTCTACATTTATGACCTTGTACGAATTACTTAATCTCCTGGAGACTTAATTTCCTCTCTGCAGAGTTCACCAGGGTTGTGGCGGGGTCAAATAAGATGAATGTGTGTGAAAATACCTCGATAACAATACAGTGTTATATTCCCATAAAGGGGCATTATTCAAATTGATAACATTTATCACTGTAAGATTGTCTTGTGCTAAGACAGTGCCAGGTTTTATATAAATAAAATGATAACCAAGACCCAGTGCCCTGCCCTTCAGGAGCTCTCTCTCTTGTGGCTGCTATCATTGGGATATCAATCAGTAAAATGTCTAGTGACCCCATCCATCATTTCTTCCATTCATTTAATGGTGGGTTATCTCCTTTAAAAAAAAAAAAGATTTATTTTATTTTTCTTTACTTATACCTTCCTCCCCCAGATGGTTCTCTGGTCTCTCTGCTCATTGTTTGCTCGCTTTCTCCAGGAGGCACTGGGAACTGAACCTGGGACCTCCCACATGAGAGGTGAGTGCCCTGAGCCACATCCACTCCCTGCAAGCTGTGCCTCTGCTGGCTTTTGCTGTCTGCTTGTTGCAGGAGGCGAGAGGCGGCATCTTTTTTTTCAGGAGGCACGAAGACCAAACCCGGGACCTCCCATGGAGTAGGCAGGTGCCCAGGGGGTTAAGCCACATCTGCTTCAGCATTTATATCTTTTTGTGAGAGATTTCTTTGCTCTATTTTGATGCAAGTACACTTTTCAAAGATAGAGGGTAGTTAAGGTCAGTTGGGTGCAAGGGCCAAACTTTCTTTCCTTGACAGCTTGGCTTGATGTTAGAAACCGAATTTAACACAAGTGGATTCCAATGGGGGAACTTATTGGAAGAAACCATCAACATTCCCTAAAATGAAGGTTGTTTCCGTTTTGGCTGTGTCCATACCTTAGCCATTCAAGTTACCTTTTGCAAAAACACAGTCATTAATAGGATATATGATATTTGACACTTTTGTTTTGCAAAGTACGGCAAGCTACTGAGTGCAAAAGTCCGTCTTTTCAGTAGTTTTGGCAAACCTCCTGAGCCCATTACCAACGAATGGAAAGAACCAGATTTATTACAACCCAGACACGTATTCCAGCTCAGATACATAGCCCAAAGCTTGGTTTTGTTTTGATGTTAGTGTCACAAAATCCTTGTCAGGCAGTTCATTTTGACTTATGATTTTGCAGTTGTTGTATCTGAGTCATTTTTATTTTAAATGTTCCAAAAGAGAATATGTTTATTTTATTTTCCTAATTTGTATATATTTAGGCCTTTGAAAGGTTAATTCTTAATTGCTTTAGGGTTGCTTAGTTGAAGTTTGCAGAAAACATATGCGTATATGAAGTGTGTATTTATAAAATATATGGTTGGATCATGATTTTTACTCAGAATGAGTATTTCCATCAGTGATTTGAATGTATAAGAATCTGTATCTAACAATGTTCTTTTCAGTTCCTAAGCTGCTAGTTGTTTTGACACTTTAGTCCTTCTTTTCTTAAAAGTTGATTAGTATTTCAGAAGTACATTTTAAAGTACCTGGCCATAAAACTGTATTTATTTGTTTTTTTCTAAGAACTGAAATATGCCTGTTAGATATAATCTAAAGAAGCATTTTGGTGCTCTTAATGAGAGGAGTACTGTGGGAATACTTGTTTCCCTCAGCCCGTTTTGAGTTTACCTTTTATTGAGCAAATGCCATGTGCCAGATAATGTGATACATGCTTGGGAGGCATTATTGCTCAAGTTACCCTTTGAGGTTTGTCTTTAAGGCCCCGAGTTAGTTGAGTAACTTTCTCATGCTCACATAGCTAGTTAGTTACAGACCTGAGATTTGAAACCAAATCTGTCTAACTTTAAAACCTACATTTATAGTGCTTGGGAGAGAAGGTCTTATTGTATTTGACGTTAACATACAATCAGCAAATGTTATTGGAATTCCATGAGATTTTTAATTAAAGTAATATTCTTTACTATTAAGACAAAATTGTTTTCAAACCGGTAAATGTCTTTATGTTTGGAAATAAAATCTTTATTGGTGTATGAAGATGAGGAATGCTACAATTTGCCTTGGAATCCATGAAACAGAGCCATCTTAATGCTTAGTCTACTACACATGAATTTCATTGTGGTATTTCAAACATAAAGGTCCAAAGCAGATTCACATAGAAGTTTATTGCAGCACAGAAAAGATTTTACATGGTAAAGTACCTGGCTATAGAACTGTATTTTAACATGAAAAATTACTTTCATAGTTTGGAAAAATTAATCTAAGTGCCTTTTGTTCTGACACTGCTGAATAATGTAATCATAATATCTGAAGAAAAGATGTTTGCTACTACTGTAAAGAATTCTACTAATAAAAATATGAGCAGAATCAGTGGAAGTGAGCTCGTGTCTGTGTCTTTTGAAAGGCACAATTCTAAGGCTTAGCTACTATGGGTATCATTAAGTTATACCCTAAAGTTATGTAGTGTTAATCAATGCCATATGTTATGAATAAAATAGAATAATGAGATGACCCAAATTATTTTTAACTGGTGATGTTCTTTTCCAAACAGGTGCTAGGGATACTGTGAATAAAGAAAATAATTTTGTGATATTTTCACATGAATGGCCTGGTACCCATAAAGAATATATTCCTGTAGGGACAGAAGTTATACACAAGATGATGAAGAGAACAGATTCATTCATTCAGCAGATGATTTTAGCACTTACCAGACATAGAGTAAGGCCAGAGAGACAAAGACAGGTAACACAGTATCCCTCCATCTGAAGTCACCCAAGCTGATGAGCGACCTAACTGCACTGTGGTTTTATTCCTAATTGAAGTTAGTGCAGTCAACATGGCTAAGTATGCCAGGAATTGCATGGTATTAGTGAAAAGCGCTTTGCGCTTGGAGAAATAGCCTTGGGTTCTAATGCTGGATCTGCCACTTGTTAATTTTTTCGACCTGCCACATTTTAAAATTTGTCTATTCAAGTATAAAATAGGGAAAATGGTTTCAACTCTTAGAGCTGTTCTGAGAATTGAGTGAGATAATTTTGTAAAATATCTAGCTGTCCTGGCACATAATAGAGGCTTAATAAATGCAGACTGCAAACTCTTCTCTCTCTGGAATGCTAAGATTCCACTATGTTATTCTCACCTTCTACAATATTTTGGCATTTATTTGGAAACCCAAGGAAAGGTTTGGGCCCTTGAAATATTTCATTAGCAGTAATGTGATATAGCCTCTTCTGCAAAATAAAGTTTTGTTACTTATGCATGTAACATGAAAATGAGAGCAGAGGAAACAAGCACTTTGCCCCGTGGCAAAATGATCCCACGGCTATTCATATGCAGGGTAGTGCGGTGGTGCCATGGGGTTGGAGGGAAGGAAGCAGAGTGCAGAAACGACTTGTCTCAGTTTGGGGAATCAGAAATTTGGCATCAGCTGAGTCTGCCTAACTACTAGGTTTCTTCCGGTTTATTGAAAGCACAGCCTTTGGCAATTAAGAGATGTGTCACCATGCATCCCTACTCTCTGCCATTTACCCTTCCACAGCTGACTGATGGCTCAAGCTTGCAACAAGACCTTTGTCTACTCTACAGGGTCAAACTGCTGAGACTTCAACTGCGGTTGTTATGTCTTTGCCAACATACAGAGATTTTTATCAGAATGAATTTTAAACACTTGCTTCACTCAATTCATGTCAGACATGACTTTTGGCAGAATCGTGAAAATATTTTACTTTAGATTAACATGTAAATTATTGTTATGCTTATACAAAGCTTATTTTGTACTTATAAAATGATTTTTACCTTGCTTGTATAACGATAGATGTTAGGATCCAGACGCTGCACTTGGGTTATCAGTTCCGTGTGGAAATATTTCTTTCAGAAGGTTTTGCTCAGTAATATTCTATTAATTTAAGTGAAGGAGCTTCTTACTGCTTCTATGGCTGATATTTCTGAACAAATACGGTGCACTATAGACACAGCATTGGGTTTATTTTCATTTATCATTATAATTGCATGTATACATAGTATAATTTCTGCATTCTTCTCAACAATTGCTATTTGATTCCTTTTTCCAAACAAATACTATGAATCTGTAAATTTATCAATGAAGGAAAGTTATATTTAACAAGATGTTCGGCATGCCCCAGACCTCTAATTCCAGAAACAAAGAGGCTTTTCCTGTTAAGATCACATAATATATAATATATATACATATATTTTGTCATATTGGAACCGGGGTGAAGCAGGCACTACAGTGTATTTTGTAAATGTTAACATCTTAGTAAGTAGTTTCTGAACCATCATTCAATCCAACAAGAAACAATAAGACCTTGTTTACTACTTTAAGACATGCAAAGGAGATTAAAATTCTCTGGTCAATGTTTTTTTTCTTTTTTTTTTAATTTTTTTTTCCCCAAATAAGTAAGGAACAAGTCCAGTAGTGCTGACAGCAGTGGAATTTAAAACTCAATTCTAATAATCTCTGAGTCCCAAAGGAATGCAAGGCAGACATCCGTTTGAGTCACGAGCTTGTAACTGGGGAATTGATGAAAGTTGAGTCCCTACCTTGTGCCAGGCACAATGCTAAGTTTTGTATGAGGCATTTGGGACCGCTGTCAAACAAGACTCGGCCCTGCTCACAGAGGAGTCTGATGCGTGGGCCTCGAGACAGCCTTTCACGAACTTGACTCACCCATCTGCGTTCACCGGAGAAACTGGTTAAAAATAAAGGTTTCTGTGCCTGAGGATTCTTATATTTATTAAGCCTGGGATGAAACCTGGGAATGTGGATTCTTTCAAAATTTCCCAGGATTTGAGATCACTGATGTAGAGTTTTTTCTGACTCAGAGTTTCAGTTGTTTTTTAATTGCTGCATTTATAGTCACTTGTGAATTTCTGATAGTATTTTTAAGCATGCATTGGGTAGATATCCCATGCTGTTTTCCCTTTCCATAGACTACTGCTTGCTCACTCTCCATTTCATAACACCTTTTCCTTTCAGACCCACACAAATATCACTTTCCCTTTTTCCCTGGGCTTCTGTAGCATTTTGTTTGTACCTGTTTTAGCTCACTGTTCATCTTGTATTGTACATTGTCTGTTTTCATGTCTGTCTTTCCCATTAAACTCCAAGAACCTTAGCTTATTCATTCTGTCTCTCAAGTCATAACCAGAGTGTCCAGGGCACAGGTTCTGCATACGTGTAATTGAATGAATAGATTCATGACTGTGCTGGCCAAGCCTGGAAGACAGGAAGATCTTCAAAATCTCTTGGAGGGAATGCCTCCTTAGAAGTGCTTTTTTCTTCCCGTGGCTTGGTTGCCCAGTGAAAAATAATAATATAACCACTACCTTTCTGCCTTACTTAGAGTATGTTTGTCAGGCAAATACCTGCTGGTTAACCCAACCCTGATCTGTATCAAGTTCTCTAAACCATGCATGAAGCAGTTCAGATGTCACACTGGATAGATGTGTTCAAAGAAGAACTCATTTCAATTGATAGTTTATCTTTTTTTGGCACCAAGTAAAACCATCAGTTAAGTAGATATCCAAACAAATGTGGTGTTTCACAAAGTGAGAGTTTTAGCTCATAACATTATATTTGTGCATCTTTCTTGGCATAAAGAGGAAAGCACAAGACTTGGAACAAATTTGTACATTTGCTCTCTTTTATTATTGTTTTGTTTGTTTTTATTTATTTTCCTAATGGATATATCTAAGAAGCTAGTGTCCTCCAGAGAGCACAGAAGGAGACTAAAAATCACAACTCCTTAATTTCCCTGTCTTGGTATTAGTCAGGGTTCTCCAGAAAAACAGAACCAACAAGTTCTATCTATCTTTCGATCTGTATTTAAATATTATGACATTGATCAGAGGGATTGGCTCATGTGACTGTGGGGATTGACAAGTCCGAATTTCATAGAGCAGGCTGAAAGTTGGAAACTCTAATGAAGGTTTTGATGAATTCCCTAGGAAAGGCTGGCTGGTTGAAGTAGAAATAGATTTCTTCTTTTCTAACTGCTGAAATCATCAGTTCTCCCTTTAAGGCCTTCCACTGATTGGATGAGACTCTCTCATTACTGAAGGCAGTCTTCTTTGTTGATTGTAGATGTAATCATCCGTAGATGTAATCAACTGACTAATTATTTAAATCCTCAAAATACCCTCACAGTAACAATCCGGCCAGTGCTTCCTTGACTGTAAAGAGCTGGACACTATAACCTAGCCACGTTGACACATGGATTTAACCATCTCAGGCTCCTTAAAGCAGGCATTCATCTTAATTTTATGATTTGCACATTTAATACAGCAAAGATCATGTGAAGGTTATATTCTATTCTAAACTTACGTCGATTGACATGATCATGATGGTTACACAAGCTGGTCTTTAAATCCTTATTTTTGGCCAAAACACAGTGCTAACAATGTTTGCTACCTTCCTGGTGGAATATGGCTCAAAAGAGAAGACATGTATGCACATGGTGTGTGTGTCCATGGAAACATACTCCAATATCCTTCCTTCAACCCCCACCCCGTTTTCAGCAAAATTTTCAGCGACTACAAAATGTTGAGGAAAGTGGAACATATTTTGGTATGGATCTTCCTTGACCTTTGTTCCTCTTTGGACTGTCTGTATTTTTTGTGGCACTTTCTAGGCCTGCAGGAAACATGTGAGGTAACTCCTGAGGTGGTTTTTGATAAGCAGCTACCCTTTATTCAAAGGTCTTATAATACCATCCCAGAAGTTCTTATAATGGGAATGTATGAGAGTGTTGAGAACTAATGTGCTGTCCAGATTCTTGAATCACACTGAGCACCAGCAAGGCACATTCTCATCTAGGGGGTGGATGGTAATTGTAATAATAATAATAATAATAACAATAATGTAGGTTATGGGTGAGGCTTATACAGAGTGCTGCTTATGCAGTCCTTGTACATGAGCACATTTAATTCTTCACAAAAACCATATTTAGCACTTTGTTGATAAATATTGTCAACAACCCCATTTTATAAATAGGGGACATATTTGGCCTTTGCTATTTTGATTGAAAAAGATTCTTAGGTCTCTCAATGTATTTCTTTAAAATGCAAATAGTATCGGATCACTAATTTGGCAATAAAGCATGAAAACTTTCAGCACATATTCAGAACTAATGAAAACCTTTGGATAAATGCCCAGTGGGTAAGGTCTACATTTATTGTAGAACACACTCTCCTTTCTTTTCCTTTACCTTCTTACCAGTACTAATAAATGGTTAAATGGATTGATTTGAGATTCACCTCTTTTTCCCTGTGGAGAGGATAATGGACAATGGAACGGCCAAAGGCAAAAATCGAGTACCCTTTGAGAGAGCCCGGGAATAATGGAGAATTGGCTGTGTTATAAATAGGTCAGAATTTCTCATTTTCTTAAATCTGTGTAATTGCTCAGGCCATTGACTTATATTAGTGAAAAAGTGACCCAGAGCTGGTCTGGGAAAGGCTTGTTCCTTATTGATAATTTAAAAATACGCACAATATATACTTGCAAGTCTTCCCCCTGCTGGACTTGAGTTTTGACCATCTCTTCCTCTTTGCGTGTCCTGCCGATGCCCTCATCTCTGCATGTGCAATAGTTTTTTTTTTTTTAATTCTGTGATTGTAATTAAGGTGCTTGTACTATTTGTTCATGCTAGTCCCCTATGAATATGATTAATACCATCTATATTAAGTGATCTTTTCTTTAATTCCTTCACTTTTCTTTTCCCTTTAGGGATCTAGACTGGCTACTGTGTTTCTCTCTCTCTCTCTTTTTTTTTTTTCTTTTCTTCATATGCCCATTATTTGTCATGCGGGAACTTCCAATGGGGCAACAGAAAATTAAAAGGGCTGTTTATCTGACTTAGACGATTCTAGATGCACTTGTAAATGGGGTTGTTTTTGGGACCTACTCATGTGTGGTAGCAGGTTATGGAATGACTCCTTGGCCATCCAGTTCCAAGACCATGTAAAAACACCTGCTCTGTTTGGCCTTGCAGTGAATTATTCACTGTTTCTGTCTATGACAGTAAAAGTCTCGCTAAATTGGGTGGAACCAAAACATTTTCTACCTACAGTTTCCCACTGAGAAATGATCAGGCCATGGGAAAGAAACCCAAACATATCAGTGTCACCTTCTACTGGAAATGTCTGTCTAGTTTGTCTGAGTCATGGGCATTTGTAAGGTCAGCCAGTGGCACAGTGTCACTTGTCTTTCCTAACTGGACCACTGAACTTACTTGGATTTTCTGCTGGGACTCAATGTCAGTATGTTTCAGAATGCGTCATTCTAATCATTCTCAACAGAGAATTTACATTTCTTTATTAAGTGAGAGATGATGCCTAGAACCACTGCTTAGAGTCATCTTTGATGACTCCTTTCAATCATCTTCATCTGTTCCATCACTAGTTTTGTGCATTTTTTTTATAAGTCTTTCCTTCTTGCCCTTTTATTTTGGTTCCACTGTGGCCATCATAGAAAAGCCCATATTATGTGTGTCCCTCTTCCATCTTTCCTTCTCTGATCTGCACACCATAGTCGGGTTACTATTCCTCATTCTTGGGCTGATGGTCTTATTTCTCATTTATTTATACGATCAAGGTAAACTCCTGTGTTTGACACTCAAGGCTTTTCTCTAAGTTTTCCCTAATCTTCCCAAAGAATGTTAACCTTCTGCTCTTTTTGAACTAAATTTGGGCTGTATCTTTTCATCTTTGTAGAAGGCTTATTGTGTTGAAAATTTCACCAAATGCTTTGTTTCCATTCTCTGAGTTCAACTAAGGCAACGGTCATGCCATGCCGTATAAATGTTTGAGTAGCTGAACTGAACTAAGGTATCTGGCCCCAACCTGCCTCTGTGAAGCTTACATACAGTACAGGTATATGTCTATCCCCTTATATACTATTTCACATCAGATTTTAAATATTGAGCAAATGAATATTACCAAAATTTGCACAAATAACCTTAGTGTATATGAATTTTAAAATTATCTAATAGAAGCAGCTTCCTTTGTTCCCTCCATGGAAAACTTTTTCAAAGCCCTGCAATCTCTTGCTTTGAAAACAGGAAGGCAGAACAGTCCAAAAGCATCATCAGACCTCTGTTTATATTTGTAAAACCTGTACTCTTTCCAGGCCTCTAGGCAAGAGCAAATAGAAATAATCAGAGGAATTAGAACTTGATTATGTTGAATTGGATTCTTATAACTGAGGCTTGATAGCCAAAATTAGTGGTGCAGTAGTTTATATTGAATGGGATGTTTGTGATACTGCAAAACTGTAGAACAGCTTGATGGAATCTTTGAAGACATCTGTGTTTCAAAAAATAAGACGATCGCATGTTTTTTATTATCTCTATAATTGAATTCTTTTTAAAAGGGATCTGGATAAAGATATAAGGTGGGGGGTAGTGGGAAGACCATGGATTTGGAATCAGGCAGATCTGGATTTGAATTCTGGTCTCTCCCTGCCAGCTAGGATATCTTGAGCATGTTTCTTCTTTGTGCCTCCTTCCTCAATCTTTCAATAGAGAAAAATTAATACTCATAGGATGACTGTGACGAATAGATTATGTGATGTCTGGCACACATCAAGTATAAGTAAGCATTAGTTCCCTTCCCCCTTCCCTGCCAACTTGAAATTAAATGAATACTGTGGCTTATAAATAGCGGTGTTTTTTTCTTGCATGGATGAGGCAGTTCTGTAACACTGTGTTACTGTTTCCCCAAAGGATCTCTCTCTGGGGTTTCAGTGTATCTTGCCTGGTTTCTCCATAACAATATTTATTTCTGGGGTCCAGAAGAGGATATAGTACACTCGAAATAGTTATCACTCTATCTCAATTAAGACTCTCACTTTTGAAGAACTCTAAAAACCACTTCTCTTTCTGGGGAATAAAAAGGAAATCTTTCTAGCAGTCTACCATGGATTATTAGAAAAGAGTTACTCAGAGAAAATACTCTTGAAAACAAGTTCAAGGAGAGGAGTCTGGCTTTTTAAAAAAAATGATTTTTTCTACTAAATTCCAGCTTGTCATGGGAAAATGGCAGTATTCATAATATATTCTATGGGGACAAGCTATGAATGTTTCCACTAGGTGAAATTCTCAAGAGCTTCTAAAAATGAGCATTTACTCTTAGAGAACCTCAGGGAATGTCTATTAGGAAACAGGTAAACAACAAAACAAGAGCCATTACAAAGAGGGAAGCAAAAAAGGCAAACCAAGGAAAAGAAATTCATTGCAGACCACGCTGTGGAAAATATGATGTGACAGGAAGAACATTTCATTTAGCATGAATGACCAGTGTAATTATAATTGATGGATGACTATTTTTTTTCTTTTTCTCCAAAATGCTAGTGTCATCCAAAGTTGAAATGGTGTTTTTCATATCAAAACCCCACAATCATGCAAAATTATATTTTTAACTTCTAATTTCTGGTGTTTGGATAGAAAAGCTAGTGTTGTTTTAGCCTGTACCTAGATTTCAGTTTAAAAGTTCATCCAAAATCTGGAAACATGATAGAAGATAAAGAGGGCTCTGTAGAACACAGTATTTACTCCCTCAAACCGATATTAGAGTTAAACTTGACTATATTTCTCTTTGTGTGGAAGGAGGATTGAGCTCCTTGTATAAATGCTTTAGAAATCTGGAAGGGGTTGCATGGGAAAATTGTAACATTTCCTTCATTAGCAGTCTTCAAAATAGCAAGACACAATAATCCTCATGGCTTAACTTAAATTTGGTCTTATGATGGGTAGGCAAACAAGCTGGTTTTTCGGTACTCCCTCCAGTTCCATGGTTTTATATTGCTAAATCATTAATGGAATTTGTGAAAATGTATAACAAATAGGTTCCTAGAGAAAATTAGTATTCAGATTATGCTTTATCTTTACATGACAGAGAGATTTATAAATCATGAAATATAGGCAGAAATCCCTAATTTCATTTAACTGATAGTTTGGGTTTGATTTCTGACCTGACCTTTTTACAAGAACTCCTAACGAGAAGCAAGATGAACAGAACTAAACTTCAAATCCTGTGTCTTGATCTCTCTTCAAAATTAAAAGCATGCTGTTGACGGGGAAGTTGTAGTTATGAAATGTGATAAATGGGACCATTTGATCAGAATTGAAGTGATGTAAGGAATAGACCAGATTGAAAGATTAGGAAATAGGGGTGGGGTGGTGGGGGGGACAAACTTAAGAAGGGCCCCTGGTAGAAATAACCTTTATAGAATCTCCATTTCTGATTAGGTATTTAGAGAGAAATCATAAAAAATGAAATGTTTGCTCTTTTCATGTCACTCCAGGATTTGACTCTTCAGAGGCCAATTGGCAGCAACAGAGGCTCTAGTGTCACGTCAGCGTGTCTTATTTATGGGACTATGGGAGTAAAGTACTACCTTGTAGTCCTTGGCACAGCAGACCTGACCCCAGCTAGATGGAATCTCAAGCACAGCACAGTTGTTCAGGGTTTGCAATTAGGTGTGAATCCTGGGAAAATTATAAAATTTATTAAGCCTCCTTTTTTAAATGAAAAGAACTAGTATTTACTTTATAAAATTCTTTAAAATGTTGAATGAAATAAGTTATGCAAGGTACCATGCATAGTGGAATGTTAACGTTATATGTCTTTGGCTAAATACCACTGTATCCTAAGTTTTTTGAATAAAATGATAGATGAATGCAGGCAAGCTTGGATGGGTAAACATTTATAAGGGTTCTGCCATGAAATGCCTAAAATATTTATTTTATTTAAGATTGTAATGGAACCTAATGGGGTAATTGAAGCTACCCTTACAATTTATCTATTGCTGGAGACAGAGAGTGCAATTATGTAATTAGAAACTTGAAGAGGGGGATTTTTTTTTTCATAATTCTTTCCATTTTCTTAACTCATATTTTTTTGATGTTTTTATTTAGTTTATCTCATTTTACTTTCATATTTCCTATAGTGTAGGGCATATGTAATTTATTCTTATTTCATGGACTACCACAGAGGAAAATGAAATGCTGAAGGTCATATCCCTTTGTGTTTTTTGTAGCTATGCACCAAATTGGCATCTTATCAACAACTGATGCTGTGAATTGAATGGTACAAGCCATATGATAAAGTCAAGAAAATCAATAGGCTGGTGGGCAGGAGGAACAAGTTCAAGTTTTTGTGCTGTCTCTAAAAAGCCTTTGACTTATGTCTAACCACTTAACCTTTTTTGGGCCTCAGTTTCTTCTTCTGTGCTAGGCAGTGCAGTTCCAGTAATTCTGTAATTCTCAGTAACTAGGAAGTTGGCATGAATGGTTAGGAGCTTGGCTCTGGATTTAGTCTGCCTTTGCAGGTAGCTGCCTTCACTCTTTACAGCTCTGTCACCTTGGCAAGGTGCTGGACCTGTATAATCCTCATTTGTCTCATCTGTGAAGTGGGGATAGTAATAATAACACCCGCCCACCCCATCCCCATCACAGTGAGTAGCTTTGAGGATTAAATGAGTTATTCCATGTGAAGCATTTAGCATAGTGCCTGACACAGTTAAGTACTAAATCAATAGCAATAGGTATTTCAGCATGTCTTTAAAAATATATAAAAAGTAAGGAAAGTATCACTGATGTTTTCAGAAAGCAATCAACATTAACGTCTCTCCAAACTCCTGACCCAACAGCTTTATTCCTGCTCTTTTAAGCTCCCTAAGAGCAGAAGAATCACATCTAAGCCTGGAATGTCCCACAGGCCTCTTCAGAGAGAAGAAAGGTCTGTCTAGGAGCAAGTGTTTGAGGATGACACTGTAGATGATTCTGTCATAGCATGGGGTTTCCTGGTGCAGACAGGTAAGACATGGACACCTTTGGTTTATGGCCAGATTTGGAGGGCTGATTGTGGAAGTTTTGACATGAGGGAGCTGTCTCTGACATCCTCCTGAGAGTTCTAGGCTGCTGTAACTAATGAGTCTTGTGGCTCATATATCTGCTGCTTCTGTGACTGCATTAAATCTCTGGAAAATGTACCATTCCAACCTCCAGGTTTTAGAAGACTGCAGAGGTAATGGTATTTTTGACACAGTGCTCGGCATGTGACTCTCACATTAAAACTTAACTATGGGGGAAGCAGATTTAGCTCAAGCGATTGAGCTCCCGCCTACCACATGGGAGGTCCGTGGTTCAGTTCCCGATGCCTCCTAAAGAAGACAGCAAGCTGGTGCAACAGGCAAGCACAGCAAGCTGACACAACAAGATGATGCAACAAGAGCCACAAGAAGAAAACATAATGAGCGACACAAAAAAGCAGGGAGCAGAGGATCCCGGTGCCTCCTAAAGATGATGAGCAACCTCAGGGATATGGAGACATCCAGACATTATAGTCAGGGCACACAGCTCAGGAATTTGGCCCCTTGCCAGTGGAACCTAATCTGGTATTTATGCTCCTCAGTGTGACAAAGTTAGACGCAGCAGTGGTTCCCTATGCATGACTCTTCTGTCCTTCTATTCAAACCTATAATTAGTACTAAAGTTGGTAGGTGTACATCCAGGAGACTTAAATCTTTGGGCTGTCCATGTGCCAGCTGAGCCCTGAATCACAATGGAGTTGCAACACCTACTCTCCAGTTCAATGGACTCACACGGGACAATGAACAAGGAGGACATGATTGACAAACAACATACCAAGGAACCAAGAGTGCCTACAAAAAAAAAAAAAAAAAAAGAGTGCCTACAACTGCAAGCAGGAGAGTCCCATCCATCAGATGTATGGGATCAAAGTCCCCCTCAATTAATGGTGGTATGGGCAAACCATCCCAGAGTACTCAGAGTTGGGAAACGAACTATGGACTAAAATAAACTTACCAGTATTCTACTGTAGACTTATTGTGATTCCAGCAATGGAAGAAATATCATTGTTGAGACAGTAACCCATGGATGTTCTGGGGTTAGGAAGAGGGAAAAACAGTTGTAATAGGGGGGCATTTTGGGACTTGGGAATCATCCTGAATGACATTACAATGACAGATACAGGTCTCTATATATCCTGCCATCACTTACAGAGTCGAATGGGAGAGATGTAAACTACAATGTAAACTATAATCCATGCTTAGTGGCAATGCTCCAAAATGTGTTTATCAATTGCAATGAATGTACCACATTGATGAAAGATGTTGCTAATGTGGGAAAATGTGGGAGGTGTGGGGAGCGGGGCATATGGGAATCCTCTATATATTCTCTGTAACATTTATGTAATCTAAGTATCTTTCAAAAAACAGAAAAAGTGGGGAAAAAAAAAAGAAAGAAAGAAGATGAGCAAGCCAGTGAGCTGACGCAACAGGCAGGCACTTTTGCTGATGCAACAAACTGATGCAACAAGAGACACAAGAAGAAAAAAACATAATGAGAGACACCACAAAGCAGGGAACAAAGGTGACTTAAGCCATTAGGTGCCTCCCTCCCACATTGGAGGTCCCGGGTTTAGGGTTCGGTTCCTGGTGCCTCCTAAAGAAACAAATAAAGAAGATGAACAGACACAGCAAGTGTAAACGATGAGGGGGAGGGGAGATATCAATCAATAAAATAAATATTAAAAAAAAAAACAACGAAACTATGGGATTTTAGTGAGTTAAAGACTCTCAGTCTCCATAGATACTATGAATAAGGCAGAGAATACTTAATGAACAGCCACCTTCCACCTATTGGCCTTTAACTTTTGATTTGGGATATCTTCATCAGGCAGTGTTATAAAATGCACACCTGACTCTCCTTTGCAGCATTCAAGCAAAGCAAAGGGATTCAATGGATAGTGTGGCGATAAACGTTTTTTTGGCCAAGAAACATGGAATCAGGACATGACGTGATGATAAAAAAACTTTAGGTATTTAGTAGTGGCCAAATTTGAAATGTCTTCTCCCACTAATCCACATGCTCTCTCCATCTCAGTGGGACTATGCTCCTGGCTCAATAAAGGGTCATTTTTCCTAGTCGAACCCCTTGGGAGCTAGGACTTTTGGATCCCAGCAGTGATCAGGTAAAGATTCAACAAATATTTGTGGAAGGAAGGAGTGAAGGTGGGAGGAAGAGGAGGGAAGAAATGATTGTTTAAAGGAGAAGGAGAAAGGGAGGAAGATTTCAGCTCACCTGTAATAGGTGATTGTAAAAATGTTTATGGTTGTCCTGAATTGTAATTTTATAGAGAAGGATAGAGACTCTGCCGTTGAAGAAGTAACATAACAGATAAGTTTTGGGGTACATTAAAAGTCAGCTCTCCCTGAGTGTTCCAGACCAGTTGTCCAAACTACTTATAATCACAGAATAGATTCATCAGTTTACAGGGTAGGATAGATACTTGTGGTTTTGAAGGTTTAGATTAGAAAGAAAATCTCATTGGGAATACAAAGCAAAGCCTCTCTTCACTTTCATTCTCATGTGGAAGACAGGGAAAAACATTTTAGTCATTTTTTTTTAAGAGCTTAACTATTAGAGGGCTTTATTATGCTCTGCATGATATCCCATAGATGTAAGTAAAAAAGATTCATGATTGAGCCAAAAATCAACCAGTATTTATTGAAGAACCAAATACTAGAAAATACTGTTAGTTTAGTGGTCTTGCTGAGGGATTTAACAAACTGTCATGTTGCAAAAATAAAAAAAACATTGTAGACGATAAGCATTTGTCAGTGATTTATCCCAGGCTGCCCATATCCTTCCCATATAGTCAAAGGATGATGTGCCTCATTTCTTGGCACATTAGTACACCTAAGAAATATAATCCAAGATGCACAACATTTGTTTAAGATTGCCAGTGGCCTACAGATTTCTCTGAGTTCCTCTCAGACTTCTATCCTACCTGCTCTGTGATATGTATAAAAGACTGAATCCTCCAGTCCTTTTCTGAACTGAAATCTACCTCTCCAGTTAAAGCTGAGAATTCAACTCACCTGCTAGGGCTGAGACTCCTTTCCCTTAAAGCTGTGATGTTTCCATTTGATTCGTTGCTTGTAAACTTTATTTCACTGACTTTGACCAAAACAATTAGCACTGTGAATAGTAGTGTGATTTTTTAAACTTAAGCCAAAGAACAGTTATCCCTATTTAGCTGTTCCTTACTGAATGTAAAAATAGAGAGTGGCTGTTATGAATTTCAATAAACAGAGCATTTCAGCTTCAGTAAGAGAACAGGTCTATATCACTGCAGGGTGGCCGTTGAAGGTCTGATTCTGAGGTCCCTGTTCTCTGTGGAGGAAGGCGGCTCGCTGCCCTGCATGGTCAGAGATGGCACGCTGTCACATGCCACAGCATACATCCTCACTCTTCAGGTATGGCTCACACCCGGCAAAATGCATTGAGGTGGATTAAAGACTTATAACATCAACTAATAATGCCTGTCTAATGGAGAGAAGCATCATTCTGGTAATGTAATTTTGGTCCTTAGAGACGGTAGGTGAGTTCAAAATTTGATTTTATTCCTCGTGTAAAAGCTCTCTTTATTGGAAGGGATAAGGGGAAAATCTAATGTGGCAAGGTGTCGAGAGTTAGCTCTCCACCTCCCATTTCACAGTAGATTCTAATCTGACTTAAGAGGCCTCAGAAGGCTAGCAGCCTTAGCAATCATGCTATACATTCAGAAATTAACTAGTCAGTGTTCTGTCTATGCCCTGAGTTCTAGAAGATGCTAGAGAGCAGTAATAGAACCTCTTCCCCCTTTATAAAATCTTTGAATGAATCTAATAAGGAGAGAAGAACATTGGAAGAAAGCAAACTATCAAAAACTAGAAATGTGAAGAAATAAATATCAAGTTGTATACAAGTTTCTGTTTTCTAGCAATGAGGTGTTATTACAATTTGGAGAGAATGCATATAATGAAGAAATTTACAATTGAACTGGTAAGTTCAGTCTTATGAATATAGACATTTTGTACTGACATAACATTGGAATATATGCTTACTCTTAAAATTAAAATACTCTTAAGTTAAATCAATGCAGCTATAATAAGCAGTGCTGTCTGGACAAAAAAGGGCATCTGAAAAAAAGAGTTTGTTTTACTATAGACAACCTTATAGAGCTCACCTGCAGTATTTGTCATTCTGAGAGAAAGCAGGGATATGTGCATGGGACAGCAGTAATTTCATTGGTAGGAGCTTGTATTAGATATTTAGCTTGCCTCTTGATAGACTCTCTCCTATATCCCATATATGCTGCTTTCTCTCCTTAAATTTCACCTACAGGTTGTGCTCTTTTAATTTCAAGAAGTTAGTGATTAAATTCTTTTGCTAAAATGTTTTAGCTTTGAAGATGAAACATGATGTCTTAGCTTTGTTCTGGGGACTGCACATGCTCCTGGGATAGAAGCCACTTTAAACCTAGTACAGTTGCATATGTTGTACTCTGCAGGAAGGCATCCCTGCCAAGGGAAAACTGGAGTAAGTGTTCAAGCTAGATGTGGAACAAGACTCCCTGGGTTCAAATCCCATCTCTTCCATGTATTGGCTGCCTTTGTTACCTTAGACAAGTTGCTTGTCTCTCTCTGTCTTGAGGTTTCTCTGCCAGAACATGGAGATAATAATAACATCTACTTTATAAAGTTGTGGGTATTAAATGAGCTAATACTTATAATATGCTCCAGAAAATGTATGGCCATGCAGTATATGGACAGTAGGTATGAGCTATTACTATTCGTTATAAATAATGCTCTACTAGCTCTGTACTATTTGTAATTGAGCTGGTAAATGACTTTGTGAACTCTGCCTGCTTTCTGCTATGTGATAAACTCAGAAAACATAGGCCCTCTTTCTAAACTGGAAGTTTAAAACATTGGCTAACTTCTAGTGCTCTTTTTAAAGCATTTTTCACTAGGTAGCCACATTACTAGTTTGCAAATACCTTGAGAGCAAGATTCATATTATATTCAGCTTGTAATATCTCTGCAGCTCCTACCTTGTTGATGGATTAATGACTAAATCTGCTTGCATCACTTCCTCCCTAAGTTTACATTATGAATATGAGGCATTATGAGTAGGGTACTTTGTATCTTGATTTTCAAAAAGGAGTTTGACTAGGCGATATCCATACATATCAGGAAAAGTACAGGCATAACTAATTGTGCTTCGCTTTATTATGCTTCACAGACTTTGCATTCTTTGCAAATTGAGGGTTTGTGGGAATCCTGCATCCAGTAAGTCTTGCAGTACCATTTTCCAACAGCATTTGCTCACTAAATGTCTGTGTCACATTTAATTAAGGCATGTACATTGCATTTTTAGGCATAAAACTATTGCACATTTAATAGACTAAAGTCTAGTGTAAACATAACTTATATGCACAGGGAAACCAAACAATTCGTGAGACTTGCTTTATTGTGTCACTTGCATTATCTCAGTGGTCTGGAAACATACCTACAATATCTCTGAGGTATATGTGTATATAGAAACAAAAAAAACTACAACATTCCTCAGAATCATTTTGCTTATAGCAGTAGGTTCACATTAGGAGGAAAATGGCAATTTGAGAAATACACAACCTGGGACCGTTTTCAGGAACCAAAGCAAGAAAAGACTTCTGTAGAAGAGGAACTCTTCCAATGTTCTAACCATGAGTCATAAGGATAACAAAGTCTCCTATATTCTGGATATAATATATATAGTTTTGAACACATAATTAAATATATATATATATAATTTGGCATTGTCATTTTTAAAGTGGAACAAGAGGCAAAAGGTTCTCATTTGCCCCCTGAGTTAAATGCAGGTTTGTCAGGGAATTTGTGTTTTCTATCTGCACCATTTACACCTGCTTTGAAACTGAATTTAAATAAATAAATAAATAAATAAGAATAAACAGAGGAAACAAACTGGGCGGGGCAGAGGGGAGGTAAAAGAATTGAAGTCATGGGAATGAGCAGGTGCTTAGCTTATTTAAAATGAAAAGTAAAGCAATGGCTGATGTTCCTGGATAAATGTCAATATGCATTATTAAATGAAACAGTGGTAAAATATAGACTGTCAAAAGCATTTTTCTTCTAGAGACACGGGGAGAATTGAAATTCACTTTCGAAGAGATGTCTCTTTCAGTGTTTCTTCAATCATTTTCTGTTTGAAGCTTTAATTACAGTGCTCCTTGCTACCTCATGCTTTCACTTTAAAATCACATCACAAAAGAAGGGGAAGAAGCAATTGCTCAGATGAAGCACAGCCATGGCAGCATCGAGGTGTTTATTCACCAGGGAGATTCCCCTACATGATTCCTTTCTAGATCAACATTTTGTTTGGGGGATGCTTTTGTTTTATGCATATTGGATACACTGTTTCCTTAGAGAGATTGCTGTGATACTGCTATTGTGGGAGCAGACGTTAACCTTTGGGAAATAATGTAATTATTTGCAGAGCCTGCCCTGTACTGGGTAATGTGTACAGGGTAATGAGTAAAGGATGGCAAATGGCTTCCTTTAGTACGGTCAGCAAAGAAACCTTTGTGTGTAAAATATATTTATATGGACTGATAAATATGCATATAAGCATATCCATGTACAGATATGGACACACACATATACATGCATACACACAAAAAGCTGGTATAGTTATTCATGATTCATAATATTTACCCAACTTAGACTTTTTTTATTAGAGAAGTTGTGAGCTTCCAAAAACAATAATGTATATTGTGCAGAATTCCCATACATCACCCCTCCACCAGCACTTTACGTTGTTGTGGAACATTTGTTTCAGATTGCAAAAAGTGCACGTTCAGACTATTACCACCGACTTGGTCCATAGTGTACACTTGGTATAGTTTTTTCCATACACCTCCTATTATTAACATTATGTATTAGTACTGTACGTTTCTTAGAATTCATGAAAGAATGCTGTCATATACTTCCTGAGCATGTGCTCAGCATCTGGACTGTGAGGGTACAGAGAAACCAGTCCCTGTTCTCAAGTTGTCCATGGTCTGGTGGTGGACAGATGTGGGAGCAAGTCCCCTAAGCTGTGGTGGTGGTGTATTCCCAGAGGCATGGGGGCAGAGTAGAAGTGGGGCTCATTTCCCCTCTGTGACTGTGAAAAGACTCCAGGAAGAGCTGATCCTTGATGGAGGGACAGAGATTAGATAAGCAGATAAGCAGAAAAAGGTGCACCAGGCAGAGTAAGTAATCACTCTGGGGCTAAATTTACACTAGAATGAAAGGGAGCTCTTGTGTTTCTAAACATTAGATGTTCCTTGAATGCAGTGCTTTCCCTGTCTAGAAGAAAGAGAGTTAGGAAGCTAAACCATAATTGCTCCTAATAAGAACTATATGTGCGAATAGTTATAGATACACACATTTGTACATATAACACATATGTACATATATATTCTTGTTGTTATTTATAAAGTCCTTTACACTTTTTTCCCTCGTATCAGCTCAGCAAGTTAGATTAATAGGATCATTATTTTTCAGATGAGGAAACAGAGGCTCAAAGAGTTAGTATCATTTGTACAAGAACACATGCCTCTGTTTCCCTTCAGGGGTGTTCTTGGAACTCACTATTCTTACTCCAGTCAGTGTTGCCCTCTGCCGCCCTGAGGTTAGGTCTCAGGCTAGAGGTTAGATCTCTGACCATGGAATCCCACCCTGGCCAGAGCAGCAGGCCATCACTTTCACTGCATGGCTGATGGGTGAAGCTTTTTATATGTCTCAGGAAGCCCTTTGAATTTGAGCAAAGATGCTGGCTTCCTGGAAGTTCTCTGCAGGATCCCTCACGCACTCCCGGAATTTAAATAGATTTCTTCATGCTGCTTCCTCATTTCTTCACTTTAAAATTTGCTCTCCAGACATAACTTCAGGGATCTGTAAATTTACTTATATATTTTTAAAATTTCTTCTTGCTTTTTTCTTGGGGATTATATCCACATTGGTGAAACATTTTTGTGCTCTGCATTTCAACTATAGGTGAGATGGTATAAACCTAACAATTAATTGAAAGTAAGTCTGGAATCAGGAATTATCAAGGTGAAAACATATTAATCTGTCAGATTTAGAAATAATATTACACAAAAAAGGACTGGCTTCATACATAAAATCTATACTATGTGACAAGGAATTTCTAATATTTAAAAAAAAAGTTGTAAGAAGAAAATTTAAAGGCGCTGTGTGTCAGTGTGGTAGGTCCACGTGACTTGGGCTCTGTGATGTTTGTGGGAACTTAAAAATATAGATACGAAGAATGTTCTTTTCTCTCCTATTTTCTGCAATTATATTTTCTTGACTAAGAAAAAATGGAGAAGAGCAATTACTCCGTTACTTTAATTACTTTCCTAATTATAATGATAACCTTGTCACATTATCATAATTTCCCCAAACAGAAAAAATGTAAGCTCCAAAATTGCACCAATATTTGATAATTTTACCTTGTTAACGGCTCACTGTCAGTACATGGAATGCTAAATTTTTTTTCCCCCGTTACCTTTCTGTTGCATGGTGTATATTTCATTTCCTCAGAAAATGATAATACCTTCTGTACTACATGTTTGTGTTCCAGCGCTCCATGATTTGAATAGAGCTTTTTAACATTTCCTCACAGTTTCAGAAGCTATCTCCTGAGCACTGTGTAATTCTCTCCTGGCTGTTTGATGGTAATGGGAGCTGTGCGTGTATCTGGAGAGAGGAGAACAGAGCCTGGAGTGAGGAAGTAGCTATTTTTCAAAGTATCTTACAATCTCAGTTTATGTTGTTGTAAAACGTTACTGTGCATGTTCTGTGAGATTATATCCACTGGAAATTTGTCAGCTATTGCCATCATACTGGAAGGAGTAGCATGTGTATTATTCTAGTCAACTTAATTTTATTCTGCATTTTGTTGCCCTCATTTTCAGAAAGACTGGCAACCCAGGACACTTGCTTAATGGTACCATCTGTTAGATTACGAATTGTATAGAACTAGCCCTAGAAATATACTAGAATGCACACAGAATCCTGGCAGGTAGATGGCAAGGCATCCTGATGCACAGCTCCTGCCTGTGTGGAAATACTCTCTCCATTATTACAGCAGATGATATTGTTAACAGTCAGTAAAGTTTGCAGAATGGCTGCCTAGGATGCAATGATTAAGAAGGAGGAAAATAAAATAGAGGCATACCAGAAACCCTTCCAAACAAAGTAGGAAGTTGCTCTTATTTTAAAATGTACAATAAATAATGTAGCCTTAAAAAGTCATTAGTACACTATAGACATGTCCAGTCTTTGGCAAAATTATGAAATCGTTTTTGTTGATGTTGTTATCTTTGTATTATGTTGGTATTGTTTGGCTTTAGTGCCCCTAAAACTCTGGATGTCCCCATCCTCAGTTCCGAGTGATTTTCTGTCACCATATTCCTTTTCTGTCCTCAAGCTCTCTTACCCCTAAAACTGGTTTCAAGATACGTTGGAAACTCATTCTCTCCAAAGTGCATATAACTGGCACCAATGCTAAATGTTACGTTTCTGAAAGTATTTGCATTTTACAACCATGAGTAAAGCCTTGGACTAAATGCTAGCAGTTCCTGAAATGAGAGGTTTGGTAGCTCCTGACCTACCGGAGAAGAATGACCACTGGAGGAAATGCATCCGTCTGCTTCTGAAAGTTCAACATCCACCTGGTCAGCTACTTGAGTGCATCTGAGAGACTCTGGTTTCCAAAAGGACAGTTCATTTTCACATTCACAGACATTTCTGAAATTCAAGCAAAAGTACTTGGAGTGTTCCCTAATTTTTAAGCATTTCCTTGTGTGATCCCAGGATTTCCAGTGGAGGCAGTGTGGCTGTTAAGAAGACCCAGGTTTGAGTCCATACTCTGCCAGCATGTGCCTGACTTTGTGGAAACTCAGCCTTCTTCTCTGTAAAGTTAATAATACCACGTCGTGGGTTCATTCTGAGGATCAGATGAGATGACGTAAGTGTCAGAGGAGATGGGTATATCATTGTCAGCTACTTGGGGCTGGTACCCAATCCTTCCCTGTCCCAAATTTCTTTCTTTTGTACTCCAGACTCATGATCTCTAACTTACTTAATAACTGCCTCAAAGATGATGATGTTCATGGGCATCAATTATTTTTCCCATTCTTTTGGCCACTCCAGGCAAAAACAGTTCAATAATGGCAATGAATGCCATCCTGTGATTACATCACGTTCTTCAAAATGAAATCTGTTAATGGTTGAACAGTATAAACAACAAGGAACATAATTGGGCAGAATGACCCAGGGGAAGTAGCCCAATGAAATTAAGCAAAGGAAATTTTATACTGTGAGGAAAAATCAATGGATTGTAACAGAACCCTGCAAGAAGAGACAAAGTGCTCGAGTCCCAGGGACCCAGAGGCAATTGAGAAGCCGTGTGAACTAGGGACTGGACTCTACTTTTCTGTGATGTTTTCCACAGTGTTAAATATAAAGATGAAAGCTAGATAAATGTGCTTTTTTAAAAAAAAATTATAACAGACATCCAGAGTCATTACAAAAGTCTTATTAAGTATACATTATCATGATTATGCCAGGTTATATCAGGAAGGTTACCCCTGTCAACCAGTGTCACACAGCCAGGAAATAGAAAGCTTGGACTGGGACCAGATGTGTCTGAATCCAAAATCTGTGCTATTTTAACAACTGCCAGATGCATTGAAACTGCCCCCCCCTCCCCCATCATGACTGACACAATTTAGATCCTCTGGTATCTCCAAATCCCAGTACTTTGTATGATCTCAAGAAAGAAAAACCTTACTGGATAGGATGGACTTCTCTCTCAAAAAATGTGAAGTCTATTCATTGCCTCTTTGGCAGAAGTGTCTGAACTTGTGCATAAAGAAGTGGATGATAGTTGATTGTAAATCTCAATAAAGGCATCAGAGTTCAAAGGAGATAGTGTTTGAGACATGTAAAAGTCCTTGAAGGAAAAGAGTCTTACAGAATTGTCCTACGTTTGAGACTTGAATGGACAGCCCAGTCAGGGCATTGATCCTGCTGCCTACAGGGGGCAGTCTAGTCAAGGAAAGTGGGGGATGGGGCGGTGGTGCTCGCTCTTCAGTGCCTCTGTTTTCATTGCAGAAGACCAGAGTGGCCTTTAGCTACCTGCTCTTCTCTGCCTGTACGTGGGAACTATTGAAGCCAAATAGCATTTTATTCATATCTCATGAATTGATTTGGCCAATGACTATGTATTACTTGAATTGAAAGGATAGGTTTAGAAGCTTTAGCAATTTTTAAATTATACGGTGAGTAGGAATTCCAGAAGGTCGAAAGGAACACTGCTTTTCCTTAATTTGCTACAGATGAATTTTCTTAAAGAAGTAGAGGATAATAAAAAATTAAACAAGCAAAAAGCACCACTCACAACCTGGGTTAGAACTATATTTAGGTAATTAAGAGCCTAAGCTACCACATCTCCCTTGAGCCAACCAAGACCATTCCAAATGTGTGTATGGAGGATCTGCTTTAAAATAATTTGGCTTTGGCAAGAAGGGCTGGTTGTCTGGGCGTGCCATCACTCTTAAAGAAGATAAAAGAAAGTATTTGAAAGTAAAAGTCTGCCATTCATAGTTTTCTATGTCTTTTATAGACACTGGTAACACCATTACAGGAAAATATACTATCCCTATCATGATTGAAACAAATGATATGTAATTTAATGTAATAGTTCTTAAACTGTGCAGCTCTGCATCCTCTCTGCAAATCAGTTTCTCCATTTGTCTGATGGGGATTATAATGGTGTTGATCTCGTGGAGTTTTTGTAGTGATCAGATGTGAGGCTACATCTAAAGTGATTTGTAAACTGAAAAGGACTAGTCACATGCAAGTCCTACTGGTGATTATTATTTTGATTCTATGGCGGTAGTCCATTCATTGAACCATGTTTAAGTGCCTTATTCTGCCGTATCTTAAGTTTGTATGAGTGAGCCCCAATTTTAATTTATTTCCTTCTGTTTTTGATAAATTACCCTCTCACATTGCCTGTGTAGTCATGAATTAGTTCTCAAGTGCAATCCTGGCAAAAAGCAGCCGATTCAATTTTGTAATTCAGTAGAATGCCTAGGATTTTTAACTATTGCTTCCTCAATATTGATGAAAATTCAAGCAAACAATGGGTTTCACTTGACTTATATGATATCAGAAGGGAAGCCACTGAATATACACTGGTCATTTCATGGCAGTAAGATATTTATATGCAATCACTGATTTTATCTTGGCTCTGTCTTCCCATTTCTATGACAGTAAAATAAGAGTGACAGAGAGTTATGTATTCTGCCATTCTTAGGTACAGAATTTATAAGATACTATATAGAACAGTCAAGGTACAGAGCCATGTTTCAGTTTTATTTTAAAACTGGACTTCTATTTCTGTCATCTTCATTCCTTTAAGGGATCTTAGGAAAGGAAATAGAATGCCTCACTTTAAAAATTGTTTTGCTTTGTTTTGTTTTTCTGGATGAGGATAATGAAGGTCTCGCTGACCCAAATGGCTACAGAGCATGTAATTTGGAGTGTCTTATATTGTCTTTGCACAGGAAGGGTGATTTCATAACCTCAGTATGTACAGAGTCATAAAAATAGCTTTCGTCATAACGTCACTCATGTGCTGTTACATTTCTCATAAGAAATCTGTCACACTCATTTTAATTTAAAATGTGGATGTGAGAGAAATGGATTCTGCAGTTGTTATTTTAATGGACTGGGTGTAAAAATAATGACCTTGATTTCACTATTCAGAGTATTATATATCATTTGGAACCCAATTACTATTAATCAGATTAATAGTAAATTATCACCTCCATTACACACATTTAGTGACTGTATATTTTTGTTGTTTTAAAATTTTTCAGTTTATTTTAGGAAACAGATACTTGGACATGCATTAAGAGGTATATTTTTTTGAGAGTTCTTATGCTCAGGTTATTGGTTTTTAAAATACAGGTTGTTAGCTTTTAAAAAAAAATGTTGCTATTTTGGGTTGTCAGGCTTTAAAGTCACTTGGAAATAGCATAAAATAATCTTATATTGAAAGAGCTCCTGTAAGTCATGAAGGAAAATGTGCTTGATGTGACACTGATGTATTCTTACCAATTGAATCCATTGGGCCTTTGGAAGGTTTAGAATCTATAATGGAATTTATTACAAAATGCTTCTCAACAGGCCTTATCTTAAGGGAGAAAAGGCATTGTTTTGCTAGTCCTCTAGACACAAATTTCACTGTCTGGGGAGTGATTCCAGTAGGTGATTGTCTTAGTTTGCTAGAGCTGCTATAACAAATACTGCACACCAGTTGGCTTAAACAACAGGAATTTATTGTCACAGAGGTCCAAAGTCAAGGTGTCATCAGGGTTGTGCTTTCTCTGAAGCCTGTAGCATTCTGGTGGTGGCTTGCCGGCCATCCAGAACTCAGTCTCTGCCTGTCTCATGCCCTCCTGTCTCCTGTTCCTCTCTTCAGATTTCCTCTGCTTTAATGGCCTGCAGTCAAGTTGGATTAAGGCCCACCTTGATTCCGTTTGGTCTGACCTTAACTAAGAACATCTTCACACCTTCCAAGATCCTATTTACAAACGAGTTCACATCCACAGGACCTGGGGGCTAGGACTTGAACTTGCCTGCATGTCTTTATGGGGGGGGACGGTTTAATCCAACAAGAATGGATAAGTAAAATGCACCACCTTTATATGATGCCCTCCCATCATCAGAATGGGAGTGAGGGGTCTTCCGCCCTCTGCCCAACCTAGGCCAGGCTGATGGAAAAAACAGTATAGGAAAATGACAAATTTAGGGAATTTGCAAATGCTACTATGTAGCAATAGTTTTCTCATGAATTATCCTAATGATTCATACATTAGGGACTGGAGGACAAAGTAGGATATTCTGGATAGAGAGCCACTTTCATGTTGTACCTCACCTGAGTCACTCTGGTTGAGGTCCTTAAGGAATGCACATGAGCCAATAGAAACTAGTGTCCAGAAGTGTTAGTTGGGATAAAAAAACATCAGTCTTTGGGCCTGAGGTACCCTGATGAGCCACCATGCATGGGTCAGGGAAAATGGTATTCACTAGATGATTGTTGAGTCTCATTGTGGCGACTCGCAAGGGAGAGTTTCGTTGAAAAAAAAAACTTTGGACAAACTATTGAAATTCGAGGCTGTTCTCAAAGAATAAAATGACTTCTTAAAGGGACCAAGAAAACTTTGACTTTTCAGCTCATAAAACAACGCTGTGTACCAGTCTTCTTTCAAAGGTCAGTTGTCAAACCCGTGATTGTATATGTATGTGAGAGAGAAAGAGAGGGTGCATGTGTGTGTGTGTGTGTGTCTGTGTGAGATAGAGTATTTGTGTGTTTCTGTGTAAAATGGAATTTCTGCTTTTGTCGTGTGTTTAGTATTGTGTAGCTGATCCAAATATGTATGGTAGAATACACAGGGTCTATATTCCTGGCCTAGTTTCAAGGAAAAAAAAAATGTCATCTGATGGTTGAAAAACAGTCTCAATGTTGGGTACTATCAAATCTTTGGCATGGAATAAAGGAATATATCCCTTCTATGTATCAACTTCCCTGGGCCGAAGCAAGTGTAAATATTTTTCAGTTTGGTAATTTGTGAATTAGTCATGATGAGAAAACTATCCATTTCTGCCAGATGAAGGGCAATACGGTTCAGAACTTTCAAACACTATTAATATTTGTGTTGTGATTAAAAAGTAATGAAACTAATTTTCATAGGTCACACAAAATTTCTCATGATTCAACTGCTGTCCTTGAAAATCAGGGGAAGGATGACTTAAATGAAAAGTGTGTGACTGCCTGTGCTCAGTAAGAATTTTTTCAAAGGGGATGAGGTTGACAAAGGGTGGGACAAACACATGCATAAATTGGGAACAGGGTAATAAAGTTATGCTTTATCAAAGGGGTTGAAGCCATTCCTGATTGTCTGCTCCACTTGCCTTCTTCGCCCAGAGCACACAGGTATCCCTGGGCCTGAGCCCATGTTTGCACTTAGCAGAAACTTCAAAGGTATTAGGAGCCTCTGAGCTTCCTTCCACACCATGGTCCTTCCTTTGTTAGAGCAAGATGGAGCTTTCTAGGAAGACAGATTCTGTCTGTATGTGTGTAGTATGTTGGCACTCTTGCCACATTATCGTGACTATAAGAACATGGATTCCAGAGCCAGACCTCCTTGGTTCAAACCTCAGCCCTGCCGCTTACTCATTTAGGAGCTTGGTCAGATAATTATAGTCCCTTTACGTAGTGCTGTTATGAGGATTGAATTAGTTTATCTTTGTAAAGTGCGTTATATAGGACCTGGTGCAGAGGAAGTGACTTATACGTGATGCTTTTTTTCCCCCATAGAGATCCCAGGAACATTTAGCTTGGTTCACTTTCCATATGGCCTTTGAGCAGGTGAGTTACAGCAGGCCTGCACAATACCACCAGCAAGGTGTCTTACCACTTAGTTGGGCATTAGCCATCACTGTTCTTCTTGCAGTGGGGTCTTTGAGAATTTGCCCCTTCCTTGTTTCCTAAGGTAGATAAAGATAGATGCGGTAGTGAAGGGCCTGTAGGTACTGCCTCTATTCATAGAACTTTGCTGACTTGAAGGAGGGTGGGTACTGGTGGAAGAACATGGGCCTTTGAGGTAGGGCACATGGTTTTGATCTTGTACTGCCCTAAGCAAATGTCTCAGTTTCTCACTGATGGAGAGAGTATTTCTGCCCTGCCTGGACAATCGAAAGTGTTATTGAAAGGAGAAGAAACAGCCTTATAAACACAAGAAGCATGTGTGAGATGTGAGTACTAAGACAATGCTGATTGCTAGTTATGTTTCAGAATGAATTTAATTTTCCTTCCATTACATCATGTAGATAGGGATTATTATTTTAAAATGTGCTCACATGCAGGAAGCTTGGACCAACTTTGGACTAAATGGCATGAGAGAGTTGGTACTTTAGCTTCACATCCTGTTTACCTGCCTTTTTCTCTTTGCCTCTTTGTTTCCATAAACTTCCCCAAAAAGCCAGTGTCTTGATCCTGCCATCCCCAATTAATGGGGCACCTCAGTGAGGAGCCAAGCTTGGCTGCTTTCTCCTCCTGTTTTTGGAGCATTTCCCTTTCTCTTTTCAGCTACTTAACTTTTGAACCCCAGTTTCACCATCCATAAAATGGAGAAACTGTTACTGACTTCAGAGTTTAATGAATATGTTATGAAAAGTGTCTGGCATATATTATATTTGCAACCTCTCCCTGCCTTTTCTTCATTCCATCTTGCCCTTTCCTAATCTCCTGTTCTCTTAAGGGTTTGCAGGTCAGTCTATGTTTTATCTTAGAAATTCCAACTTTGGTACCAATTCATCAGTAAACACTTTCATGGTAAATAGTAATGTTTTATTAGCAATTTCGACCCTTCACCAAAAAGATCTATATAATGGTGGGTGTTTTAGCCACTGTAAGAAACTAATGAGGCTTATGTGGTGGAAGAGATTGCTTTAGCCACTAGAGATGATTACCATACTGCTCTTGACCACTGAGCTTGAATGTCCCCAAGAAGAAAAGAGGAAATGCGTCTGCCCAAAGAAGCCTGCCATTACCCCACGCCCTTGGCAGCTGAACAGCTATTGTTAAGAAAAACTGTCAGTCCAGGTTTTCTTTTTTCAGCCTGGGATGGAGGGAAAAGGAAATCTGAGCTCCTTTGGCTCCTGCAGCTGGCCAGGAAACTGTACCAGAAACAAAACAAGGAGACAGAACCCAAAGTTGAGTCCTCTGTGTTGACTCTGGAAGCAAGGCTGGGCAGGGACAGCACGAGAGAGCAGCATGGGATCATTCTGTGTGGCAAACACAACACTGGACACGTTCAGCTCGGTCCTTAGAGGATAAGTAAGAGACAGGGAACCATTAGGGACATTCTAAGTGTGCTTTGGAGTGCTAATAAAAGTCTGCAGAGAGTTACAATAAGGAGCGCTTTAAGAATTTCAGATGAGTTTTTAAAATTATTTATTTATTTATTTAGTCCCTGAGCCCTTTGGTTACCACTATTAGTTTTGATTTTATCAAAGCTATTAAAAAATACATTATTATTGATAATCGACAATAAGACCATGGCAGAATGCTGATACTGAAATAATGTTGGTAAGGCATTCTTTTTTTTTTCTGTGCTTTTGGAGGGATTCTGCATTAGCAATAAAAATGATGACAATGCAGCCATTACCAAGCTGTTTTCTTTTAAAAGTTTTGGACAGATTGAATTTGAGGATCATGATAATTAGCATGATAATTAAATGTGACAGTGAGTCTTAGTGGTATTTATAAGATGTTGCTATGTCCATTCCATCTACTACAGTTGTCTTTAAAACAGTCCTTCTCCACATGGGCATATCATCTTTCAACCTTAAGAAAAAATCAAGAATAGAAAGTGACAGGCTTTCACACCAAATATGACTATGTCTGTGCCTTCCCATTCTCTAGCTTCCTGTATTGACAGCAGTCATCCATGAAGGTAGAGTTGCCATTGTGACACATAAATCATACCTTGGCTCTTTTAAGGATGTTCTCTTGTTCCTTTGCCAAGTTGGCATTGAGTCTTAAAGGTGGGCTAAGGTTTTTATAGGTTTCAAATTCCAATACCCTACTAGAATCTATGTGAGGGTATTGTAAATAACTCAGTAAACAGATATGGAAAGTAAACACATAAGAATTCAACTCCTTTTTCATTTTAGGCATTAGAACTTATAGTTTTACTGCCGTATTTCAACCTGAACATAATATTGGTAGAAGATAAATTAATTCATATTTAGAGGTCACCTATTTTTTTAAAAAAATAACACTGCATAGGTGTGGGAATTTCATGTGTATACTTAATGAAGAAACAGAGAGTGAGATGCATTCTGTATGTTTGTGTTTTCCCATAAATCCTCATTTCTTTGAAAACAGCTCTGTTGGCTTAATATATTCCATTACACTTTTCTTTTCACTGCATTCTGCACTGATTAAAGAGTTTAGATTTTTAAAACATTTGTTGTTTAAAGAGTCTGTAAAACATATCTCTTAAGAAAATGTCTGTTTATGAGTTCTCGTTGATATTGTATTTGGGTGATAGCATATCTTGAGCCCTGGTGACAATCTAAAATTTTGGAACCTAGGTCTTCTTGTCATCTATTTTGCTCAAGGTTGAAATGGTTTAAAATGGATATACTTTTCTTCATCAGAGGATGCTATATGCTAATACATTTCTATAGAAGAGTTTATCACTCTATCACCAGATGATAGCTTGGGGTCTGCTAATAACATCTACATATTGTACAATTTCTTTCAAATGGAAATTAAACCATTATTATATAATAGCTTCAGTAACTTTAATAAACTATAAACATAAGAGTATGAATGGGGAAAATATTGAATTATTCGGTGGCCAAACAGTGCATGATATGACATTTTCATTTAACAGTTCATAATTGACAACTTAAAAGAGTGTAACCCTGATTGATGTGGACATAAGAAAGGAAAAAGAGGAGAAATAGTTTGTCTAATTACTAGTTTCTTCCCTTCTGCTGGCATACTCAAAGGCTATAATAAAGATTGATTCTGAAAAAGAGAAGCAAATGTAATTATCATGCATGCAGTGTTGAATTATTTCCTTGACTTTCTTACCATGGTGGGTGGGAGGAATCATAATAAGGTGGACTGGGTTGGGTCAACACTAGGGCAGAGCAATAGAGGATTCTTTCTCTGACTCCTTGTGCATTTGATGTCTGAAGAACACAGCGTCTTTTTTCCTTATCACGTGTCTCTTGATCCAGCTTGCCAAAGCTCTTAGAGGCTCCTATTTCCTATGACAGCGTTGTAAAACATGTGTCAAGAGGCACAGTTGTTTAGTAATCAGTGAAATAGAAATGTGAGTGTGTGTGTCTTTGCATTTGGGGGAATAGTTAATGCAGTGTTACCCAGATTTTGGTTTTGATATCATCTAAAACTGATCTTATCTATGCTATTACAGTATTTTGGTAGATCTTAAGAATGATCACTGTTATTATATGACAATTATGTAGTGACGAGACAAATGTTGAGAACCAGGGGCTTAAAGTACCTCGATCCAATTCTCGTGCCAGCATTCGATGCTACATACAATATGGCAGATGTGCTATATGTCTCTAAGCCATCACTTCACCTTGTGTTTTCTCATTCTGTGGCTTTGCTAATATCATAAAATCAGGATTTCCTCTTCTCTGCTTATCTAAATCCTACTCCTCTTTTAAAGCCAATATCAAATGGCTTATCTTCCATGAAGAATTCCCAAACTGTTTTAACTCAAGATGGTTCCCTTTTCATCTGAGCTCGTAGGCATTATCAGTTATACCCCTTCTGTGGCTAATCATCAGGGCCTGATCTTTGAACTTTGTTGTTATTGAACTGTTATTTTCATTAACTTCCCGAGGAGGTATGTGTTGTGTCCTCAACCAAGGCAGGAGGAATGGGGGGAGGCCATGTGTTTTATAACTTTTATATTATCTACACCAATTAACCAGGCCCCATATTCGCAGCAGGAATTATTATTAAGCGTGCATTGATTTTAATTACTTATAAGGCAATTATATGCAGACAGTAGATCTTGATATTCTTTTATAGCTCATCTGTTGTTCACATAGCTAAGCAGCATAGTAAGTTCGCGCCTAAGTACGGGCAAATACTTGGTGACTAACTCACGGAGCCCACAGGGATGCATGTTTTTGTTTCTCATTTTCATCCTTTCTTACTCTGTGTCATACTCTGTGATCGGTACTTCATAATTATTAAATAACTTAATCCTTTTGATAGCTGTGTATTTTGCAGAAGGAGTTCATAGAGTTTGAGTAACCTGCCCAAGTTCACATGGCCCTCAAAGTAAAACTTGGATTTGAAAGTGGGTCTGAGTAATTCTCAAGACAGTGCTTTGCTTTCTACTGTTCTGAATTCCTACTGCATACTCACCCAAGCTTTGGTTTATGCTTTACAGTTCTTGGTGCAGTTCTTATTACTGATTAGCCACAGTTTTTCTTGGCTAAGTCAGTTTTGGATATTTGGCCATTATAGTTATTTAGCATCCCCAAATTGCCAACCATAGTCTCCATGAGAGGGAAATTCTTAGTAATTGTAAATGGGGGAGTGGGGTGGGAGGTTATTTTGAATGCCCAGCACGCCACAGAGAAGAAATTCTGCTGGTAGAAGGGAACACACGCACGTGCGTGCGCGTGCACGCATGCACGCACGCACACACACACACACTATATCCTTTAAAGCAAAAAACAAAAATGAGTTTTATATTCAGTAAAGTGCAATTGGATCTTTCTTCATTCACTTTTAATGTTGTGTTAGCATTTGCTGATAAAATGAAGGAGCAGTTTACATCTTTTGAGGTAATTCCTGATTCAAATGTGGATTTCTTTATCTTGTGTTGCATTGCAATTAGACAGTTACTTCATAGTGAAGGAGTTTGTGCTTTAGCTAAGGGTAGAAAAATGTCTCCCCTCCTTCTGCTGGGTGTGCCAACTCTTTCAGCTGTTCAAGAAACAGGATGTAAGAGGAATTGTTTAGAAATGACAGCATGGGGTGTATTCTGGCATCAGGTGTCCCAGATCTATTCTTGGTTGTGTTCCTGGGTTGCTAGTTTAGGGGGAGTGGTTTTCCTTCAGCATCCTCTTCTGTGTAATGAAAAAGTGGTCCATGACAGTATTTTTTCAACCAATAGTTGGGTTTACATTATCTCCTTTTGACATTCCCAAGTAAACACTGTCTTAAGATTTAAGATTTCTGAACCATTTTTAACGGTCTAGTGGAATGATTTGAGCTGTTGGGGAAATCTGCCTTATTGTGTCTTCCTTATTTCTTTTTATTAGTCTGGGTTAAAGCATTGGTTTTCTAATGGACATGCATCCAAACTCACCTGGGGGTTTGTAAACTGGAGATGCTTCGCCCACACCCACAAGAGGCCTAATCTCTGAGGGAAGGCCCCAGGAGTCTGTGTTTTCAAAGAGCTTCCCAGGAAAACATAAAGCAGATGTGATTAAGGACCACAGAATTGCAGCATTAACCACTTAAATAGCTCACTCAGCATTTGTCTCATGACTGTTTAACTGTTCTGTTATTAGGGTTTCCAGATTTAGTAAATTAAAATGCAGGATGGCCAGTTAAGTTTAATTTCTTATGAACAGTGATTTATTTTTTTTAGTATACATGTCTCATGCCATATATGTATCTAATTTTATTTGGCAACACTTCATATTTATGGAAAGGCAGGCCAGTCTCTTGATTCTTTCACAGGTGGTAAAGGCAAGGGTCAAAAATGACCCTGAGAGATAAAGAAAGTTTATCAGACCCTTTGCTGCTGCCCATCAGTTTATGTACTGAGTTCTTATCAGAACCATTGTGTTAGAGAGAAATTCAGAGTTGCCTTTTTTTTTCCTTTCATTTGCTTTCTTCCCATTCTGCTGCATTTTGCCAGCACAACATTCACTTTTATTCTTTAAATAAATGTTTTTTTTTTTTTTTTAAACAGTGCAAAATTGCTAACTGCATGGCTGCTATTAAGCCATAATTTCATGTGGAATTTTGTTCCAGCATTCTCTCATGTGGGTACATCTACCTTCTCCTAAATTATAAAACTTTATTTTGATGTGAGGCTTATAAGGAATCTATAAACTTGGCTCCGCGTTAGCCAAGTTGTTGTCTTCTCAAACAATTATTCTTCCAAATGGAATGTTTTCCACTGTAGTTGAACTGCATCTCTCAAGTCTCCTTTGGAAAAAAAATTACCTAGGACTTACTAGGCATTGGTCATTGTTGAAGAGCAAACCAGTTCAGTGCCACCAAAACCAGGATTTATTTCCACTTTAATGGATCTTTGGGTACCACCCACCCTTATTAGAGATTGGGCAGAAAGAGCCTGTGGCCATTAGATAAGCAAATATTTTCCCTTTGGCTTTCATTTAATAAATTATCAAATGTGATTTGCTATGCACTTGTCTAAGAATATGGCGGTTACTAGCATGGAGCCTATAATAGGTGGTCATGACTGCCAAGGAAATAGTTCAGCTGAAAGGACTGGATCTTATTATCATCAACATGAAGGTGGTTTATTCCCAACCCTTGCTCCTGGGCTTTTAGCATCTAATTAAGATTATGAATCCTTGACTTGGATCCTCCAGTACAATCCATATGCCTAAAAGAGGCTCACTGTTTCATTGTAGGTACATCTGCTAATGATGTGTTCTTTTGGGAGGCATGGGGATAGGGAATAGTACCCCATTCCCCACTTTCCTGAGCTAATGTTGATTTGATTAATTCTTACTTAAATAGTTCTTCAAACTCAGAAATATCTCCCAATGTCTCTACCCTCCTTCCCCCCACCAAACTTTGTTTTAGAACAGATCAAAGAGCTCAGTAGCTCAAAAAAGAAAAAAGCATTCCTAAATTTACTTGCTTTTCTGTTAAGTGCAAAATAGGTTGGACCTGGGGAAATAAAATAGCTTTCTACACTGGGACCAGCAATTCAGCTAATCCCTCGCAAAGAATAGCTAAAGGGAGCAATGCCAGATGAACCATTTGGATCCCTCAGGCCCCAAACCAACATTTTATTAGAGAGGTAAAGAAAATCCCCACTCTGGACTGTACTTCTTCCCGTAAGCAGAATTGGTTAATGGTTTAGGAATGTGTAGCAGCAATTTAAAGCCTGGCCTTCAGAGATGTGGAGAATCAGTGTTTAGAGTGATAGGAAGAGGAGAGAATGGACCTGGTTTTGACTCCCAGCCCTGCCCTTCCCCTTCTAGCCATAATACTCTTGTCAAGCACCTTCACTTCTGAGTGTCAAATTGTTCATCTGTAAAGAAGTGATAATACTATCTACTTGGCTCGCCTATTGAGAAGATTAAAGCAAGTAATAAATGTTAAGTGCTAGCAAAAAGCCTGGGAGGGGTGCAGCTTTTAAGGAGTTCAGTAAACCTTAATTCTTTGTTCCCTTTAAAACTGCATTTGTGAGGGCATATTCTAGAATTGGAAAAGATGCTTATTCTACTATTTAACAGACATGTTTAGTTGTATGCTGCTATTTCTTTTGACTAGTAATCTACTGTTGAGTTCACCAGTGAACAGACATGAGATAAAATGATCTCCCTTTTCTCATGGACTTTACTCCATTTGAAATTCTGCTTCAGAGGTAGCTCAGAAACTCATGACCCATCCCTCAATTATTTGGTTTCCTTCAGATTTGGTGCTATTTTAGTTATATGCATTTCCTTAATTTCTTTCAAGACAAGAGCTATGTATTTTCATCTCCATGATTATCCAAGTATTTCACTATTGTTATTTTTTCCTCTATTTTGTATTTTGGTACAGGCAGAAATGCCATAATTTGTTTAAAATTATTTGCTCTCTCCAAAGAGTAAAAAATGACATATTTATAAAGTTCTAAAGCATTACCGTTGTTTTGTGTTTGGTGCTTGCAAACTCGGAACTTTACATGTTATCAAAAGCTTTCAAAACCTTCTTCCTTTGAAACATAATCAGCATATTTTTCATCTCTAATATTATTGCAAGGAAATGTAAATACAGGGCTTTTCAATTTCTGGAAATCTAATCCAGTGACAATACAAACTGGTTGTACCTTTTGGGGGTGGGTAATAGCCATTTTTACTTTTTGTTTACAAACTCATTTCAGTTTTGTAGCTCTCCATGTTAAAACAAATTGCTTGCTTGATGGTGGACATATTTTATTGTGTGGGAGAAAGGGCATTGTAGACACACTCCTTTTAGGTCTTCCAGATCTATTCCCAAGAGTACTGACATAGTGTGGTCCAGGAGGAGCAGAAATTCTGATGGCAGATCCGAATTCATGACATGAAATTCACAAAATGTGCAGATGTTTTGTATTTCTGTGTAGAGAAAGTGAAAAGTCAGTCTGCCCACGTGTGCTCCTGATCTTAAATACTGTTACAGCTCTAAATATAGTTCAGGACATTTTTCAGTGAACTGTGAAGCTCTTGTTAAAAATAAAATGGAAATACAGATCTCAAAATAAGTGAGGAGTGATTTGTGATACAGAGCCACTTGCATTTTTCATTTTGGGTTGGTGAATCTGAGTCCCATGGAATTCCGTTGTGGGTGACCTCATTTAAATAATATTCAAAGGCTATTGAATCTTTTAAATCTGATGGCTACTTTTGCTGTTGGAATAGAAAACTACAAAGCTGAATCGATATTTTAAAATGCAATTTTGTACTTTGTCAATATGTTTAAAAACGGAGGAGAGGAAGTGAAATGATTCATTTTAAATGACGTATGAATCCATTTTCTCCTGGGATGCTGCTGCAAAACTTCTGTTGACAGTAAAGAGCGTTGAGCAGATGCTTGAAGGGGAGGATTTTAGTGAGAAGCCCAAGACTGCTGTCTTTAAAGGGAGAAATGCATGGATTTTTCTTAACTCCCTGCAGCTGCACTCCCCTTCGATATTCTGCTTTCTAGGCAGTATACTCACTCCCAGCCTATTTGTTGGCCTTCCAGGACCATGCCTTACTTTCAGTATGCATGTTCTAAGTCCCTACTGTCAATTGGGCTTGAGTGAGTGGGTCAAGGACAGATTGTCACCTTTAGTCAGTACAGGGTATGGCAAGCACTAGCCTTAGAGAGTTTGTCAAACTGAGTTGAAGAGGAAAGGGCGTCAGATGTTTTTCATGTTGCTTCCAATGATACTTTTTGTTGTCATCTACGCACAAAAAGACACCTTTTTGTTTGTTGTTTTAAAAAACATATTGTCACTTTTTTTCCCTTTCAGTTTTATGCGTAACCATTCAGAAAGCTGTTAAACAAATCTACTGCAGAAGCTTTGTGACTTGTGCCAGAACAAAAATCAGAAGCATGCTATTTTAACAAGACAGTGTAAAAGCATACTGCAAACATTATTATCATAGGAGAACATCTTTATATGTCTGTAGTCATTTAAAATAATAATGGCAGCAGTAACAATGATAACCAGTGGATGATAAAGCAAGAATGGATGGCTACCTGACTGTCCCAAGTCCCCTTGTAAATCAGAGGCAAGCTCCAGGAAAGGATGCCTAAGCCTGACCTCTGGGCAGATCCACCCCCTAAATTGAGCATAGAATATAGAGGCTTTAGTGGTGTGGGGAGCAAGGGGTTTGAGAAATGTAACAACCTATTTTAAGGAACTTTTTGGTTATTTCACATATTTGGTTTATATGGATTGCTTAAGGGGCATTCGTTTGCAAAAGGAGTTTTGCTTCATATTATCAAAATGCATGAAGTCACAGCTTTACGTGTCACAGGACAGGTAACTGCTGCTGCCTGGTTGTGAAAGGGTTAAATTGAGTCTAATTTACATCCGAATGGCCATCCCTGCTATTCAAACCTAGAATGGGACTCAAAAACCTGGAAACTTCTGGCCTATCTGGGCTATATCTGAGCAGCAGAAACACATCCCTCCCAGTTTAAGCCTCCTATCTTCTGATTTGCCACACCAGCCCTGATAGAAATCAACTTTTGGAAAACACTTCCAATTCCTCTTTTGAGGTGATTGGTACCTACAGAGAATTGCCACTCCTTTTCTGCTCTCCTCTGCAAAATAGGTCCTTCTTCCACCTGGCCCTGTGGATCTCATGCTCCTCTTTGCCCCCAGAACTGCCTTTGAAGCTGCAGGGGTGGGGACTAGCTGAAATCCATGCTGTCAATGAGATTACCATTTCTTTTTATGTATGTATTTATTTTTATTTTGAAACATATGCATTCTTTTGGCCAAAAGAAAGACAGAAAGAATTGGTCTGGTTTCAAATTCCATAACCAAGTCTCCTGGGACCTGGCTGGTTAGGAACCCCTCCAGAACCAGCCTCTCTATGCAGAGTTTACTGTGACAGGCCACTGCCATCAAAGCCACGGGTGCCAGGATTTGGAGTTGGGCCTATAACCATTCCTTTTGGCTTTGTCTATTTGGGGAGTGGAGGAGGGTCAGAGAATTTATAAATGAATTCTGATGTTCTTTCCTTTTCTAGTAGCTCACTTTCCAGCTACCTGGAGCAAATTACTTTACCTCTTAGAGCCTTGGTTTTCCTTGTCTGTAAAATGGAAATAAAACTCTTAGCTCATAGCTGTTTTTTTTTTTTTTTTTTTAAGATTTATTTATTTATTCTCCCTCCCCGTTGTTTGTGCTTGCTGTCTGCTCTCTTTGTTCGTTGTCTGCTCTCTGTGTCCGCTCATCTTCTTTTCAGGAGGCACCAGGAACTGAACCTAGGACCTCCCATGTGAGAGGGAAGCACCCAATTGCTTGAGCCACCTCTACTCCCTGTTTGTTATGTCTGTCATTGTGTTTCCTCGTTGCATCATCCCATCGTGTCAGCTCACTGTCTTGCTTATCTTCTTTAGGAGGCACAGGGAGACGAACCAGGACCTCCTATGTGGTAGGCGGACACCCAACTGCTTGAGCCACATCTGCTTCCCATACAGTTGTTTTGAAGAAAAAGAATTTGTTATTCTTAAGCACTTTAGTCTCTGGTTCATAGTAAGAGCTAAATAACTGAAATGCTTTGTCATGATCAAGATTGTATTTATGGTATGGCAAGTTTCTACTGAATATACATAGAAGTTCAGAGGCCAAAATTGACAGGGTCCTCTTTAAATGTAACTCTATTGGAATAATAGTGAATACTGTTTTGTGAATGTATACACCAAGAGTCTAATTGTAAGATGGGGTTGAGGGGGTCATTCCATACATAGGGTATTGAGATTTCCTAAAATAGGTACTTGTCAAAAGGGGACACATGGCCCATTTGTAGATTTGTCCTTGAACATTTGCCACACTATGATTTGGGTTGTCTCATTTTTTTCACTCAGATTTGCATCTTGTCATTCTTTCTGTTTTTAGTTGTTTGGATTTCTCCCAAAGTATTTGTGGCTGAAATTCCTTTTGGACTCAGAGCTGCCTTTTTTTCACATAAGCTTTGGATTGGAATCAATAGAATGTCAAGATGCCAGGCACATTCAGCCTAATAGCAGGTGGGTGTCTGCTGGACAGTGTGCCTGATTTGCCTGACAGTAGCAAATTTAGGCCAGAATTAATGAGCCAGAGAAGGTGCTGTTGGCATTGCAGGGTTTTTGCAGAGTTTTCAGAAGTGGTTTTGCTTTTTCCCTTCTAATGGGATCATGTTTGCAAGAGAAATGTGTGTTCTATGTATGTGTGTATGTTGAGTCAATTTATTCAGAAAGTAATAGTCACGCAGACCTAAAAACTCTGATTCATAAACCTAAATAGAGTTTAGTTTAAGTAAATAGTTTGTCTCTGTCAATTCAGTGTTCAAGAGAGGAAACCACTCAAAAGCACAGTGCATCACCATAGCCTTGGTTTACCCTTTTTATTAGGACACATTCCTATTAAATGGAAGGTCGGGATACAACCAATGAGCAAAAGAGAGGACACGTGGGGTGGCGGGTAGGGCTACGGGGTTCAGAGCCAGGCAGCACTGTGTTTGAATCCTGCTTTGGCTGCTTAGAGGATGTTTGACATTGAGACAAATTTTTCCTCTGAGTCTTTAGTTTGTAAATCAGGGATTAAGAAAAAGAAAGCCCTAACTTTCAGGGTCCTTCAAAGATGAAACAATGCATGGGAAACACCTGCTGTGGCTCATAGGCACTCCATAAATGACGGCTTTCTAGCCAATCAGTAAAGATAAGAGGCCACAGCCAGGGTTCTGGTCTCTTCCCTGTTTATACTTTAGCTGTTTTTTTTTTTTTTTTTTTTTTTTTTTTTTTTTTTTTTGTAGTTGTTGTTTGTTTTCCATATACTCTGTCTTACAACAGGCTTTCTCTCGTTTCAGATTTTAACCCCATATATAAACTTGACTCTGGAACTCATCTCTTCTAATTGTTGACTACGGATGCCCTTTCAATTCCCGCAACCTCCCACAGTGGGACGATATTAAAATATCCTGATCTAGACTTGAGCAGAGGATGAATAAAAAGGAAATGAGGCTTATGTAAATTAGCTTCCATTTGTTTGGAACTGGTCTGGAGGCAGCCGCTCTCCCTGAGTGTTCTAGGATTCTAGAGCAGAGCAGGCAATGTTCTGAATGACAAGCGGGTGACTTCTCATGGCTCCTTACAGAATGTCACTTACTCTCAGAGGAGACCAGCCTCTATGTTTAGTGATCAAAGAAAAAACAATAGTTTGAGCCTTAGTTCAAACAGTTTAGAAAACTACCAGGTCTCCACTTCATGGAACAATATGGCGGTTGTTCCCTTTCCCTTGGTTTAAAGCCAGGGTCTTCTTGGACATTCAGATACACAAATGCAGTACGTTAGCATCGGAGATTGGTTCCAGGATGAAGACTTCCATCTTCTTCTGGAATAAAAGGTTAAATTCTCCCTATAAAATGGTGCCATTACATATGTCATATGCTCTTATGAAGTTTGTTCAACGGCATTAATTATTTTTAAATTTATAGGAATGGATTTTATTAAAGTGTGTGTTGATTTATGGGGGTTGAGAGAATGGTGCCCCAAAGTTCCTTTCCCTCATTTCACTTGAATGAAAAACACGCATGAGGTTTTGGGTCATTTCGCAGTGCCATTTCTTCATAATATTCCCTCCCACCAATAGGACGTTCAACAAATGTGATTTTATGTCATTTTATTTCATCTGGGGTTGTCATCTCAGTAGATGGGTGATAGCGGAACAGGCTGCACCTACAAGCATGGATGCAATTTGACATTAATTTATATATCTCTGTGCAGTGAGGAGCTTGGTTTTCTTTTGCGGGGTTTATGGATGTTTTCTGGCTCTTTTTTATCTCCTGTGGGGAGAATGAGTTGCAGTCTGTTAATGGAAAGATCATGGGCTTTGGAATCGGGGAGAACTAATCTTACTATTTTAATGACTGTTTTTCTGAGTCTCAGTTTTCCTATCTCTTAAATGCACATAAAGAACCTTTCTGGCTGTTCCTGTGACGTTTAAATGATAGGATATTTATAAGGAGGAATACTTCTAACAATAGGAGATACTTAATAGCAGCTACCACTCCATACCCTTTGTGATATACAATGCATAAGGAATATTCATTCCTGCTGTTAGATCTACAGGCTGTTGACAAGACAAAACAGATGGAATTTTGTTTTTAGGAGGTACAAGGGAATGAAACCGGGACCTTGTACATGGGAAGCAGGTGCTCAACCACTTGAGCTACATCCACTCACCAGATGGATTTTTGATATCATTCTACTCAATATTCAGATGAGCATTATTCTTCCCCTTTTTAAAAACAAATCAATTTTATTGATACATATTAACAAAGCATACAATCCAGCCAAAGTGCACAATCAGTGGCATTTGGTATAATCATATAGTTGTGCACTCATCACCTCAATCATTATTAAAGCATTATTTCAATAATAATAATAATAAACAAAAAACAGACAAACAAGAAAATTCATCATGTCTCAATCTATGTTTCCCCTGCTGTACATAGTTGCTATTTCTGGATATTCTTGCACATTTATTTATTTTTTAAGCAGTTTTGTTGAGATATATTCCCATACCATAAAATCTATCCAAAGTATATAATCAGTGGCCTTTAGTATAATCACAATGTTGTGCATTCATCACCATAAACATTTTTAGAACAATTTCATTACTCCAAAAAAGAAAAACTCCATACCCCTTAGCAGTTACCTCTTAATCCCTCTATCCTTCCTCAGTCCTACATAACCACTAACCTAATTTCATCTTTATAAATTGATTTATATTTACGTTTTATATAAATGCAGTCATTCAATATGTAGCACTTTGTGTCGGGTTTCTTTCATTTAGCATATTTCTTTTTGTCTGCTATGAACATTTGTATTATTAACATTTGTTCAGTTTCAAAGAAAAATGGTCTTATATATGCAATTTTACCCATATTCATATTTCACATTGGTTTTACTATGCTATACAGTCCTATGTTACATTTTTTTAGCTTTCCAGATGAGCATTATTTTGATATATATAATACGGCCTTATGATTGGTATGTGTGTATCTGTAGGGATTTATCATGGTAATTCTGAGACGATCTATGAAAGAGATGGAAAGTTTGAGTTGGGAACTTAAAGAAGAGGTAAAAATTATTTTCTCAATAGCTCTTCATGATCTTTTTCAACCCCATTCTTTGATTTTCATTTGTACTTAGTGTTTGCTTGAGGTAGTAGAGTGAAGTGGTTTAACAAGTATAGAATCGGGCCAATCTGGTCAATATCTGGGAATTTAGAAACACTAATCTTGGCTAAATTACTTAACCTCTCTGTGCTCAGTTTGTTCATCTGTAAAATGGGATTAACTGGAGAACAAACCTGATAATGATAATGCCACTCTATGTAAGTATTATATAAAGTCATATTAAATAAGGTACCTGGTCCATAGTTAGGCACGCAATAAATCATCACTGCTTTTTAAAAATTATAATATATATAATGGGGATAATAATTAGTCCTATCATATAAGGTTGCCGTGAGTATTACACAAGACATTCATGTATAGATTTTTCCCTGCATAGAAAGTGCTCAGTAAACTCTATTTTTATTATTAAATCAGGATGAAAGCAACTGATTTTGAGAGCTTTTATGTAATGGTTATGAAAAAGGACATCATTTGATAGGATCGGTGTATGTTAGATATACTTTAATTTTCTACTATGTATTTTTATTATTTTCTACCCTATTGTTTCCACAACTTTGAAGGTTAAAGCTATGCTTTCCTTGCCCTTTTTCTCTAAAATAGAAAGCCAACTGAAAGCAGAAAACCTAGGAAAAATTCCCATGTGAGAAATGAAATTGTCCTTGTGAAGGGTTAGGGCTTTAGAAGCTGTGCGCAGAAAATCATTGAAAGATAATCTCTGTAGGATGCTGAAAATCACTGGGAGGGATCAGTTTAGGTTAGACCATGCCTCCCAAAACCTCTCTTGCTGTAACAGTAAATACTGAAGGGACATTTATTTATGCCTGATGCCCACATGAATTTTTTATGCTAACTTTTTTATGCTAGTTAGCATAAAAAAGAAGCACAGGTAAGGAGAAAGAGTACATAAAGTTCATCCATATTGTTAAGTCAGAAATTAAGGAAGCACTTTTAACCCCTTCAAAATCTGTGCTCCTGGTAAACTGGAGTGGCCTGATATCCCCAATAGTAGTCCTCAGGGTTTTAATCCATTGAGTGACTGACTAAGGCTCTGTCCCATGGACGGAATTCAAAAATGTGGTTAAAGCAGTGACTTTTGGGAGCAGAACACGCCCACTTTGGCCATAGTTGCTTGAAGCCTGGAGCACTCGAGTACTCCCAGAATCAGATGCCATGGGGAAAAGCTTCAAGCACATCCCAGGACACTGACAGGATAAAGTCAAGATCAGAGCACCTAGTCTGCTTAAAGGATATTTCTTCAAGGCACTGTACACAGAAGGAAATGTAACTTACTTTGGCGATATGAGTGGTGGAAGGAAATGAGTGCTGCATGCTGATTGCAGTGCCCTGGAGAGAGAAAAAGCAGGGGACTTCCTTAGAATCAGGGAGAAGGAAGAGAAAATGGGCCTCTCGTAAGCTAATCAGAATCTGACAATGGATATATGGAGATTGTAAGAATAGGTGATGATTGGTGTTAGTTTTTTGATATTGATTGGCACCTGTGGTGCACTGGACTGTCTTTATCCCTGCAATAGGATTTATTTAATTATCCCTCAGGGAAAATGGACTCCCCCCCGCACTGGCTCCCCAGTGAGTTTTAAGGCTCCGAAGGCCTGGTAACTGATAGATACTGGGGATTGGGTATATGGAATTCTTTCCGACGCCACAATTAGATTGCTCTAGTATCTTAACCTCCCTATTTAACCACTGGCAAACTAGGGCGCATTAGCTACTTGACTCGGAACACTTACGAATTGATTAATATTTGCACAGGACTAGGAAATGCCTTTTGTGAATGGGATGTGCATGTTCAAAGCTGCATAGTGTGGACTCAGGGCACTGCACTAATTTCCTTGTTTAAATAATTAGCAGAAGAAATTACATGGCAAAGATGTTGGAAGGTATAAATGAGAAAATGCAGGGGCCAGTTAGAGCTGTGAAAGGCCTTTCTGTGCTGTGTCTTAATTCAGTAGACACGGAGTGCCTAGATTGTGGTGACTCAGTACAGTCAGACTTAAAGGGTCTTCCTTACACGTTCTGCAGCTCTTCCTCCCGTTCCTGTGCATGACAGTGTGTCCCCGGAGCCCCAGAGGCCAGGCATTCTCCTCCTGGCTCTCGTGCCGGCTTCTAGCTCCCACAGCAGCCCTGCCTGGGCCTAGCAGAGAATCACTTACTGTGCAGTAGCTGGCCGTCGCTGCAGATGCCCACACACACAGGATTCCAAGAGGCGCTGAAAGCTGCTTTATGAACCTGGCAGAGTGGGTGCCCATGTCTGCAGCTGCACATCTGCGAGAATACTGGTGGGTTCAGGCATCGCTGGCCCCACCTTAGCCAGGCCTTTTCTGTGGGATGATATGAGGCTTTTGTGCTTCTTACTTTTCACTGCAAATGGGGCAGTAACAGGAGGCACGGAAAGGGGGATGAGGCTGAAGTAGAGTTGGTAGGGGCAGTGAATAAAGATGTAAGGGGGCTGAGGAAAGGCAAGAGGCAGGGAGGGGTGTGGTGAAAAGATATTCAATTTAGCACCGGAAGAGGTGCTTGGCATTCTAAAACCACCCCTGACTGACCATGAAAACTTGAGCCCTGGTTCCCTTATTTGCAAAACGGTGTTCATCATGGCTCCCTAAGAGTGGGATGGGGGGTGAGATTAAGTGAGATAATGCTTGGCAGGTCATCTGTCATCAACACTCGGTAAAGCCTCAAGTCCCTAAGCCTTTCAAAACCATCCCTCCTCAGGATTGACTGTTGACTGTCTGCCCTCTGGGTTGAAGAAACAAGATTGTTTGCTCAAATATTTTATATTCCTGTTATTAATCTCTTTCAGATTTGATTCATCCCAAACTATCATTTTTCAGTGAAGTATTTATATTACGGCAATGCTCTTCCTGGCAGCCCTATTGAAATGGGGCTCTGTTCTAAAAGGGATTCCAAAACTATCCAGATTTTTAAAATGTAGTGTTTTTCATTTATGATCACAAATAAAAGGCAATCTTATTTTAGATAATTTGGAAAACCCAAAGGAATTTTTAAAGAGTAAAGTAACCACCACCCAGTATGTAGAAAGGATCATTTCATATGGGGGGCAGGGCATATATACATGTGAATGCATATGCAGGTGGAATATTTTATCATGTGATATAATTCTTAATATAATGAAAGTTAGAGTTCTTGATTCTGCAAAATAAAGTATTTCAAGAATGAGGATTAATGAATTTATTTTCTTCATATTTAGATATATATCTAAATCCCAAGGGATTAGGTAAGGAGAGATTTGGAACTACAAGAGTCCCTTGGATTTCTCCTTGTCTTGGAACCTGTCCCAGGATCTAAGTGAAGAGCCAATAATCTAAAGATGGATAGTTGCATTTTACCTTTTCATACTGTTATTCAGGAGTAGAGATGCCTCCACTTTGATGGTAAGCAGTGTTAATGCCAACAAACGTTTTGATATCGATTAATACCTACTGGACATCATTCTGTATTCTTGAAAATTACACACATACATGGAGCAACCTTTATATGTAATTATTTTATCCCCATTTACAGATGAGGAAAATGAGGCACAGACAGGTTAAGTAACTTGCACACAAGTCATACAGCCAAGGAACAGTATAGCTTGGCTTTGATCCCAGGAGGTTGGCTGTGGATTCTGAGCTTTTGTCTGCTCTGCTTACTGTACTGATGATAGTGGTATGGGAAATTATACTCAAAATTGGTACTCTATAATCCTAACCTAACTCACCTCTATTTCTGTGCCAGTTCTTCATAGTTTAGGTATTGAAAATGTAGTGTTTTCTTACACATATATAATCAACGTAAAAAAAGAAAAAGGGATCTTTGTTCAACTTTCTTTTTTAATCAGTTGAAGTTAGAACATCAGTCAAGCAAATTCTCTTGGCTATGGTAGTTGTGGAGTAAATTTGGTAATGATCCTCTTCATTTGTACAATAGGGCCATTTTTCAAAGTGGGGAGAATGTAGTTTATGTTCAAAACCTTTCACATATTTCAAAGGTTGAGACAGGAATCTTAACTGATTCTCATGGATGTTAGGTTAAGTCAAAGAAATTCCTAGGTAGCATGTGAATATTAAAAATGATTTTTGGAGTTCATTTTCTTTGTTGATCAGTACTGTCAGATTTGGTTTTAGGAAAACCTACATTATTTTACATAATCAATATCTTACTCGATATTTGGCCCTTGGTTATACCTTAAGTAGGGGAGTTGTAATCTGTGTTATGATATATGCTAATTTTACTAACAAATGGGGAAGTGCACAGTTTTACTTTGGTTTTCAAACTAATACTGAAAAAAAAGTTTATATATTCTTTCAACATTTCAGGAAATGGGCATAGGTAAATTTTAGCCTTGAAACTCCTTTGTCAACCACTTTGTAGTTGGCTGAGGAATGAAGGGAAAAAAAAGCCAGAGCTCATCTTGGTCACTCTAATTGGCACTGACAGCAGACACCAGTGTGCCAAGAGTTCCTAAGAATTCCTGCAGAAGAGCTACTTCAGCTGTTTGAGATTTTCCCAGTTTGTTTTGTTTGCACATTTGATGTATAATCTTGTGGTTTCTGGCTGTCTTCATCACCTAAAGCAGAAAAACATATTCGATTCTTAGGTCGTTTTAACTGGAACTTGCTTGCTCTCCAGGTTCCAAATATTTGAACTAATTTAAGAGCTTGATTTTTTTTTTTAAGTGAACACTTTGCTCTTACCCAGGTTCAGCAGACAGATGCATACTTTCTCTTTAGATGTGGTCACAGTCGACAGTTCAAAAGAGTGAAATCGCAGCCCTTAAGATCTGAAATAAGAACTTAACCTTGGAATACAAGATGTCATATTTCAAAGATGATATAAAAATTATGCTAATTTTTACCATCCCCAGTTAGCATACATTTCTCCTGATTAAACACACCCCTTGATACTATATTGTCTTAATTACCCTTTTAGTGAGCTATCTGGAACACTGGCATGGTGAATGATGAAGAGGTCTTCTTGGGGTTTGCTTTTATTTGAGTTTTCTCTCTTATTGGTGGTGATGGCCTTGAATTAAAATATTCTAGAACTAACCCAAGGACTCTAGAACTTTGAAGACTGAATTTTATTTTCTTAATATTCTTATAAACTTAAAAAGAGTGAATATTCTTATGGCCCCTCATATTCTCTTTTTCTTGCTTTGTGTGCTAAGGAGGGAAAGATATTGGTAGGGTTATTAATAAAATAATAAAATACTTCCAATTCATTAAGGCACATTCCAGTAACTAGATGAAGTGTGTTGCTTGAATTATCCCTTGCAGTCCTCACAGCAACCCTTCAAGGTAGCTACCACTGTTATTACTCTTAATATTATACAGAAAAGAAGACTTGGGCTTCAAGAAGTTCAAGGTCATATCACTAGCACTCTTGGTATTTTTGACCTGGATAATTCTTTGTTGTGGGGGGCTATCCTGTGCATTGTAGGAGGTTTGCCAGTATCCATGGTCTCTACCCACTGGGAGCCAGAATTGCCCCCAGTTAATAACCAACTGTACTAGTTATGTGGCAGAATCCTGGAGTGTCTTATGCTAATTTCTTCTTCTCATCTCCTGTCCTATATTGCCTCTCTCTGTTTATACTGTACATATCTACAAGTCTTAACTCTTCTTGACCCTTTCCCTCCTTGTTCTGAAAACAGAGCTTTAGCCCTCAGTAAGTGAATCCCTAATTTTTGCTCGTTCATTTAGAGTGTAGGCCAAATGCATTGTTAAACACCTTCCTGTACTCTCTGTGAATGTCATTTAAAAATGGTGTAGGGATCTATGTATTGTGAAGGGAAGAGCAGAAGCATAGCATCTTGCCTGAAGAGCCACACATTAAGCATTTTTTTTTTTGCTCACCTTCCTTCCCTTGTTGAACATGTGGTAGGTGGAAGTAATAGTCGCACTTTCACTGGGTCAGACCAGTAATCACTGTTTCCTCTGAATTGCCAAGTGGCCTTGAACAAGTCATTGAATCATTTCCCTTTCTTCTTTTTCCCTTTTATCAAAGTGAGAATCATCGGTCTACCATCTCTTTCTCTTCCCTTTGACTTTGGAATATACTTGTGATGTTAATGCAGAATGCTTTGAAATGAATTCTAAAACATCCAATCCATTGAAAAGTAAATATGATTTTTGGAAAAAGCTATATTCTTTGGAGTTAATTTTCAAGGTGAAATGACCCACCTGTCAGTTGTCAGTGCCGTAAGAAGAAAGCAAGGAGGTAGCAACACATGGCTCTTTCCCCAGTTAGCTACGAGTTCATTCCAGTTTTCTTAGGAGTGAACATCTTCTTAGGCTTTCGAGACCCTGAACATTTGGGTAAATAAAAAAGTAGTTAGAAAACATGAATGAAAGGACACATTAGTGGTGTCTCAATGTTGGTGTCTATTCATTTCATAGAACCTGAGAACGCATTTTGTCCTTTTCTAGCATAGGTATGTTAGAAGTGCATTGTCCTGTGGGAATTCGTTCTCCAGATTAGGAAGTCCACAATGAGGAAGAGCTTGGATTCTGGAGATGCACAGGCAGGGGTCAGACCAGAGCTTTGCTTGGGGAAGTTACAGATAAGGTTCTTATTAAGCACTTGAAAGGAAATTTAAGTGATATGATCGGGAATACCATTTACTCAGGCCTGCAAAATAGTCATCAAGGTGTTTTTGCTAATTAGTGCATTAAATGGTTAGCTAAGAATAGGAAAAAAAAAAACTTAAAAAATCCAGGGTGGTAGGCAACTGCATGATTCTTCTTAATTGCTCTTAATTTATTGATTGACAGGAGTACATGGCTACCTAATTTATAGATGAGGTGGAGTGTTGTATGGTGAATATATAGCATTTTTATTGCTTAATAAATGTTTTGTGAGCTAAGCCGTGACTCTTATGGATGTGGGGCATGAAAGAGCATTATGCTTACTTCGAATGCTATATAATTTTAATATGCCTTCCTGTTACTCTTTTAAACACATATAACAGTCAAGAAATGAATGACTCATTCCACTAAATGGAAATAACAAAGGCAATTACAAGTTGATTTAAGGAGTGTCAAATTAAATATTTCTTTACATAAGTAGTTGATTTCACCTTGTCTAAATGGGGTCATTAAATTAGATGTGACACAAAGAAAACAAAATTCTTTCATGAGATTGTGTTGCAGAACATTCTGTAGGATAAAAATGGCATTCCTATTTCTTCGTGCTAATCAACATATTTTGTGATTGTTGAAGAAAAAAATAGAAAAAGAAAGAAATAGGTCTAGAAAACGAGGTGGTAGCTCTTCCTTTTTCCTGCTCTTTACATCCCAATAACCATATCCCTGGTTTCTCTCCCAATTTTATAGGAATTGGCTACAAATTGTGGTACTACTCTGCCCTCCCTTCGCTATTTATCAGTTAAGAAAAATTGGTACCACTGCTTTACTTTTGGTGATAAAGATGCATCAACTCTAAACAATCAATAAGGTGTAACAGGTGACAGTAGGGCCATTACTTGCTCAGTCAAAAACTGGGACCTCCTTAATTCTCTACATGTTCTATGCGGGCTGCCTATGGGGTATTCAAAGGTGGAGAAGAACAAGCTACATTGTCAGGTGCCTGATCACAGGGCTTTCCTTATTTTCATTACGTAAATATTTTCAAATCAGTGATGGAAAATATAGAAAATATACCTTCCTCTACTGTACTCTAACTTTCAATTCATATCAGTTTATAGGTAACATTTTATTTTCCTCTTATGCTGAATAGTTGTCACTGGGTTATAGTATGTTCCTCTTAAGAACATTTAGGTTAACTTCAGAAGAAAAGAAAAAAAGGTTATTTAACTGGGTGTCTGTATGATATCTAGTTTATATCTCAGATTAGCTTTGTTATTTCTTTGAGCATGTCTTTTAGATGATTAATCAATGAGTTGTTCAGACTTTTCCTAAGATTTAAAGATTTTTCTGTGATGGCTCTGACCTGCTCTGTGTTGCTCTTGAAATACCATGAAGCTAACCACTGCTGCTTTTTGTATAATGCTCAAACTCTATTCCATGTCTCATTTCCTGGCTGAATGGCTAGTTGGTCAATTTAAGGCTTGTCATATATTTCATATGCTTCCTCCTTAAATAAAATTGAAACTCTGTTGATTTCATAAAATTGAAAATATGTTGAACCCAAATCAATAAGTACCAGTAGAATTTTAAATATGTCATGTACTTTCTGAGATAAGAACCAAGGGATATTGGTCGGATATTTACAGTCTACCTGGGAACCAAGTAATGATGTTTTATAGATCCTAGACTCTTTAAATAATTGCCAATCCTTCACTGCCTCTTTTAGTTATTGAGCATTGTTTAAATCGCCCATGGTTATCTGTTTTTGTTTACCTCAAATTGAAATTATTTTATTCCTGGCTCTGAGCATTAAAGGTACTGAGCATCTAATTTAAATATATATATATATATATATTTAAAGATTTTATTTATTTATTTATTTATCCCCCCCTTGCTGCTTGTGCTCGCTGGGTCAGCTAACCACGCAGTGTGGGTGGGCTTGCCTTCACCAGGAGGCCCCGCGAACCGAACCCAGGGCCTCCCATATGGTAAACGGGAGCCCCACTGATTGAGCCACAGCCACTTCCCAAAAATATATATTTTTTAATATCCTTATGCATCAATACTGCTGATCCCATCATTTGTCTCCTTATTTACAATATTCAGGCCACAAGTATCTGTGACTAATTTGTCTCCAAATTTGTTCTTAAGAATATTATTTAATGCTATTTAGTATATATTAAGCATATATTTAAATATTATTTAAATAATATTAAGCCAACTATTAATGATATTGAAAGTCTGTGAATGAGCACAATTAACTTTTACCAGAGCTAAAATCTGTATTTTCAATAGTAATGAGATTTTAAAGTCCATTCAAACTGTGGACTTCTGAACATGGGCCTCAATCTAACTTTCTGTAGAAAATTCAAACTGAGATTTTCATTTCCAGGTAACTCACCAGCCATGTGAAAAATAGAATGAGATCTGTCTTAACCTCATGAAGATGAGTTTCTTCCACTGGTTGAGAGAATGGTGCAGGGGGCTGGTTGTAAAGAGCCGGCTCCTTCCCTGTGGTGGTGGAGGTGCACTGGGTTGGGGCGTCTTCCCCACACACCAACCACACTGCCTGTCCCCCATCTGTGTGGCTTTCTTTCTTCAGCCTCCTGGGGCTTTTCTACAGAGAAGAATGCATTTTAAAATAAAATGTATCTTGATTGGAGGGGATATCACAATACTAATGAGCCCGTAAGTGGGGCTTTGTGGACTCCTAACTTCAGGCAAGAATGGAGCCCACGTATGGTGTCTGCTGAGAGGAGAGATAAGATGGAACAGTGAAGCAGTTTGACTAAATATATACTAATTAGTAGTAAATAAAGGTGGGGACAGCAAAGGAATGATGTGAGAGGAACTTCCACATCCTGTGTCCTGGACGACTAGGCAAGGGCTTGATCCAAAGGAAAAGAACCAGTCTGTACGAGGAAGCAAAGTCAAAGCAGGAGATTGGAAATGCAGGTTGTTATATAGTGACTGTAAGTGAGCACCAGGCTCTCCTCTCTGTATTTCAGGTTTGCCCTTAGTTAAGGGAGAAGACGAGGATTGCAGGCTGTGATCACAGAGTCTGGGGAGGTCTGGGGTTTTATGCTTTGGAACGTGTATGCATGTGTGTCTTTGAATGTGGTGATGTGCATGATGTGCATGTGAGCAGAGCTGCATTAAACAGCTTACCCCAGGTGTCTATGTGCCCAGTTCCTTCACCCCTGCAGGACTACACTCAAATGTCCTCTGGGTGAGGCTTAGCCTCACCGCTGCAATTTAAAATTGCACCCACTCAGACTTCCACCCCACCCTAACCTCACACCTCAAATTCCCCTGACATTAGTCGACCCTTAATAAACATTTGTTATTTAATGGGAACTTTCTTTCCTAATCTCAGAAAAGAAGTCAAGGCTTTAGGAGATGTTCCCATCTCAGTCATTTTTAGTTGATAAACATACACAACACTTTGATGTTTGGGCACTTGTGATTCTTAATCCTTCCCCCAATTCAATTTCTGTGTAATTTTAATAAGAACTGCAGTTTTCTTCAATGTTTATTCATAATTCAAGATACCCCCACTGAAATTAGTTAATGGGAGATGAGTGGGATATGTTAGAAAAACCCTGGATTTTGTGGGTCATATAACCAGGGTTCAAGTACCAATTTTATAATCTGTGAGAATTAAAACAAATTATTTCATTTTTATTTTTTAATCTCTAAAATAGGTTAATAATAATATCCTACAGAATTTTTTGTGAGGATTAGTGATGAGATATTAAAAAATGCCCAGTAAGGCATGTGGACAGGTGCTCAGTTGTTGGTATGCACACATTTGTGAGTACATATGAGTATGTGTTTAGTTATGCATGGGTATATGCACATAGCTATGGAAAAACATGGGTCCCTTTCAAAGAGATGGAATAAAGCACCTTTTCAAGTCTATGTGAAAAGAGCTTAGGAATTGATGCCCTGTTTTTTTAAAGAAATAATTTTTTATTTTTTATTTTTAATGGAGCGTTAGATTACATAGATCTTACATCAAAAATATAGGGGACACCCATAGACCCCAGCCCCTCCCCATCCCACACTTTCTCCCATTAACAACATCTTCATTAGTATGGTACATTTGTTAAAACAAAATGTAAACTATAGACCATGGTTAGTAGCAATGCTTCTAATTTGTGTGTTCATCAGTTGTATCAATGTGTTTTTTTTTTAACAAATCAATTTTATTGATACATATTTATAAAGCATACAATTTATCCAAAGTATATAATCAATGGTATTTTGTATAATCACAGTTAGGTGTTCATCACTTCGATCATTATTAAAGCATTTTTATTATTTAAATAATAATAATAAACACAAAACAGACAAGCAAACAAGAAAATTCCCCACCTCTCAATCTCTGTTTCCCCTGCTGTACATGGCTGCTATATCTGGCTATTCTTGCACAATTATTTGTTTGTAAAGCAGTTTAATTGAGATATATTAATATACCATATGATCTATCCAAAGTGTATAATCTGGCTTTTAGTATAATCATAATGTTGTACATTCATCATCTCAAATTATCTGAAGTATAATTGACTACCATGTTCAGCAACATCAAGAGGATTCATATTCAAAATTTTCTTTGAAGTCCTAATACAGAAAGGCCTAAAGTAAGACCCACAGCTATTTCTATAGGGGGAAAAGTTCTAAATATCAAGTATCAGACCCGGTGGAGAAAGTAGGGCATTTATAGTTTGATCTATTTTCCTGTCTTCGTGTATATATTTTTTTGGTTCCACGAAGAGGGTTTAGAATGGTTCAGTTGAGCATACTCCTTCATCTGCTGCTTGCAAGCAAGCTCAAGTCCCCAGGGGAGGGTCAGAGGTCTTTGAGATGGCTGCATTTGGGGTTGGGCTCATTTTCATGCGTATTTGAACAGGTTTGTGGCTTCATTTCTCAGGAAATTACAGTTCACTTTTTGTCCATCCAGGAAGGGCTTTTTCAAATGCTAGTGTCCAAGAAACAAGCCGGGTCTCCCTGCACAGGGCAGGGAGACTGCATCTTGCCCTGCGGGCCAGGAAATGAACTCATCTGAATCTTTACAGTTTGTTTTCACACGTTATCTTCGATTCCAGGTCTGGTGATTGTCATACAACCTGTCCTCGTGGATTTAGGTGGGGTCAATTAAATAAGCACTGGCCCTCAGCCTCACAAAGAAACTTAAAATGAGCCAGGCATTTCTGCAAATATTAAAGCAGTCGGCCACGCGGCTTTTCATGTACTTTTTGTTTACTTTGTTGAGAAGCTCCGGCACATTTGTTTGCTGTGTGTTCATGCTTTTGCCTTTTAAAATTGTGGACCAAATCAGAGATTGCAAGCTAACATAAGACAGATGCTTTTTGCAATCATTTTTTAAATGTGGAAAATATTTCAATGTCAGAATATATTCTCTGAATTCCCCCAGTGGGCAAGTAGATAAAAGAATTTCAGATTTAAAAATTCTAAAGTAACTGAACCCATCATCCTTTTAAAAGACCTCCTTTAAAAAAATATTTTCACTGTTTAAACTTTTTTTGCCTATCACCATGTACCTGAGAGAATTCCAATGTTTCATAAGCAAACAGTTACCATGCAACTGCATAGATCAGAACACGCTAGCTGTGCCTTGTTCTGTGATGTGTTGACCCTCAGTTGATTTTAAGCACCCTCTAGATGGGAATGAGAATGCCAAGCTGGGAGATAGCATACGGCCTTAACAATTTTGATTCTCAGAAAGCAAGCAAACATTTAAGAATGATAGAGGTTCATGATAGTGAAAGTCAAGGTTAAATGAGGATCTTTAAATGACAGCAACAATTTCTTCTCTCTTTATTATTTTAAGCTATGCTTTTATATTTTATTGTGTTGGTATGAAAAGAATAAAGAGGAGAACTAGAATTTGCTATCCAAGTTTGAATCAAATTAAATTTGACATAAAGCTTTGCTCCAAAGGTACAACTACTTTGATGATTTTGAACCTAAATGATCCTTTTAAGCAAAATATCATATGGAAAAGTTAATCAAAATATAATAAGAAAAAATGTAGTTCCAGGAGTTGGAAAATGAGGAAAAAATTGTCAGGGCGTGGGAGAAATATGAAGAGACTTAAATATTAGTCATGTAGGCATGAGCTACATTATACAGTACTTGGTACTTATTCCCTTATTAACCAAGAGAAATATGTGAGTAAATGAGATGAGCCACTTGGAAATCTTTGATTTGTTTGTGCAAAAAGACATCATAGAGGTGGCATCATAAGCCTCGTTTCTTTTTTTGTTTTCTAGGTTTTGCCGGTTGCTATTACGCTAACCTGAAGAAGTCTGTGAGGTTAATTTTTTAAAACCTCTAGATTATCTTATTAAAAAGTTTGAAACTAGAAATAACAAAATGCAGCCAACTTTAAGATATTTATGGTGCTTAAGCAATTTGTGAGAAGTCTAGCCTGCTCTCTAGGACACCATGCTACTCTACCATCTAATCACTTCTTCTTCTGCAGAAATCTAATGGGGTTGGTAATTGTGCAATAAGATGTGTGGCTTAAAATTATATACTGATTGGATGTTTGAGCAAAGTGGGACTGCAGAGGAAAACTGACTTGTTTATAGTGATAAATATAATTGTGTGCAGTTGGGAATAAATGCTTGCTTTCCCTTCTTATTGGCTTGTTTCACTTTAGGTCTTTCATTCAAGCTGTTTACCTTGTCACTTCATATAGACACAGCCTAAATCTAATGATGGAAATCATGATTGCCATTTATTGAGCATTTTCTGTGTCCAGGCTGTACATAACTGGCCTCATTTAGTCTTTAAAACAACTTTGTAAAGAAATTTGGGGTTAGAGAAGTTAAATGATTTGCTGAATGTTTGGCCACAGCTCATTAATGGCTGAAGAAGTGTTTGGACACAAGTTTTTTGAACTGCATGATATTACTTCTGGAATGTGGACAGTGTTCTTAACTGATTAATGGAATGATACTTGGATTCTAAAATTCTTTGCATTTGCAAGTGATTTTAGGTTGCAGTGCACAGGTGGCACTTACTAGCAGCTAGGCACTGGAAGCATATTTAGAAACCAAGTCTTCTCTGACATCCTCGTCAATGCCTCAGATTCACTTGACTCATCACAAGGTTTGGCTTCTGATAGTGATCTTTGGATACTGTGAGAAGCTCTTCAGATCACAGACCTATTTGCCATTTGGGCTCAAATGATGGATGACACTCTATCCCTAGGGCTCATGGGATTTTCAAGCCAAAAGTGGCATTAGGCTTTCATAAACCATCTTCTTCTACTATGGTTTTATTACTGAAACCCAGAGAAGTGAAGTGACTTTCCTCAAGGCCACACATCTAGTTAGTGACAAAACTAAGACAGAGACCCGTTCTCTGGAATTCAAAGCTTCACCTCTTTCTACTATTCAGACTGCCTCGCCTTAAAAATCAGTATTGAATGATGGTTTCAGTCAGATACACTATATTTTATTCATCTATGCATGAGGATGAAATAAAGGAATTGTTTTCTTAAGTTGGCAAATGCAAATAGTTTTGGACCCCATGAAATACTATTTACTCACTGGGCTAAAAATATTTCCTGTGTTAGAGTGTATCTACTTCCCTAGGACATTCTCAAGAACAGTCTTGATAACTACCATCTAGTAGGTGCCTACTGTAGACACTCCTGTTGCTGTTAGTAATCATTAAAGTATCCCTGTAAGGTAGATGTCATTAGTCCCTTTTACCTGAAGGAAGATTGTGACTCATTGAAGTTAAATTACTTTCATAGTGTCACACAGCTACTCGTTAGAATATGTAAGAATTGAACACTGGTTTCCCTAACAGCAAAGCTTACAAGGTTCTCTCTGTAACACACTGGAGTGACTGTAAAGTTGAAGAAATATTAAGTTGGCTTAACGGTACCATGCACAGCTAAATGAATTTCTTCTTAAGTTGCATCGTAGCCATTCAGTCCTTCTTTCCTTCCTTCTTCCCTCCTTCCCATCTTCCCTCCTTCCCACCCTCCCTCCTTCCTACCCTCCCTCCTTCCCACCCTCCCTTCCTTGTTCCCTCCTTCCTTCCTTCATCCACAGTTAATGAACAAACCCTTGTGTGTGTTTTATAGATGAGTAAACAGCATCACAGGAAGGTTAAGTAATTTCCCCAAAGCCACACAGCTACTAAATGGTAGACCTGGAATTTAAATCCAAGATCCAAATCAAAAGAAAGATTGTATCCAGCTAAGGAAAAATTCAAATGAAGAATGAAAATTTATCCTGCAATAGAAATAGACTAGGACAAAAACTATGATGAGGATGATGCTTTCAGAAATTCATGTGAGAGTAATTAAGCGTGATTAGAAAATAGGAACTGGAGACAAGGAGATAAGTAAGAGGCAAGTGCAGTTTAGCTCATTTATAGGGTAGCAGTAAGTATTTGAAAAGGGAGAAGCACATGAGCAAGGTGGTCAACATAGAATTGACCGAATGACTCATTTGGGCTGGTAGGTTAGGAGGAAGTAGTCACTATGGGTAACTGAGAAGATGTCATTGCCATTGGCCAATGTCACACGCATATGTTCTGTAAGTGCAGATATAAAAATATGTGTATATTGCACACACAAAATATAGATATAACATATATAAATGGACATGTCAGAAGAGCTTGAGAGATTTTATGTGAAGTTCCAGACACATGGATAGCTGTGGATGTCCAGTGGTTTTGAAAATGTTGGGATTGAATTTCTGATCAGATGTTGGAATTGGGTTGAAGAAATATTTGAAATCTAATTGTATAGGATTAAAGTTGTAGCATTTAATTATGTAAAAGTAGAAAGAGCTTGGGGACAAAACTTGGAGGACTATCCATATTTAGGGGTTAGAGAGAAGACTGGTGTGATCAAAAAGATAGGAGGAAGACCATGGCAGGACATCAGAGAAGCTCATGATAGAGGGGAGGGGTGAGTTCAGAGAAAGGAAAAGATGTCAGGAGTATCAGTCCTTGAAGTGAGGTCAAGGTGTAGGAAGACTGAACATCATTAGATTTTCTAGGATGAAATCATTTTTGAACTTTCAGAGAATAGTTACAAAAGTATTTCTGGATAGTGTACACTGGGTTATAAGGAGCCAGTGAGTTGGAGGACAATAAATAGGGACAGTATAATTTACATGAATGCAAGGAGATGGGGTGGGTGCTTGATGGACTTCCAGTGCTGGGAAAGATTTTTTTGGAAGAGTGAAATACTGATGGTCTTTGTCAGAGAAGACCTAGTTTGAGATCAAGATGTTGCCTTGTTCATCATGCTGAGTACAGTGTCTTATTCACACTATGTGTTGAGTAGATGTTTGTTAAATGACTAATTTAGCCTTTTATCAGGCCTGAAAGATAGATATTACCCCCATTTCATAAAAAACAAAGTATGGCAATCAAACAAATAAATGATGCCCATGACCTGTGGTAGGCAGGATGATGGGAAGAGGGTTTGGATGAAGAGCACAAGGTTAACCTCAGAAAGGAGAAGATTCAGCTGGATGGTCAGGCAGCTGCTAAGGCACAGGAAGAAAGCAAGGATGCAGGGGCAGGGGCTAATGTGTTAAAAGGAGTGTAGGTTAAGATTGAAGGGGAGCACAGTGTGTAAGAGGCTGCCCAAACCTGTCAGAGCTAGATCCACTTTGTCATAGGCCCACAGTCTGTTGTTGAGCCATTTTGTCAGTATTACTTCTAAGCCACTCTGAACTTCAAATGACACAGTCTGATCCCAATGAAGAGGTTCTGGAGCACAGCCAGGCTGCCTGGACTGAAATTCTGCCTAGCATCATCAGTTCCCTGGGGAGAAAGCAGGCCTGGGGATTACGGAAGGCAGCGGGCTGCCCTAATAGCTCCTGACTGGTCTGCTGTGGATTAACAGCCTGAGGACAAAACCTTAAAGACCTTCCCACTCCAAAGGAAAGAGCACAGCCCTGGAGTCAGAACACCTGGATTTAAACTCCAACTCTAATGCCTATTACCGACACAACCCTGAAACTCTGAACCTCTGTTTCATCATACATAAAATGGGACCAATGGCAATGCTTGCCTCATAAAAATGTTGGGAGGCTTGAAAAAATAGGTATGTGAAAATGTTTTGTAAACTGTGCATTCAATGCAAATGTTAGCTCTTTAATAATTTTTATTATAATTGGTAAAGCAACAGAGTTGTGGCTGGCTAAGAAACTACGATCAGAGGGATTACCCTAGCATTCAGTACTTGGAAATGTGAGATTGTTCCTTGAGCTGGTCGTAGAGCGTGTACTAGACTGTAAACATGGTCACAACTGAAGGTCAAGTAAAGTGCAGTGCTGACCACAAATAATGCATCTTGGTCTGTATGGAGGGTAGGTCCTCTTCACATAAATACTTGCTTTTCTAACCACATCTAAATGTGTGAACAAAATTTATGTTATTAGATGGTATTTAAAGTAAAGGGCAGGAATTTTGTGGGTATAATTTGCACACACACACATATACTCTGTAAGTGCAGATATAAAAATATGTGAATATTGCACAAAAATACTTATATAACTACCTTATTTTCTTTGTTCTCTCCTTCCAACAAATCTGTCTTTTGAAATGATGATACATTTATCCCAGTTTTTCATGGTAACCATCTTGCTAAAACAATCTTAGGATAGTCCCTTGGCTCCAACTTGGAGTCGCCCTTGCAGAATCATCCCTGATACTAACTCCTGGTTTTTCTCTCTACCCAACTTCTTGATTGCAAGGTGAGATGGTACTTTCAATTTCATTACCCTGTAGCTCAGAACAAATTAGAGAAATCTGGATTGATTACATTTTATGCTCTCTTTGTCTTCTTCGGGATTTGTTCAAAGCCAAGTTAGAGTTTTCAAAGTGAGATTTGCTTAATGGGGTTTTCTACACTCAGTCCAGAGAATTATGATTTGGCAAAAGTTCCAATTATTTTGAAGAGTGAAATGAAAAAGGCGGGCGTAATTTTGCTGTAGGATCCTCACCTTTACAACAGTGACTTTATTTGCCTAGATCTAGCAGTTTATTATGAACCAAGTTACTAGAATATCACTAATGGGTAATGTATCTTTTGATATATGTAAGTTCTGTGAGGGAACCCTTCATTCCTATTTAAAATGAAACTAATAATCAATTGGTAGAGATATTTCAGGAGAAAATCAGTAATAATCATCTCTGTTCCCAGGTTTTGTTTTTGTTTTTGTTTTTGCCTTTGTTTTTGCGAGGGTAGGAGGTAAGGAGGACCGAAGTATGGGGAGGCCTCTGGAGACAGTTTCCTACTTTATAACTTGGAGATAATGGAAGGTGCAAATGAAGCTCATCTCAAATACTACTTCCTTTCCAAGGTTTTCAGTTATTCCCAGTTGAATAGGCCCTTGCTTGCTTTTGTGCCAGGATATAATTTTGCCATCACTTATACATGACATTTCTGACCTTCTGCCTTAAATTATTCATTTATCTGTCTTTCTTATTTCATGTGGGCAAGGCTTTGATAGGGTTTATTTCTGAATTCCCTAAAGCTACTTAGGGACAGAGCCCCTCACTGTGTACCCACTCCCTGCTGAAGTTGCACTGAAGTAAACTACAGAAAACAATAAATAAAGACCCTTTTGCTTGTGCTATAGGGTAGAGGAGAGTTGAGGCAATAGACAGATAATTCAGGTTCTGGACATTGATTATAAAGGGAAAAAATGACTTGCATCATCATGCTTTTCTTGAGTAATGGAATTGACTGAATAACTGATAAGCTTAAAATTAGCAAATAAGGAATGGTCATGTTTCATTGCTCACTGATGAGTGAGGCTTTCTGATAAGGACAACACAAGGACAGGTAAACAACTTCTGATAGAAAATGAAGGGGTTTGCTCTATTTTCTTTCTCCCCTCTTTCCTTTTTTTCAGATCATAGGAGGTCATTCCTGGATTAGAAATGGAGATAAAGTCAAATATTAAAATTGTATGTGTTGGTGGGTAACAAAACTAATGACTTGATGAGACAATTTTGATGCGTCAAAATGTGCAGATTTCATTGAAGTTCATGTCTATTGCTTTCTTCAATATCATTTCCTTGAATTTAATAATATCAAGAAGCCATCCTATCTAGATTAATACCTCCACATTTTATTAATTTTTAAAACTATTATTGTGGATTCTTTTGGATTTGGGGAGGGGGTTGGTAGAAATATGGGAACATATTTTAAAGTTGAAAAGAGTTTAGATATAATAAAAACCATCTCCTTCCATAACGAGAGGAATGTGATGGCCAGGAATGGAACATTCCAGAGTAAAATCATGATTTTCTAACTCTTACCCAGGTCTTTTATATGAACCTTACTTATTTTGTGTGTTTTTCATATGTTTCCATGTTGCCCAGTAATATTCTCTAAAGTGCACTTTTTATTTATCCAGCATTTTATTTGACCTTTCACAATCTAGTTGAAACCTTGAACATTACTGTCCACTGTAGGTCACACTTTCAGGATTGATGACTGCTGTGGGCAACATTTGTTTTCACAAATTGTTGTGGGTGAAGAAATTCAGAGACAGTTGGAAAACTCCACTAATTAAAAAAAAATTAGAAGCAAGATAAATAAGCCTAAAGATTGTTTTTAAAACTGAAAATAATTTTTTGTTGTTCTTATTGTTTTTAAAATTGGACTAATGGTAGAGGGAATAAAAGGATGTAGATAAACCAAATTGCTCTAAGTAGCTGCAGTTCAGAGCCCTGCCAAAGAAATGCCTTCAAAGAGGATATAGAAAATGGGAAGAAATTAGTCTTTCCCACCGTGTGTGTGTGTCGAGGGTGGAATGGTGGATTAGGAAAGAAAATTGGAAGGCAACAGTGACTCTCCCAGCCTAGTTTGGCTGTCATTGCTGGTTAGTGCAGATGTGACTCTTTGATGTGGATTGTTCAGAATCATCACAGGTCACAGGGAATGTTTCACTGAGAATTCGGGGCCTGCTGCTGTGTTCCTGATAAATATTTCAGTTAGTCAGAAGTGTGTGCGTATGGCAGGCTTTAGCTGCACCTTTTTCATTTTTTCTTTTGATGTCATCCCAGGCTTTTCCCTATGATTCTATTAAAACGTCAGTCTCCTGCTCTCTTCTCTCTATTTTATGAAGAAAGTCCACTTAGGGAGCCCAGAATTGTGTTTTCTCTCAGCTCCATTTTACTTCAGATAACTCACAAATATCACTGAGGATGGGGAGCACATTTTTTCTGAGGGGTGTGGGAGCAGTGATAGTGCTCTGTATTGGCTGATTCTCACCATTTTGCTTAAGTTTTTGTCTCAATAATACAGCACAGATTTTCCATGTTTCAGGGTTGGTAGAACCATGATAAGCATTTGAAAATGTATGTGGTCTACAACAAGCTCTCTACTCTCAGACATAAATTGGATAATTACTTCAGTTAAATTAAGAAATCATAAAAATATTTAATAATGATTTACACACAAGAAAACATTTAAAGGGTCATTAATTTGCCAATTATTTGATGTAGAGACTAGGTCTTTTGTCTGCATAGGGAAGCACTGATTGACTTAATATTGTTTTCTTGTTTAAATCACTTCCATAATGAATCAATTCTAATTTCCAGTTTGGTTTTTTAATACTGAAATTAAAAATTTTAGGCACTTGGGGAATAATCTGAGTGTAGAACCTGCAGATTTTTACCCTGCCCCTCCTATGCATGCTCCCAATTTGTCAGCAGTATTAGTTGACTTTTTATTACTGAGTTTTTCCAATCCATTCAAGTAGGCTATTATAGAAAGTATCACTCCCTTTTTGCACCCCTATTTTATTGCCTTACAAAATATGTATTCATAATATATAATTACAATAAAAAGTATATCTAGCCTAAAATGCTTTGGGACTATGTAAGCTCAGAGCTCTGAAGCATATGTGGGAGTTCTAGAAGAATGCCTAGTATGACATGAGTAGCTATATGTTTCATGAGGGAAGGAGAGCATAGTGTTTTCCAGTATATTGTTAATATAGAAGTTTGGAAAGAAAATTTCTGCTACACATATCCCAGCTACCACTTCTAAGCTTTATAATCTTGGGAGACTTGCTTTGAACACTGTCTCTTAAGTGTCCTCATCACTAACATGGATTTAATACAGTTCTTATATCCGGGGTTCCATAAAAATTCAATGATTTGGCCCTTCTCAAGTGGGTAGCATAGTGTATTTCAAAAAAGTTTCACATGGGCACTTGGCACATGCTTGTTGTTATTATTACTCTTATTACTTTTGTTCTTGTCTATAGCAGGGTGCAGCAACCTTTCTTTTTTTCATTATCACCCCCTCTTTAGTAGACATTTCAGACATTTTTTTTCCCTAAACATCTCCCCATCTCCTGAAATTTTAAGACCTCAGGCATGCTGAATAACTGTTTTATGTAGTATGGCCATTTGAAGGGCTAAAAAGTATAGTAATACCTAAGATAATTTTGCCCCCAAGAACCAGTTTTACCCCCATAGGATGATGTCATCTCCGTGGAGAATGCATGATCTTTCGTATTTCAGATGAGTGTATTCTCCTCCAACCCAAGACACCAGGGCACTATGATAGAATGGTGTTGGCTCATTAGAATGTGAGAATGAGCAGTTTTTGACTTGGGAGTCACATTCCCTTCTCTGATGGATGTTTCCCTCCTGAGATAGACACTTAGCTTTGGGAGCTATTGATGCTGGGAATCCAGCAATGTACTGAAGTACATCAATGGTTTTTAGAGTCTGAGAAAGCAATTAGAGTTCAGGCTATATTACTTTTCTTAATAACCACTTAGCAGTTTTTTTTTTTTTTTTTTTTTTTTTTTTTTAATGGATTGTCATTGAAGGTATGGAGTCCATTATTCATTGGTCTGAGAAGTAGGGGGTGGTTAGATTCTTGGAACTGTTAGGGGTGTGACCATGGTACCTGGGAAAAGTAAGTTTCCAGCTCCGAGAATAAGAAGTGTTTACAGCAAGGCCTGGAAGCTGAAATTAAGTTCAAAGAAAATGACTAGAAGGAAGACTTGCCATCAATTTACACACAGTTCTCCTTTCCAATTCTGATCTGAGAGCTGGGTGAAGGCAGGCTGTTTCTTAATCATCTGTCTTATAATTAGTTGTGGCATGTCTTCTATCCCACTCACCGTGTTAGGAACTATTGAAGTCAAGTGTATCCTCAACACCTGCCATTTAGAGGACATTCTCTAAATGAATGATGGATGAACGGATGAAAGAACGGATAAATGGAATTATTATTTTTTTAGCTTTTTAGTTAAGCTTGTGAAGTTAGCAATTCAGCAGATCTGTGAGTTAGTAATATAAACTTTCTTAAAGTTTTTGTGCTTCTTCCACCCTGGAGATATGCTTAGGGGATAAAATTCCCGGGTGCTATTTCTTCTTTTTTTTTTTTTTTTTTTTTCCGGGTGCTATTTCTATTACTAGATAACTAGGCGTGCACGCTCTCTCTGTGGAGGCAAAGCCCCTCGTCACGTGAGGGGCCACAGCCATCAGCACAAAACATTTTCAGTGCCCTGGGCAAGCATATAAAGAGAGGCCAATCGTAGAACGAAATTTCCAAAGTTATAAATTAGACTAACAGCTTGTTAATAGGTGTTCAGTTCTCTTCCCGTGACCAGTCTGCCTTTAGGAATGTCCGGGAAGGTCTGGCAGGTTTGAATTTAAAGAATCTCAAACTTCAGTTCTGCACGGAAAGCGGCAGTGCAGGGAAAACTAGTTCCAAGCCTTTTCTCTTCCTGCCCAGGTGCCATCCTACACCCGTGGGCGGGGGGGTGGGGGGCGTTGCTCATACGTGCCAGCTCTGCATTGCTCAGCACTGCTAAACAAGCCTAGAGGTGTCATGACCTCACCAAGAGGCCCACCCAGGCCCTGGGTCGGGGGTTGGGGCAGGGAATTCTGGAATCTGAGTCCTCAGATCAGTCTAGAAGGCAGGTACAAGCTTCGGACCATCATGCCCCCTTGGCCCTTGCCACCCCTTGCCCTGAGATGAGGAATAAGGGACTCTCTAAAGCCCTGAGAGCAGGTCTAAGGGTGGTTCTGCCTTCTGTTCCAGTTTGGTCAAGAGGTTTAAGTTTTGAGATTATTCCCATACTCTGAAGTCCCTGACGAGCAGGCAAGAGAGTCAGGGGAAATAACATTCTGGGAAAGAACATTATGAGAAAGTACCCAGGGTCAGAGCTTAGCCACATCTGAAGGTAATGAATGGAGGTGGCTGTTTCATCTGGGAACTTGCTTCAATAAGCCCTGACACTAAATAGCCACAGTTTTGCACCTGTGAGTCCTTCAAAAGACCAACAAATCCCCTTGTCTGGAGATTCGGTTCTAGATATGTATGAGCAGATGGCAGGGAGGAGCAGGGAGTGAGCAGGCTCCTGCACCCCTTGAGTGGGGCCTGCCCTCACCTGTGGTGAACTGGCATAGGAGCCCTGCTCCCTTTGTCAAGGCAGGCAGCACCGCTCCTCATGAGTGATGTGGCCCAGCCAGACCTCAAGCAGCGTCTCAAACCGTGGACTGCCCAAGCAGCGTGGGTGTCACTCAGGTCACTAAAAGCCACTTTTTCAAATTATCTCTGGTTGCTTGCCAAACTGCTCACATAGCTTTAGGAGAGAAAAAAAAAGCAAATGCTTTTCTTCACCACATAGAATAATTTATAGATAGGGACCAGTTTACTTGCTAGGGAATAGCAGGTGGTCTGCTGCTTTCCCAGTGGAAGGGACATTATGTTAAACAGGGCAGCGAGCGTCAGTGCTCAGGATAGAAGAAAAGAGACCCCTTCTCATTAATTACATGGTTGTCTTTATCCAGCATGGGGACCTCACTTTGTCATCAAAGAGCGTGTTTTAGTCAAAGCTGTATTTCTCTTATTTATTATTTATACTTCATCTATTTCCAAAGAGAATTTGAGGCAGCTGAAACAGATGTGTGGAAGTGTTTGGAAGGCTCTCTGAAACAGGATTTGATAAAATTCTGAAAGGTTGAAGTTCAGAGCTTGCTGTACTTACCCATGCTCTTTTCTCGATAAGGTTTCCTACTCTGCTTCGTCATCCTCTCTCCTCCCCAGCAACTTCTTTCACCTGTTTGCTGGACAGGTGCTGGTAGTCTCTTGATCTCTTAACTTCTCTCACCACCACTTCCCCCCATTCCAGTATGTTTACCTTCATACGTCTTTAATTTGGCCCTTCTGTGCCTTTCCGTTTCCTCAGAAGATCTATGGTCACATGTTTAAGAAATCTTGACCCCGTTTCTGCTCCTTGCACTCTGCCCATTCCACACAAACGAACCAGCCATACTGGCCTTTCAGTTACTGAAGAGGTCATGTTCTTCGTTCCTCTGTACCCTTCTTCCTGCTCTTACTTAGGCCTGGGCCTTTGTTACCCACTCTCCTCCACAAGGTTCCCTCTGTCTCTGCCCCTCCCCCCCATAACAGCTCCTCGTTCTTTGGGTTTAAACACCCCTTTCTCCAGAATGCCATCCATGACTACTGCATCTAAACCCACTTCTCCAAGACTCCATTATTCTCTATCTCAATTTTTTTATTTCTTCTTCACATTGATCACAATTTATTCTTTCAAACCTCAGGTTGGTAGTTTATATTTGATTGGGTTTTCTTTTTTTCCTATCTTGCTTTTTAAACCATCATCTACCTCATTTTAAGAGCTTTATCTGTCTTATCCACTTTTGCATCACAAAGTGGCCACTCAAAAATTGTTTGTTGAGTGAATGAATGAATGAATGAGAAATACTGTTTTTAGGTAAAGGTCCGATGCTCTTCCCTTGATTTGATCCTCTAGAAAGGCCAAAAATATTTGCATTTCTGGAGAACATGGCATTCTTATCCAAATAAATTAATCTATAATTTCAAAATATTAAGCATCAGGGAACTAGTATGGAAGGATTTCTGTAACCATATCACATACGCTATTGCCAACTCACGTGTCTTTTCCCTTGACCTTTTTCACGCATGTTTTGCCTCAGAAAGCAGACCTGTCATTGAGGTGCAATATTTTTTAAGATAAACCTTGTTAGACCAATAGTGATATGCCCAAGAGTAAAGACTTGCATTTCAATCAAGTGTGAAAGTGTAGCTAAGGGAGGAATGAGTAGCCCAATCTGAATTCAAGCATGTAATGGAACCCTAGTCACTCTTGGTATTTTAAATATGTTTTATTGTACCAAATTTCACATTACTCTCTTATGCTTGAGGTGTTTCTTTTTCCAGTGAAGATTCTGCCAAAGTTCAAACTTACTTCTAGACAACCATCAAGTAGCTAAGAGAGAGATAAGAAATGGATTAAAACTGTTTTTTCTTCTCATATGAATTGTGTCTCTGTGTGTGTTACTGGGACCAGTTGTGTTGCCTCCTGGTGGCAATTATATGTACATGGCCTGATTGGCATGGATGGAGTCAGAATGTAGCTTGTTTTTCTTTAAAAAAAAAAAAAAAAGAAAGAAAAGAAAAGAAAAAAAATTGGAACACGATGGTCATCATGTTTCAATATTTTTTCAAGAGCATTTTCAATTGACTGCGTATATCTAAAAAAATAGAAGCTTTTGAATTTGGGGTACTTTTGAAATGCAGTGTCCATCGTAAGTATAGGTGAGTTCTCTGTGTATAATCACATAAAATGATCAGCTTATATGTTGAAATTCTTCTGTGTTTGGAGAACGAATCCAAAAAATCATTCAAATCAGAAGGGCCACCAGTGTCGATTTTTTAAAGGTAGCTTTTTAAATCTGCTCTGCATGTTTAATATTTTCCTTTGATACTACACTTGATCTTAGCCAAAAGGCCGAGAAGCGATAATAATATTTTCCTTTGAATTATCCCTTATGTGCAGTGTGTGGCTACACTGGGTGTGATCATGATGTGGCTCATCTAGGGTTTTATTTTAAGTTTTGGAAATGCCTTGATTTTCTCTTCACCCATATCTAGTCATGTTCAGGGGTGAGGGAGGGAATATCCTTGACAAAAGGAGAGGGACAAGTATAGGAAATAATCTCTCTTCTGTTTCTTGTCCCCTCTTGTTCCCCAAATCCAGAAATAGTACCATAAACATAGCCTGACATCTCAGTATGACAGGTGTTCTGAAGATGAGAAGGTACATTGTAAACCCTCTTTATTCATTGAGGAAATTTTATATCATTTACATTCAGAGCCATTCCCATGATACCAAAATAGACTTAAGCAATGCATTTTTCATTTTTTAGACTCCAAACCAGATAACTCACATGGAAATATACACTATGTAAATTCATTTCATGCATCTAATCAATATCACCAACTGGAATCTTTATTCTCCTTGTGAAGGAGACACAAGATTTTCTGTTTCATTATGTATATTACATATGTGGTACAATATTTTGATGGGAAAATAGGCCATGTTTATATTTTTGGATTCAGCAGCTTATTTTTCATAAGCTTTTTTATAGCTCTCAAAAGATACTGGCCTATTTTATTTTGATTCTAACTATGTGGAATGGTGAAGTGATGTGTAATTAAAGCTGAGTTGAACTGTCACCTTGAATTGATGTAAATATTTAGAAGCTATCAATATCACATGATCAAAAACATAGTCCTTTTGTAAACCATAAAGACTCACCTGCATTCGGGTCACAACCATCGTAGAATTGAAGTCTTAGATATCTTGTCTGCTCAGACATGCCTCTCATCAAGCCAGGTTTGTAATAGTGGCCCAGAATTAACTCTGTTTATGTCAATAAGAGCATAGAATTTGATGTTATTTTGTAAAACAGCTATAGCACCATAATGTTTGCAGTTATTTTCTAGGTGGCTATTCTATGCCTTTTATCAAGGCCATTTGATTTCTTTATTCTGGGGAACTATCCACCCATCTCCCTCTCAGGATATGCCATTATAACTTACCTTTGAAACCTGTTCTGAAATATATTCAGTGATTCCTTATGGAACCTCAAATTGAAGCTGTCAAAGAAATTTTACAGACTGCCTCTTCAGAGAAAGTAATGAGCTAAGGTTCTTTGATTTGTTCGTGTGTTTCTATAAAGGCTTTCTGAATGCCTTCCCTGTGCTGCTCTAAGCTCAGGAGAAACAATGGTGAGCCAAATCCTACATAGCCTGTGCATACATGGAGCTTACAAGGAGGCAGGAGAGCAGTTAAGAGCAAGATTCTGCAGCCCCCTGCCTGGGTTCAAATCCCAGTACTCTCACTTATCTTCTGATTGACTTGAACTTGAAGCCTCTATTTCCTCTAGGGGTGAATAATTAAAGTATAAAATGTATTGCTTAATTGTGAGAATTAAATTAGTCAAATCATGTAAAGTTCTTAAGAAATATCTGAAACAGTAAATGCTAAGTTGGAAATGTTCTTCAAACACCAAAGTGAATATGTTAAGTGCATGTTTGGATGTACAGGAAGGAGTTCAAGGGAGAGTCAAGGATGGAGATTTGAGTTTGAGCTTCATCTGCATATAAATAGTAATTTGAGCTCAGGGCTTGATGCCATTTCCTATAGAGAGACTACAAAGGGAAAAGAAGAGTGCCCAGACTCAAGCTTACTAGATTCACACAGAATGGCTAGATTGAAGAAGTGCAGCCTGCAAAATGGACTGCTAAGAAGTAGCAGGAGGAATGGGAAGAAAACCAGAAGACCATGATGTCATAGCAACCAAGGAAAGACAGTGTTTCAAGAAGAGTATGTAAATCAATTTGAAATGGTGCTGTGAGATCTGGTAATAGAAGGTAAACTGAAATCCTTTGGATTTTTGGATTTAGGAACCAGAGTTGCTTGTTTGAGAGGGAGGGCAAGAACCACTGGGGACTATGATAGGAAGGGAGGAGTGGGAGGTGGGAAAATGGAGATAGTGTTGATGGACAAGTTCTTTTAGAAATATGGCTGAAAAGGAAAGATAAACATGCATCAATAGCTTGAGGAAGAATTTTGGGGTCAACGGATTTTTTTTTTTAAGTAGAAAAACTGGATCAGTCTGAGAGAGAGAGGTTACCTTCACAGGGAAGGAGAAGATAGAGAATTGAAGTTCTAGAAAGGCCTGTAGAACAAGGACTCCAAGGATGAGGTTATGTGATGGGCCTTTTATTAGAAAAGTTAAGGAAGAGGGAGTGTGTGAAGATGCCGATGGATTCATATGTTTGTCAACAGGAAGATGTGGGTGATCTTGTCTAGTGTCTTCTATTTTATCGTCAGATAAAAGGCAGGTTGTCTACTGAGAGTGAGGGGAGAAGATTGGAGGTCTGAGGAGAGTGAAGATTGACATCATCTTTGAGGAAAGTTAGTGAGTGAGTTTTCCAGAGAAGTGAAATAGGATTGCTAGATGGGGACGAGGTCTCTCTTTAGGTTGTTGATTTCTTATTTCTGGTAGACCTACTCTGTCCTGTTAGGTGGCTTTCTCTAGTGGCCATCTGAAACTCTGTTAGGACAGGCAAACATAAGATTGGGAAGTTGAGGATTGGTTTCACCTTACCAATACCTCTCCTCAAAGAGTGGCCCACATAAGGATCTTCCCAAGCTGCAGTACGTGGAGGCAGCAGACATAGGACTTCAACGACAGTCTTTGTTTCCTGTCTTGTTTCATTTTGCCAGTAGCCATCAGGTTGTTTAAACACACCCAGTGCTTGGTGTCCTGATGCTGTCCATTGGCTGGGCAGCCACATGGTTTCCCACTCCCACCGCACCCTGCTGTCATAAGGGGAGAGTGAATAATGGGTTCATGGGCTAATTAGCCTTCATCTATGTACCAACCCAGTTTGGCAGTGTTACCCAGTTCATATTCAGGACTGCTACTAGTTTTGTGATCTTAAACAGTGGGGAGAGGCTTTGTTTTATTTTATTTTATTTTATTATTTTTGCAGGGAAAGGAATATCAGGCAGGATTGTTAATATCATTAAAACCATATCAGGGGCTAGTATTTTCTTATAAAAATTTAGAGTCAGAAGACTTGTGTTCAAATACTACCTCTCTTTACCCACTACTAGCTATATGGAAGATTTAGGAAAGACTTAAGGAAGATTACTTACTCCCCCTTTGAGGCTGATACACATATCTCCTACAGGTTATTCTGAGAGTAAATGAAAGAAAACATATTAAAAGCATTTGGAATTTTAAAGAGCTTTACAGAAAGACATATCTAATTGGACACGAACCTCTATCTAAACACAAGGGCTGTGTCATACTTATCTTTTTAGTAACCAACTCCATATTTGGCATCTAGTGGGCATAGCCCAAGTGTTTGCTGCGCTGTACTTGATGCTAGTTGGAGCATATTGTGAGTCTTGTTTTCCTTTCTGGGCAGCGCATACATTTCAAGAGAGGCATTTCCAAGTGGAAGGCATTCTGCTTTGTTAGGATTCTGAATCAAGAGAAAAGAATGGCACATTTATGCAGAGAAAGAGAAGATATCAGAGACAGACAATAGGTCTCCACACACTTGCCAGGTTAACAGAGGAGAAGGTGTATCTAACATAAGGGAAAGAAAATACTGCTTTTTACAGAACCAACTCTCTATTAAATTAGGGACAAGGCTCCCTGGTGTGGAGGGTGTTTGTTTGTGTTTGTTTATTTTAAATGCTAATAATAAGAATGGCCAACATGTACTGAATTTTCCATGTGTTAGACAATATTCTCATCTACAACAACCATGAGAGATGCATACTATTATTTTCTCCATTTGCATGTGAGTTAAATATGGAGCACAGAAAGGTGAAACAATTTGTTCAATGTAACACAACTGGTAAGTGAGAAAGCTGTTCAGGGCATCTGCGGCAGAGGCCAATTCTTCCTTATTGCACCTTCTCTACCTCTCTTAAACCACAGTCATTTTATATGCATCATATCAAATCTTCCCAACAATTCCATTACCATTAATAATCCCCATTTTCAGATGAAGAAGTGAGGCTCAAAGAGGTTAAACAAGGTGCCCGTCATTATGCTATGAATGAGCTAAGGTAAAAAACAAATTCTGACCCCTGACTCCACTCTTTTCTGCCAAGTCACTGCTCACATGTTTGTGTGATCCACTTTGTCTCCATGCCCAAAAGCAATTCTTAATAGTGATTGGTTGGGTAGTTGGAAATGTTTTCTAAAGTGGCTGATCATCAAACCCACCTACACAGAACGTACATCTCCAGTCTCCGTTATAGACCTTTTCAACCAGAAACTCCAGGGGTGGGACCCAGATATCCTCATTTTTTATAAGCTTCCCGTAGTATGTTCCCATGACATTCAGGGTTTGGGAGCTACTTGAGCAAATGGTAGGGAAAATCCTTCCCTAAGGTTAGAATCTAAGAAGTATGTTATTTTCTGTGCCTGAAACATGAGGTGCTCAGAATCTGTTTGAGCAAATGAATGAGTATATGAATGAATGAACTACCACCCTTTGAATTGAATTGAAAAATATAGAGATGCACCCTTTTGGGGATCCATCCTGTATGGACCATAAGCTTTTCCCTTAATCTTTTGGGTACTTTATCATTTTTTCCCCCTAAATTAATACTCTGCTAGTATCTGGTTACCGATGGAATTACACACCCTTTAGGCCCATCCTTGTAGTCTCAGGTTATGCACATACTTTAATGGGATCAAGGGGTGTTCCTTGGAAGCTCCGTAATGGATTTAAAGCAACATATGGTAGTAAGGAGCATGTTCTCAAAGTTTATGCATTCAAGTTTGCAACATTGGTTGCTTGTTCTAAACTTATGCTTATTATTTGAACCATCTACATTGGAAACCATGGGAGAAGAACTCTGGAAATGCTCTTGTCAGTGGACCAGTGGAATAGCTTTTTTTTCTTTTCTCTCTCTCTCTCTCTCTCTCTTTTTTGGTCTGATTTTAATGTTTTCAATTCTAGACTGACTGGAGCCAGGAAATTGTCAGTGTTTACTTTCTTTCCTTCCCTCCTCTCTGCCTTTCCTCCTTCTTTCCCTCTTCTCCTCTTTCTCTTTGTCTTAACAAGGAATTTAAAGGGGCTTAGTTGACATTCAGTGAATGAGGTGGGGAAAATGGCTTCAAGTTAGGGGTGACTATTATAAATATATTTCCCCCCAAATTCCTTTGCTAATCCCCACATCTTGGCCAGCTAACTATAGAATTCTATTGTCATATGAACAGTATTTATAACCTATATTCAGGAAAATGAAATGTGCACAAGATACATAAATTACTTTAGTGTTTCTACATTGTAACAAAGATGTAACAAATACTTTTGTAGTGATTAGGTCTATGGATTCTGCATCTGCATGTCTCTTATTTTTACCAGAAATTACCTAATTTCAGAAGTCCTAAATCCAAAGTGACTCTGGGAATCTTTTCTAGCACAATCCCTCTTCAGTTTCGTCTTCTCATTTGTATCACTTCATGCACTGTGCTGCCTTGTCACATCCAGCCAATGTTGAAGTCATTTAGGTTTTATTAGGTTTGTCCTAGTGTTGTTATATTGTGCAATCAGCAGTGCTTATTGACAATTCCTATTTTCTGTACTATGATTTTTATAGTCATAGTTTATTAAGTGCTCTTGGAATACAGGATCTTGGAATTATTTTTTTTTTAAACTACTTCTTAGACAACACTAGGAAAGAAACACTTTGCAGAAAGCTTTTACGTGATTTATGTAGTTTGAGCCTCAGTTCCTATAAGAAGAGTTAAATTAAAGTGAAGCAGCCTGGAATAACTGCTGCTGCTACTGGAATCTTTAAGAGACTGGCAAGGCCAAGATTTTGCTGTCTCCAGAGAGCATTTGTTGCATGTTGATTCACATTCAGGGTTTTGAAACTGTGTTTCCTACTTTAAATAAAAATTTCTGTTTTTACCCTCACCTTCCATTAAGCCATTCTTCGTAATCTCTAGTTTCCTGGAGGGAAAACATATTCAATGGAGGAGTCAAACAGGAAAGGGAATAAAAGCTTTTCCTCTCAATATTTGAAATTCATCCTGTAAGGGAAAATCTTTTTTTCCCCAGCATTTAGGGACTTGTGAATGAAAATGGCTAGTGATTTTGAAATATGAATTTACTTATTATCTTCTGGAAACATGACTACCCTCAGTGAGAGGCAGACAGAGTCAGGGGAAAGTGCTATGCTGTTCTCCATCGAGTGGTCAACAAGAACTTCTTGACTCTCTTCCCTGGGTGGAGGCCTCTTTTATCCTGAAGATGTTTGAGTAGACATGACTTCCCCTAGAATGCTTTTCCTGGGACTGTGTTAATTCCCCACAACACCCTTTGTGATGCCAAGGTTAGATGTAGCGCATGACACAGTACCGTAATTCCATACTTACTCATTTCTCTCCCTTCACTAAACTCCAAGTTTCCTGAGGGCAAAGCCACATTAGCTTTGAAAAGGGCTGTGTCCATATTCTAGGGCCCAGTAAATACTTGAATAAATGAATGAAGAAAAAAAAAAATACTGCCTTTTCACACTTCCAGTGCCTAAGATAGGAAGCATTTTTCAGTTAACTTTATAGATACGTATCTTCAATTACTAGAAAACTGGAATAGTAATACCAACTTTCTTAGGTACTTGCAAGAAGGTGTGAGTCAGTGGTTCTCAACTGGAGGTGATGTAACCCCCAGTAGATATTTGGTAATTCATGGAGACATTTTTGGATGCATGTGCTAGCCCCCCACAACAGAATTATGCAGCCCAAATTATCAATAGTGTCAAGGTTGAGAAACCCTGTTGTAGATGAAAGGCATAGAACTTAACCAGACAATGATTATTTTATATTGCTCAACATATTTGAGCTCACCTCTTTGAATATCATTAATAATAAAAATAACAGAAAAAAATAGTTTATATATCTTATATTCTTGCCATGTTTCAGGCACCATATTAAGCTTTTCACCTGCATTATCTTATTCAATCCTCTCAACAGTGTGAGTTAAAAATCATTATTATGTTAATTTTTCAAATGAGGAGACCAGGTCTTCAATAGGTAAAGTAATTTACCCAAGATCAGGTGTCAGAGATGGGATGAGAACTCAGGACCTGGGCTTTTAACCATTAGACTGTACTGCCTTCCCCTATAAATATGGTCCTAAGCTTAAAATCTAAGTGGAACATTTCCCTGGCATTCACTAGGAACCACAACTGAAGACAGAGGAAAAGTAGCCCACTTAAATATAAAAAACAAAAAGATCGTAATAGCCTAGGTGTTTATAGTTTTACACTTGCACTAATTTGAACAAAGAGTAATACTGCATGTTGGCTGACATGTAGGCTATTGTCAATCCAAGGATCTGAACAAATCTGCTATACACTGTTATTTTGTGGATTCCCAAGAATTTCAAAGGAAGCTTAGAGAGCTTGTTTTAATTCAAAATTGAACATATCATAGCCAATCAACACAATGTGATCTAGATGGTACTTTTCCTCTATTAAAGTGTATAAACAGTGACAGTTTCCCCCATGTAATCCTATTAGGGGCTTTCTTTAGGACCATATCATACTATTTAATTATAAAAGATCCACTGGTGGGTGAGATATGGCTGCAAGAGAGCAAGGCCTAGGGCAAAGGGTTGGCTGATGGGGCTTTTTCTCTGTTTGCAGAGGACACAGTTTAGGAAGTGGAAAATGTACAGTTAGTATGCATAATAATAGTCTCCAAGTCCATTCCCCAGGACTTTGTGGCTCCCAGCTTTTATTGCTATCAGGCTGATACCTGATGAACGTTCTAAGTAAATTCAGTCATCTTCAAGTATCGCTTTGTTGTTCTTTTGGCCCTATAAACTTGTTAATGTACACAGCCAGGAAGACTCTACTCCTTTGAACACAGGACTCTAGAGACCCTGGAATAGCTGTTTTTCCTGTTAGCACTTCTGCTCACTGTGTTGTGGTACTCTCACACTTTGAGGATTCCTGTGGAATATTCAAAAGCGTATATTAAATTCTGTTCTTTTAGTCTCTGTGCCCTACTCCTTCTAAAGAGTAAATATTAATGGCACCAAGCAGTTTTTTGTTCTTAAATTATGGTGCTTTATAAAAGTAGGCTCCTCTGATTACGAATAACCCTTTAAGCTCCCACTAGATGTCAGTGGTTATCATTCAAACATTTTTAAAAATCTGTTGAGGCCAAATGACATATATAGTTGTACTGCTCCTAAACTATTAAGATGCCATTTGAGATTATCTCCCAGGGATTAGTGTGCCCTATGTCTTTCCTCTTCTCAAAGAGTCTCGAAGTGTTCTTGCATCTGTTTTACACATAATAAATTAAAACGTGTAAATGATTAAATGAGATGTCACTGTGTGTCGGGCAGTGCTTCTCACACTTTAATGTGGCCTGAGGTTCTGCATTTCTAACCAGTTCCAAGGTCAGGCTGGTGCTGCTGGACCAAGGAACACATTTGGCAGCAAGATTTTAGGGAACATTGAGACGGCTTGAAATCTGACGTAACAATGGCATAAAACTCATTTTTTCTTGTACTGTCCTTAGTTGCACTATAAATTATTCTCTAAACATATAGGGGGATTTCTTCTGTAGGGGATAGATCCTATTCAGTAGCAAAACATATTTATAATTTTTAAAAATTAAGTAGTGCTTGATCTTTAATAAAGCATCACATCCATCTGCTTTTTGGTAGGAAGAAGAATTTTTTTTTCTAAAACTTTGAAGAATAAAAGTTTAATTTTACCATTCCTGAGTATCCGAAGGCATTTTTAGATAGCTTACTTAATCTTTTAAATTGTAGAACAAATTCACAATGTCCTTGGCACTTAAATAACATTTACAGTGTTGTTTTTTATTTTTCAAAATTAGGTTTCTAAAGATAGCTAAGGGAACAATTTCGAATATTTCCTCTGTGCCTTAAGATGTAAGTTACTTCAATTTCTGTGTATTGGTGAGAATTAAGAGACTCGCAGCTTGCCATGTCTTGTCATGTTAGCTTATTTTGTAGGGAAATCAAATCTGGCACCTTTCAATTAACTTATTTACCTCTCCAATCTAAAAAGAGATGCAATACATTCTGGAGCAAGAAAGCTTAATTTCTATTTGTGGATTGCCTTTACTACCCTGACCATGTCTTTTCTCATTTCATAATTTGCTAGAAGTCCTGTAAGAGTAGGAAAACCCTCACAGATGGGAGGAAGTTAGGGTTGTTGAAAATCATTCATTCCCAGTAGTGAGCTTGGCAACTCAAAGTGTATTTCATCTGACCTCAAAGTTCTGAAAGAGGGGATAAGTGGAGGTGTGTTGTGGGCTGGAGTTGGGTCATTCTACTTGGGAACTCTAGTGGAAGTTGTTTGTAAGGAAGACAGGAGGATGGGAGACAAGAGGTGGGGAGGATGAAAAGAGAAGCCTTATGTGTTTTATGTTCCTCATCACAGTGCCAGATCTAAAAGATGGATTCATTCTGCAATTGTTTATTTATAACTACACAGAGTTTTACATTATTCCTTTACATTTTATTAGTTGTTCAGTCACCATCACCATTTTGAAATCAGACGGTGACCAACAGGATTTGGAGGTGATCAGCATTATAGGATGCAAGTGGCTTCTGGATATGCAAATTGATGCTTAAGAGAAGATGCTAATTGGGATGTAAAATTCTAAGTAAGAGTATTGATGGTCCAGAGGTCACAATATGGTGTTCTTTAGGAGTCTTCAATCTGTCATTTCTTGAATATCTTTTCAAGCAAATTATTCTTATTTAAATTATAATAAGGCCAACCCCTGACTCTTAATCATTTTGTCCTAATCACGTTGTTTTTGAAAAGATGATAGATCAGCACATCTTGTATTACTATCCACAACTGATTCTTTTCTTTCTTTTCTTCAACAGATTGTTAATTGAACTTAATCAAGAAGTTCACAAGCTGATCAAAGTTGATCTGCTCTACAAGGGAAGCGAGTTCTGCCTGCCCAGTTGGGCCTATTGATCACTGATAACTTGGAATCACCTGTTGACTGTGTGGAAAATTCTTTTTATTGAAATTTTTTGCACATGGAGGACAACAGCAAAGAGGGCAGCACAGGCTGACAAGACTAGAGACAACGTGAAGATTATTTTACTGTATGCTTTCTGGGCCTTTCTTCTAGCTGGAGCTCTGGACTTACACAGAACTTGGTCCCGTCATTTTGCTTTTGCTTTTTATTCCCCTACCACAGTGTATATTATTTCTTTATTTCAGAAATGGGCCTACAGACCACAAAGTGGCCCGGCCATGGGGCTTTTTTCCTGAAATCTTGGCTTATCATTTCCCTGGGGCTCTACTCACAGGTGTCAAAACTCCTGGCATGCCCTAACGTGTGCCGCTGTGACAGGAACTTTGTCTACTGTAACGAGCGAAGCTTGACCTCAGTGCCTCTTGGGATCCCGGAGGGTGTAACCGTACTCTACCTCCACAACAACCAAATTAATAATGCTGGGTTTCCTGCAGAACTACACAATGTACAGTCAGTGCACACAGTCTACCTGTATGGCAACCAACTGGATGAGTTTCCCATGAACCTTCCCAAGAATGTCAGAGTTCTCCATTTGCAGGAAAACAATATTCAGACCATTTCTCGGGCTGCCCTTGCCCAGCTTTTGAAGCTGGAAGAACTACACTTGGATGACAACTCAATATCCACAGTAGGGGTGGAAGATGGGGCCTTCCGGGAGGCGATCAGCCTCAAATTGTTGTTTTTGTCCAAGAATCACCTCAGTAGTGTGCCTGTTGGCCTTCCCACGGACTTGCAAGAGCTGAGGGTGGATGAGAATCGCATTGCTGTCATATCAGACATGGCCTTTCAGAACCTCACCAGCTTGGAGCGTCTGATTGTGGACGGGAATCTCCTGACCAACAAGGGCATCGCTGAGGGCACCTTCAGCCATCTCACCAAGCTCAAGGAGTTTTCCATCGTGCGGAATTCACTCTCTTACCCCCCTCCTGACCTCCCAGGTACGCATCTGATCAGGCTCTATTTGCAGGACAACCAGATAAACCACATCCCTCTGACAGCCTTCTCAAATCTCCGAAAGCTGGAAAGGCTGGATCTATCCAACAACCAACTGCGAATATTGACTCAAGGGGTCTTCGATAATCTCTCCAACCTGAAGCAGCTCACTGCTCGGAATAACCCTTGGTTTTGTGACTGCAGTATTAAATGGGTCACGGAATGGCTCAAATATATCCCTTCATCTCTCAACGTGAGGGGTTTCATGTGCCAGGGTCCTGAACAAGTCCGAGGGATGGCTGTCAGAGAGTTGAATATGAATCTTCTGTCGTGTCCCACCACTACGCCTGGCCTTCCTCTCTTCGTCCCAGCCCCAAGTCCAGTTTCTCCAACAACTCAGATTCCCACTCTCTCAGTTCCCACACCTAGCAGAAGCTATATGCCTGTAACTCCTACCACATTGAAATTCCCCACGATACCTGACTGGGATGGCAGAGAAAAGGTGACCCCACCTCTTTCCGAACGGATCCAGCTTTCTATCCATTTTGTGAACGACACTTCCATTCAAGTCAGCTGGCTCTCTCTCTTTACGGTGATGGCGTACAAACTCACTTGGGTGAAAATGGGCCACAGTTTGGTGGGGGGCATTGTTCAGGAACGCATAGTCAGTGGTGAGAAGCAGCATCTGAGCCTGGTGAATTTAGAGCCCAGATCCACCTATCGGATTTGTTTAGTGCCTCTGGATGCTTTTAACTACCGAGCTGTAGAAGATACCATTTGTTCTGAGGCCACCACCCTTGCCTCCTATTTGAACAATGGCAGCAACACTGCTTCCAGCCACGAGCAGACCACGTCCCACAGCATGGGCTCCCCTTTTCTGCTGGCTGGCTTGATTGGGGGCGCAGTGATATTTGTGCTAGTGGTCTTGCTCAGCATCTTTTGCTGGCACATGCACAAAAAGGGGCGCTACACCTCCCAGAAGTGGAAATACAACCGGGGCCGGCGGAAAGATGACTACTGTGAGGCAGGCACCAAGAAGGACAACTCCATCTTGGAGATGACGGAAACCAGTTTTCAGATCGTCTCCTTAAATAACGATCAGCTCCTTAAAGGAGATTTCAGACTGCAGCCCATTTACACCCCAAATGGGGGGATTAATTACACAGACTGCCATATCCCCAACAACATGCGATACTGCAACAGTAGTGTCTCAGACCTGGAGCACTGCCCGACGTGACAGCCAGATGTCCAGCATTGGAAAGGCGGACAGTGACACTCTCCGGAACACACATGTGTGTGCACATAAAGACACGCAAATTACATTTGATAAATGTTACGCAGATGCAATTGTGCATTTGAATACTCTGTAATTTATACGGTGTACTATATAATGGGATTTAAAAAAAAGTGCTATCTTTTCTATTTCAAGTTAATTACAAACAGTTTTGTAACTCTTTGCTTTTTAAATCTTAAAAAAAAAAAAAAAACAACGTAGTTGCTGAAGTACTGTACAGGGTTGTACACAGAGAACCCAACACTAAGGCAAAAGAAGGAATGATTCTTCCTTATGATGCACATTAACTGTCAAAGCCGTCAGAATAAATTCCTTTCCTAAAGCCGGTGGTCAGATGAAAAGGCACATTAAAATGGATTCATCCGGAAAGGATAAATAATATAAGTAAAACAAGAAATGGCCTAGATATCTTCTATTTCTATGCCTGCTCTGGGAAGATAGTAAAAAATTTCCAATTATAAGAAAAGTGGTAGTACCCTGATTTGACCCAGTGTAGGAAATACAGAAAGTATCACAAGGTAAACAGTTCCTATGAGATAAATTAACTCAGTCTGGAAGAATCAAGAAAATGAGATGTGATTTTGAAAGACCTTTAAACCTGGAGGTTGCTTTTCTGATTGGGAACTTAAAAATCACTCCTCATGCTTCCCTGTCCCTATGTGGTAACAGAGTTAGAAACTTGCATCTGATTTCCATCATATGCAGGAACAGATATGATGTCCTAGTAAGAAAAAATCCCTTTAAAAGTGTTACTATTCAAATTATATGTCAGGTTGAATCTAATTCAACAGAGCTATATTCTAGAATACTTTTTTAGAAGAGGCTAATAAAATAATGGGAAGAATTATATTGAATGGAATTATTTTTGATAAGGAAAATTATTTGGGTAGATTCACTTCACTATGTCAATATGATATTTAGACCAACAAGCAATCAATATTTGGAATTTGTTAAAACAACTTGCTATTTAAAACGTATAGATATCATTTAGACCAGGCCAGCTAAGCAGTGGTTCTGTCATATGATATCAAGTGATTTTGTTAGTATCATGTTGAAATAGCTCAAATTAATACCTTTATATCTCTTTCAAATTCTTGTCTTCCAATCATACAGCATTTTCCAAAATTAGTTGTCTATGCTATATTTGTTTTTTGTTCTCCTGTTCAATATTTCAAAGAACATTATGGATGCCAGTTTTGGTTGCACTGAGTATCCATATGCACTTGCACATTTTGAATTCCATACTAATTTTCACTGCTAATAATAATTCTGTAAGGACACATCAAACCTGGCTGAAATAATGCATTTTTTAAAGCAATACTGAGTTTCCACCTTGGACTGACATTGATCCAGTTCCTCTTTTGAAATTCTGTTTGTTCCTTTTTAATCTTGGATGTTCCTCAGGTTTGGGAATTGTGAAAGGTAACTGATCTTTTATTAACAGGACAGCAGATAAAAAATGGACAAGCCAGAGAGTGAAGGCTCGTTGCCTTAATCTTGGCAGGACAGAGCTGGGCCTAGAGTAGAGGGTACAGAAAAGAGAGGAATATCCATGCTTAATTCTAGATATTTCTGAAGCAATGTCTATCTTAGGAAAACATGTATAATTTACTCCTTTTCATCCCTTAGATGTAGAAGGGCTATAGATCATATGCATTATCTACAAAATGCATTCTTGGAAATTTCTTTTTAAAACCAAATTTAGACATGTCATCCTGCGCTGCATATTTTCTTTTCTTCTGGCTGTTATTTTACGTACCTTATGAATTAAATGTCACAGTCTTCTTGCTTTCTCTCTATCTCCCCCCCCCCCGGTTTTTTTATAAACAAAATAAAACTGTGATGTGTCTTCTTTGTAAGAGTGTAGGTATAAAATGCTATGCAAGTTTTTCTTTATAGTAAGAGCTTTATTTTCCTTAACAATGTACCCCCCACCTTATATGTTTTACCGTTCTTTTCCTTCATAATCAGCAGAAAATATAACTGATGCTGTAATGTTGTAGACACAAGAATTGAAACTGTGCAGTCAGTCAAGCTGAAATTAACTGTGACTTAATTTTAATTAATTCTAAAGTAACTCTAGTTTCTATTTTAGTCTATTAGCTAGAGGGCTTTGGCTGATGCTTTTTTTAAAGCAAGGTCCACACAATGAAGGGATGAGACAATCTGTGAAGGTGATCAGTGTAAAAGTAAGCAATCCAAAATTCAGGATGACATGGGGTTTTATGTATTTAGCTGGATAATTTCCTTCCACTGTTCTCTTCCCCTTGACTGCATAGATAAAACTACATGTTCAAAGGATGATACTTTGGCTTTTGAGAGCTTTCATTTTTTTCATTTCCCACAAAATAATTGTCCTCATTTATTTGTTTTTGTTTGTTTGTTTGTTTGTTTAACCCCCAGTGGGATTTTTGGCTGCTAAAACTTTTGCTTTGGGCCAAGAAGACCAAGGGCAGATAGCTTCCTTTAATGTCTTACAGGGTTTGTAGACCTATTTGGAGCTTCAGTGATGCAATGGAGACCTAGTCCTATGAAATGGTTAGAATGGTCTGCAAGGGTTCCTTTGCTAGGAAGTGTTCCCAAAGAGCTACGCTCTAGTTACAGCCTTTATCTTGTGCACAGCATGACACAGGCACTGCTCAGCATCAGTGTCCCCCCACCCCCTCTTATATTAACATGCCAGGATAAAAAGCACATTATGGAATTTGTAACGTCTTATAAGTGACTCACGAAGGCTGCTGCTGGACCATCAATGGGGAATTGTTCTTCAATTGTCATTTTCAGTTGAGGTGATGGGTTTTGTTGATACATTGGCACTGTGTGTGGGCTTCTCTTGTTATCACTACTGGACAGTTTGAGGTGATGGATTGAGTCAAGGTTGAAGATGCAGGCTGGCACCATGGAACAAAGCCATAGTCACTGGCTTATGGAGAGCTTCATGCTGTCTGAACAGACGAAGTGATTTCAGACGGTCTTCCTCCACTTTTAGAACTAGACAACTATTGCTGCACTGAGGAAACTGGAAAAGACACAACCATGATCAGACAGATATTAATGACAGTTGTTATTCATACTCAGGGTTATTGTTAATACCCAATATTAACAATATTGTGGGGAGATGCATTTGATCATGGCGAGACCCTGGGTTCCCTTCAAACACTATCAGGTTCATTAGCAGCTCATGATACAGGACAATCACAGGCAGAGACAAGGGCTGAGTTCCCCTGCCTATTTTCCTGACATTTCTGATGATAGCTCTACCAGTGGAAAACATTCTACCAGAAACAGTGCAATTTATAATTACCTGGATTTTGGTTGAAAATATGTTTGACATTGTCCCTTGGGTTAAAAATAAAAAGTGTAATGTGACCTACCTGGTCAAACGTATTAATGAAGAAGCTAACCTACAGCTCCATTTCCTACTAGGGCAGGTAGAGCATAACAACCTTAGTTATTTCACAGGAGTCAGAATGCTCTTCCCCATTGGGGAGGGCAGCCTCTTCATGGTGGGAGCACAACATCCATTAAAACACAAGGCAGTGCTGTAGCATTCCACAGGAAACATCTAATGCACTTAATCAGCAAGCCTGGGGGGCAGTGTCCATTGCAGCTTTTGACAGTGAAGTGGTTAATTTTCACAAACTTCTTTGTTTATATCATTTTTTCTCTAACATATTGCAAGGAGGAATTACAGTTTTACTTTAGAACATGAGAATAATGGTTTTATTGATGACTTATTGTTCCAGCTATGTAGGAAAGCAAAGCTGGTCCAAGTGTCCAAAGGGAAAAAATGATCCATACACAAAACAAAAACTACTAATCCTAAGTCTTTTCAAGCCTTGCTTGATGCTTTTGATTCTTAAGTAAAAACACTAATGTTAGGAACCTGTAGCTCTACATCCCTCCCTAATTTCTCTTGGCAGGGTTGAAAGATCATTGCTGACTATAGGAGATGCTTGTCAGTGATTTTGGGGTTCATGTTTGATATTGCTGTTAATTCGATTTTTTTTTTTTTTTTTTTTTGCTATAGTTTTGTGTTGTTTTTTTCCCAGCTGTGCATCTACCAGAAGAGCACAAACAGACAATTGCAGCAGGGCTTTTTAATACTAGTATCACACACACAAACACAAACAGGGGCACTTGTCAAGGTGTCCATAGTATGTAAGATGAATAACCATTTTGAGGCAAGGTGAAGTCATCACCTCTCTGTCACTGTGTGTCTCTCTCAAAGGACCAGTGTATATTCACTGAAGGTTAATCCTGATGCCTTGTCATTGTTTGAACCATGTTGATTTGCTTCTGGCTTGCGTTTAGTGTATTACCTCCTAAAAGGGACTGCAAGGGGCTGGAAGATTCTGCATCACACATCCTCTGAAAACTACCATGTCTCATACTTTGTTAACGACAAACTTCACTCCCCACTATACAGTACCTTGTTGATATATTAAGTAAAGGATTATTTAAAAAGAAAACCACGTTGTGTTTATCTGAGTAGGTTCATTGGCATACAGCCAGTGTTTGTGTTCTTAATGTAAAGGACAAATGAAGAGTACTTCTCAGTGAAGTAGGAAGATGGCAGGAGTGAAGGAAGTAGTAAGATTTTCATTTTCTTCTACCATGAAGACAACATCTGTTATTAAGGTCACTTGACCCTTTTTGTATGTAGGGCTTATGTGCAGTCCTTATATTCTTTGCCATTTCCTGACTAACTTGTGTGTTCCTATGTGTATCTTTTAAATATGCACATATACACAGAGCAAAGTTTTGTATTTAGGAAAGCTATCTTGTTTGGGATAATAGGCAAATACCAATGTAGTTAGACAATCACAATTGTCTTTTCCCCATTTCATAATATACACTTTTGACTTTAAATATCAAATTTCCTTAAGGATTATTTTGGTACTTTTCTACTTCAGAATTGTTTATAGCTAATCCATTCATAGTTTCAAGGGGGCACTAATAGATACTCATGGAAATGTTTGACTTTGGATTAGTCTCAGATGATTTCCTTTTTATCATTTTTGACAGTTTATACTGACTGCTTTTATTCCTGTGGATGTAAGATACTTTGTGGGGATTTTTGGATTATTTTTGTTGTTTGTTTGTTTGTTTTGGATACCTTGACATTTTTTTTTAATGAAAACTAGACATTTAAAAAAAATTTTTTTTAAAGATACTTAGATTATATAAATGTTACATGAAAAATGTAGGGCATTCCCATTTGCCCCTTTCCAGACCCCTCCCACACTTTCCCACATTAACAACATCCTTCATTAGTGTGGTACATTTGTTACAATTGATGAACACATATTGGAGCATTACCACTAAGTGTGGATTATAGTTTACATTATAGTTTAAACTCTCTACCGCACAATATTGTAAGTTATAACAAGATATATAATGGCCTGTATCTGTCATTGCAACATCATTCAGGACAATTCCAATGTTCTGAAAATGCCCCCATATTACAACTACTTTTCCCTCTCCCTCCCCTCAGAACCTCTGGAGGCCACTGCCTCCACATCAATGATAAAAGTTCTTCCATGTCTAGAATAACAATAAGTCTATAGTAGAATAACAGTAGAACCCCTTTCTTTAACCCTTCTTGGCCACTTCACTAATAATGCTGTCAACAGAGATTAAACCAGGAAACAAAATTATGACTTTTCAGTTAAATACTATAAATTGTTTTTAGAATCTGTTGGAAAATTAACTATGAAAGATAGAAGTCACAGGTGATTCATATTACATTTGGGGATTTTATGGAAAACAATGTCCATGCTCTTCTTGGTTCCTTTTGCCAAGAGTTACAGACCTTGCTCTTTGGAGATCAGACCCTTCGTCAATGAATACCATATATTTAAAATAATTTATTATGCCCCTTCTATATTTCAAGCATTGGGCTGAGTTCAGAGGCTTCACAGAAGACTAAAATGGAGTCTTAGTCAATTCAAGGATATCTTCTATCACACTACGTCCCTAAAGAAACATTTGTTCATCCAGTGCATTTACTTCTCATCTATTTTCTTGAGAGTAGCACATTAGGCTCTACTGGGAAGTCAGAGAAAAATAAGACTCTGCTGTTAAGTGTGTCATAAATTTGTATATTAAGCTCTTTTTCAAATACATTCCATTGTCCCAGAGCCCATGTGATAACTTTATATAGTCTAGTTTCACTAAGCAGGGTATTAAGGGAACTAAAGAGATGTTACTTACTTGTTGGTAAGGTTGATGCATCTGTCTTATATATTGGACGATCTTGGGTTTTAATAGATTATATTAAGTGTTAGTGCATTGGTAAAATCAGTACTCAATTTGACTTAAGTTTTCAAATGTATTCCAAGTAATTGAAAATTTAAGAATTGTATTTGGTAATTACACATATGATTTCTTAAATCTCCACTGAGCAACAGAATGGAAATCAGTCTCCAACATTAATAATGGCACCTAACATTTACTGAGCATTGATCTATTTGTAAGGCCCTATTCAAAATGCTTTGAAACACATGATAACATTTTATCTTTGAAATAGTCCTACAAGGTACATTCTCTTATTTATTTATTTATTTATTTTTCAGATTTTAAAACTCAGCCTCATGGGAAGTTGAATAAATGATTAGTCCATGATCCCAAAAACTTGAAAATGGCAGAGTCAGAATTTACCCCAAGCATGACTCCATGGGCCCTTATCTATTCTTTATCTCTTAATAAATCGACTAGCCTTAAGCCTGACTAGCCTTCAAGACAAATTCTTAGTCAATGTTTAACGTCTTTTGATGATGAAGATACTATAATCTCTCCCAGTAGATGCATATTTTAATTGTTCTTTGTTATAAATCAAATGAACATTTTAAAAACCTCAAAATATATATATTTTTAAAGAATCCTTTGGTCATTCATTCCTATTTTCTATAGAAATACTGTTTTTGTGATTATCTGATGGCTATACTTTAAGCTGATTTGAAAGCTTTAGATGGCATCAGGATGTGTTTACACCCACAGGGTGAGATGACAGAACCATTTAAGGACTTGAGTCAGGTTATTTTTAGTACTGAACTTGTTTCATACTTGAGAGGTTGCTCTAAGTATTTTATAGATCCCATGAAGATGCATACATGTCAAAATCTACTAGGGCATTAGCAAACTGGCTTTTGAATTTATAACCTCCATTTTAGGGGATATAAGTAGAGAATGCATGCCTTTAAGACATATTAAGCTTTTTTTTTTTCAGGAAGTGAACTGAAAGTTAAAGAATCTTGAATGGTATACTTCAAATCAGATATCATTTTAGCACACAGAGTAACTGATCATCCTGATTGTCAGTTTTCTTGCTATGAAGTCTAAACTAGGTGAAAATTTCAATATACTCTTAGGAGGATGCTTATCATTTCAATGACATAATAAACTTCAATATTGGGTCAATCTTTTTCTAATCAAATATAAACCTGCTGGCCTAAAGAGTCTGCTAAGTTCCCTAGATGGAGCAGTAGGGCCTCTGATGGTTTTGTTTTGTTTTCATTCAGCAAATATTTATTGAGGCCTGGTACATTTTGGTGCTGAATAAGACTTTTCCAGGAGAGTGAAACTTTGCATCATCAAAATTCTCTCCTGGGAGCTGCTGGTATCCAACACATGGCCTCGGCTCTTCCTGCCTCTTTGTCCCTTTCTTTGAGGGTTCATTACCCACCCCCTACATTTAAATAATCAACCATCTTGCTAGTTCCAGCACCTATGTGCTTCCTCAAATCTGTTTATTCATCCTACTAACGCGACTCTGATATAGTTCGGATATTTCCTCTTGTGTTTTCCTGCGTCAGCTTCTCCTACACACAACCGAAGGATAATCCATAAAGAATTTCTGATAATAACACTTACTGGCTTTCCAATAACTCCATTACCATTACATACAAGACAGAATTCAAACTCCTTGTGTAATGTGTACATTGGAACAAATGTTGCTGGCATTCCTTACCAATACTGCCTCCTCATTCATTATCTGCAGCTCAGATGTAGATTTCAAAAAAACAACAAACGTTCCTTATGTCTCCCAGAGATGTCAAGCTCCTTCGTGCTACACTCTTGCCCAATGCATTTCACTGTAGGAAAGTTCCCTTTCACCTTTGCCTGGTGAGGTGTTCATCATCCTTCAAGACACAACTCAAATGTCCCCATGGAATGCTTCTTGAATTCCAGTTGCCAATTATTTGCAGTTAGCTAGTAGAACTTAAAAATACTTTTTTTTATAGCACCTATATATTGCAGTTTTTCCTGGGTCTGTTTCGTGCTTATACTCTGGGTCCCCTGAAGACAGAGAACATACTCTGTTAATTGTTGTACTTCTTCCCCTGCTGAGTACGGTGCTCAGCCCCTGGCAGAGGCTGCACAGCAGATGCTTGTGGAGAAAGTGATTGGACTGCCCAGGTCCCTGCAGTTATATCAAGCTCCCTGTGGGATTAAGTCCCACACACAGTGGCCACCCTATCTGTCTCTTTAGGTCAATGCCTTTAAAAAAGCCTTAGTGCGAGCTGTAGAATTCTGAATTATGAGATATAAATTTGACTCAAAAGCCACAATATGCATTTTACAAGAAGAATATCTTTATATATATGTATTTTACAGACAACCTCAATACTCTGAGGCAGCCTGTAGTAACGCATATAAGGAGATATCTTAAAGACTTGCCTAGCAACAAAATGTCACCATCATGAAACATTCACAAAGCACTGGTAGACACAAAGTCAAACATTTTGACTCCTTGCTAGTCAAAAAGAATTCTTCACATGGAAAAATCAGAGGTAGATTGTTATGTTTTTGTTTCTATCATCAGCAACAGCAGAAATAACAAGGGTTATTCATTATGTCATATCCTACATCAAAAACACAGGAAATATGGCATGTGTCATCTAAAGATTCAAATTGTATTATCTTGATTATTGCCACGAGAATACATCATCTAGCCTGTAACTGATATGCTGATAAATTAGGAGTTAGTGGGAGTGGTGGTTATTAAGAAGTCAGACTTGAAATCAGACTGACTTGTTTAAAAACCCGCCTGTGCCACTGACCTGCTAATTGGCCTGGCAAGAACTTAAACTTGATGGTCATCAGTTTCTTTTTTTCAAATGGGGCAATGATATCTAACACATATGATGCTTGTCAGAATTGAAGGCATGTAGAGCAGCTCACACAGTGTCTGGTGCAGAGAAAACACTGAATAAATGACATTGAGCACAATGTACATATATATTTTTTAATGTAAACCTAATTCATAAGCATATAGTGACATATTTCCAACTTTATTTGATCAAGTGCAAAAACCAAACTTCCTGAATATTAAGATCAGAATTACTTGTAGGAATCATCTACTTAAAGATAATTGGCATACAAAATTTTACATAACTGTTTAGAGCCATTATCAATACAGGTCTGAAGGAATTTTCCATTCTTATACTTTTTCTGGATATGTTGGGGAAAGTGAGGTGCTATAGGATAACCCAGAACAATTCCAGATCCATTGTCTCATGGTGAGTGGGAACATCAAGCAAGGCTGTTGAATGGAAAGAGAATTGACTTCTTTGTAATGGTTTAGCTCCACTTAACTGTGGCTATTGCTGAAAATTAATTCAGGAAACAGCATCAAATGTGTCCTGAGAATGAGTGTTCAGAAGACACTGGGAAGTAAAAGCATTTTAAAAATCAAGGTAATAAATTTCTATTTCAAAAATATACCATTTTAAATGACAATTTTATTTCATTCTAGTGTATCAACAACCATGGCATCTACATTCCCTCTTGGTTGGCAGATGGTGGGGTCGATAGCAACCAAATGGGAGATTGTTTTAGAGGCTCTGTAATGCAGATGTGATAGTTTGCCAGCTGTTACATAGCTACTTTGCAATCAATACTAAACTTCGTAATCTGATTGTAATTAAGAGGCATGTATCCTCTTCAGTTGAGTCATGTTTTTGGTTTTTTTTTTTTAATTTCTGTACACTTCTGTTTATAGTAGTTAAAAATAATCTCACAACAGCTCACTTACTGGGTCTATATTACCAATATTTTCCTTCTTTGCTCAATAAAAGTAATAGATCAGATATTTGGATGCTGAAACAAATACCTTCTCTTCTAGTCCTTGACTGCATAGTTAAATTGATTTTAGGGCAGTTTTTCAGTAGGTATAAATCGATATCGGTGTTCCTGTGGTCTCGAGACAACTTTTGTTCTGTCTGGGCCAGTGTCTGTTTTGATAGGTTGGCCTCCTACTGTTTTCATTGTTAAGTATTTTCCAAACCAGCCTTCATTAGCTGAAATGCAGTATGCTCCACTAGTGTATCTGAAGTATGGAGAAACTAGGAAGTGAGTTGCTTTGTAATGGAACCCCATCATATATGATGTAGAGAATAGCAATGCCTTTGGGACTACAGCATACTAGATGGGAAGCTAAATTATTCAAGCATAACAATTTCCTTTAATTCTGAGTTCAAAGCAGTGTAGAACAGCTGCATATCCCTATTCCAACCCTCACGAGACTTGGGCCTTGGAAGTGTTTAAGCTTCAGCTTCCTCATTTGTACCCAGGATATATATACCTATACTCTCCTCATGGGGTGATTAAGAAGATTAAATGAAATGTTTCATGCCATGCTGCTAGCACAGGGCCTGACACATACCAAATGCTCAATAAATCACAGCTCCTTTCTCAAAATATATAGAGGGGATGTCAAAACCCTGGGCTTCATAGTGCACTCTCCCTTGGATCTTGGGTGAGACCATTCACCTCCCTGGGTTGCTCTTTTAATAGAAATCATAGGAGTTTCCTGGTAGACAGTATTAAGTTGTTTTTACTTTAAATTTTGTTTCACCCTTGTTAATTTTCCATGAAGTTTAGCTTTATTTAATTGGGCTGATTTACGGCCTAAGCTCTTATTAAATTCAGAGTGGTGTGTATGGAGATAGATACAGAAAGCATTTCAAACACTCAGTTTCACTGACTTTATTTTAAAGACTGACATGTTCTCCATTAGTTACAGGAACAGTAAATTTGGTGTATTTGGGAAGCAGCATTCATAATGGTTAAAATCAAGAGTTGTAGAGTTACAAAGAACCACACTCTGTACCTGTGTGATATTAATGTTCCTGAGCCTCAGTTTCCATCTATGTAAAGTGGGGTACTAATACTTGTAAGGACTTATGATAATTTACATCAAGAGTTCAATGCAGTGACTGGTATTCGTCAAACCCATTTATAGCTGAAAAAATACCAAATGGATAGAAAGAGAAGCAAGTGGAAATCAAACTGGGTACTTATTAATTCAGTTATCTTTTCCTTAAAACAGGGAAACTCAAGCTCTTTTACTATGTCTAATAGACATTTATAAAACTCTTTATTTCAATAAAAATGATCAAAGATAGATTTCCTGACAATAAAAGTTTTATACAGCAAGAATGTTTCTTAAAATATTGAATACATCTTCTGTCTTTGCAGGCCTTTTATGTAATAGGTATTAAACTTTAAATAATCAACAGAGAAGAAATGTGAGAAGTATACTCAGTAAAATACTAAATGATAAATGGGGTTTATTTTGAATGGAATGGAACAGATTTTAACACTGTCTCTGCCACTTCTGATTTCTGAACTCAAAAAAATTAACAATTGTAGTCTACAAAATTTGTGGATGAGTTTTTAGAACAATTAGAGAATACTTCTTTCTAGAAACCTCCATACATATATAAAATCGCGACTTAACATATAAAAATGTGTTGTTAATTTCAAAATGTTTAGTCTTTATGGCAATGGCTAGTTTACCCAGCCAATAAATTAGCTTTATTTGCTTACAGCACATACCTGAATATAATAATGAAATATTGTTTTATTGAAGATGTTTATATGATGCAAACTTTCCAGTAATTTATAATAACCTAATGATTGATATTTCCAATGAAGGGCTTTTAATTGTGCAGTTAGAAGCTGATATTTGGAACACAAGTTCAATTATCATTATTGGTCCACCTCTTTTACAAGGTGTTATTTCTATTTTGCAATCATTAGTTTTGTTATGAAATTTTTAAAAGTTCATTAATTCTGTAAAGGGAATTTAATAAAATATAACCAAATTAGTAAAATAATTATTTTCTTAAAGTTACATACTGTTAGAGAGGATCAAAGTAACATTTTAAAAGGAATTTACCAGCATAAATATTAAATTATTTAATGGCATTTTTATTTAAACTTATTAAAATTATACCTGGCCATTCATGAATATCACAAATACTGTTTATAGATAAATCAAAAGTGGAGTTACTGTGAAAAAGTAACATTCTTATTAATCTCTACTAATTTTCCATAATGAGGAACACAAATTCTCAAGAAAACAGATTTTGAAATTATTTTAATAAAGATAGCTATCAATAATGAAATAATTACTATCAAGCAAGTCTGTTTTAAAAAGAAGTAACAACAAACAAGCAGAAGGAAGGAAAAGGGAAAGAAAAAAGTAAACTAATCCAAAATTACCAACATTTTAACAGACAAAATCAAACCAAACAAAAAAAATCAAATTTAAAAGCAGAAAAGAACTTAGGTTTTACAGACCAGTGATCAAAGTGTGAATGAGTAAATTGTGGTGTGACTAGTGCCACACATTTTTAGGGAAAATAGGAAACGTTGGGTAGACATGTTATTGAACACATTTTAAACATTCACGTCATTTATGGCATGGGTATATGAGTTAAAATAATCAGGTCAATTTAGGAAATAAGAAAAAATTCACACCAAAGCAAAGAAGTTATCAAAATTTAAATAGTAACCTTTCAAGTAGTAGACTATTCAACTGGCATTATTAAGTTATTCAAGAATCTCCACGGCACACACCATAGTGCAAACAGCATTGGCTTTGGAGTTCAAATTTTGGTTCAAATTTACCAACTGTGTTCCCTGACCAAATAACTTCACCCTTTAATAATTGGTTTCATATCTTTAAAATAGTGTAATAAAAACACCTATGATAGTGTTGCTGTGACAACTCATTTAAGTTACTAGCACAGTGCCTAGTACATAGCAGTCAGTTATCTTAACTCAATCCACCCTTTCCCATCATTTATGCCTCTTTGCTTTCCTTTTCCATCACTGCTGATAGAACTAAATGCTTTCCAGTGCTCCAGTAAATGAGAGCAAACCTCTCACAGTCTTCTCTTCCATGTGATCCTAAGATGAGGGATGCCATCTCTTGTGACCAGGAGTGACAAAGCTTTGAATGTAGGCTTGCCAACATTACTGCCATGCTTTGGGTATGCTCATCTATTGCTTGACTTAAAGTAGGATTTGAAACATATTAGTTTCCTTTTGAACTTCTGTGGATGTCTCTGGAATTGCTGGTGGGGCACACACTTTGGCAATTTTTTAACGATGCAATCTCCCAACAGTAGCGTCAGGGGTATGTACCTGTCTAATGGTGTCATTTAAAAGGAGATTAAATTCCCTATTGTCCTTACTCTTTGCTCTGTCATCCTCCACCATGTTTGAAATTTCCACCATTATCCTCTTTCCTTTGATCTCAGGCATCTTTACCAAATGTATGCATGCTGCTTAGATTTTTAACAAGTGGCATGTTTACTCATTATGATGGAAGCTGGGAATATTCTATTTATCCAAAAAGAATAATTCCCAGTAGAGGAGGGGAGAAAGGAAATTTGAGTTTGGATAAAGAAAGGAGAAAAGGAAGAGTTGGAGCATGGGCCACTAAGATAGGTAAACGCTAGGTATAGGACTCCAAAGTTGGAGACAGCTCCTGCATATGGGCATATCTGGACGTTCTCTTGGAAAGCTATCTGCTTCTAGCCCCCTTGGATACTGTTGAACCTAAAGAGAGGGCTCTTTGCTAAGATTCCTTCTTCTTCCCCAGGCCATACTCCCCCCAATACTTATGGACATAGAGTGTGACTGTCTATATCTTTCACGCCAACTTGGAACATCTCTGAAGGGTCGTTCCGTCTTCAGAACGTGCCAGAGGGTCAATTTGGGCTTCCCGTGGTATTTTGTCATGGCTTTGCATCTCTCTTTGCCCTGTTCTGCGTTCCTTTCACGGATGTGGATTGCAAGACCCTCCTTAATAAACCTCTTGCATGCTAATATCTGTTTGAGTCTACTTCCCTGGAAACCCAATCTGCCAAGACTATTTCATAATTCTGCTCAAGGCTGTCCTAAATTTGCCAGAGATATGACTATACTTACAGGTAGGTAAAAGACAGCCCAAGGGGTAACCCACTTATTTAACTAAAATGAAGTAAAACTTAACTTCATGTTATAGCCTTTGACTCTTTCAATTCTTGGAATTTGCATGGTGTACATGAATGTACATGAACATATTTTGCTGCATGATGGCGGCCAATTTATATTATTTTATAAATATTTCACCTCTCCACTTCTTTGATGATTGTCAAGGTTATTTTTAATATACCTTGAAAATAAAAATTTAAATGCAAAAAATCAAACAAAAATTAGCTGCCATTCAATTCTTTGAATGAAATCAGGTGAAATCAAGTTTACCAATTTTATATGAAAATAAAAATAGTGAGAAAAATGGCAAATCAAACTGATTGATGTGTTAGATCAAGTGTGTCCCATGGATACATAAAAGCTAAAGTAAAACCAAAAGGATTTCCAGAGCAGGCAGTCTCTGTGCTGTAACAATTTTCTTTCATGATCCAATTATTTGAACCATACTTGTAGGACCCCACAGATTTTCTCAATCATTGGCTGGAAGCTGGGAAAATGGGTGACTCATTCTCTGTTGCCCTGCTTCCTTCTTCAGGTTGTAACAATCCTTGACAAATTCAGTTAACCAGATGGCAAGTTGTGTCTAAGTATGCCTCCTCGCTCAGGCCACAAAAGCGTGACAGGTGTAAAGGGAATTGGATAATTTTTCTGAAGTGGTTTATGGTTTTATACTAAACAGCTTTTCTTGAAAGCATTACCCACATGGACATAAAGAGGACGAGCATTAAAGACGACCAGGCATTGAAGGTGCCACATTTATTTTCTAAAATACAGAGCGAATAAGGGATCCTACGAGTAATTCTGAAACTTCTGTTTCCACTTACGGTTTGATGAGTACAAACAATGGTAGCAATGAAATTTTGTTGTAGGGCCCGTTGGCTAGCTGCTGAAATTTCTCCTGTGGTTTTGGCTAGGATTAGAATGATTGATAATAGAAATGCATATTTATAGACTCTTTTGTTATCGTGAAGTGCATTGCCCATTTTACAGGTGGGAAAACTGAAGCCCCCAGAAAGGTAAAATATGACAATAAGTGAGGGAGTTAAGTTTTGAAACACAGGGGTTTGAATTCCAGATCAGCAGCTTTCTGTCACTGTACCATCCTGCTTCACTAGCAGTTTTTCTTATATTTATTACTATTAACTAGCAATTAATGTTGACACTGCTATGAGCTTGGGTGAGTTATTCCATTCTGCAGATAAAAGCAAAGAAATCTAGAAATGACCAACTTGAACATATTTTTCCCAAAACTGTATATTTATAAGGAGAGTAAGGCACTCAGTGGAATAATGACCCAACCAACCTCCTGACTACATTTAGAATCATTTTCCTTCTGAAGCAAATTAGGAGAGGTAAAATTCATTAATAATAATAATAAAGACTAAGTTCTTTCAATGAGATCTCTGCCATTATGGAACTATGTGCCACCATATATTTCCTACTTTTTAAATAAATGTGACTTGTGAATATTACTATGCCTATTATATATTTGCTGGATTCCCTCTGACCTGGCTGAATATTTTTATTAGAATCTAGCAACTCTGTAGAAAAGTTTAATCCCCTTGACTAGAGCATGGCAAACTGCTCAATGGCCTGGCAGACACATCATTATAAACCACCTCCTATTCTCTCTAACAGATGGCTTGAGGGAATTGGTATAAGCAAACATTTCTGAAGTGCATAACCTGCCTTAGGCTTTCCTTCAGCACAGCTGAGATGCCTGTGTGACAATCCTGACCTGGCTTTCTACTAGTCATGTGACCTTGGGCAAATAGTTTAACCTATAGCCATAGTTTCTTTCTCATTTTGGTAAGTTTAAATGCATATGAAGCATGTACCACATCTAGGGCAATTCCCCATTATGTGGATGGTAATTATTCTAATAACTCTTCCAATATATTCAGTCTGCTAAAACCAACTAAAGTTAAAAACTAACAATAGAGAGGGCTTTTAAAAACATAACAGAATCAAGGATAAATGAAGGGAACAAAATGTTTAATGCTGTGGTAAGCGCTGAGAATTCACCTTTAGGCAAAACCCTGGATATGGCTGATTGGTATTCAGTATTTTTTCCAAACTCCTTCTATGTACCTTCCTTTTATATCAGGAAGCTGGAAATGAGGCAGCCACGTTTTCCAGACTCCTTTGCTTATGGGGTTCTATATGTGAATTAGGTGCTGCCTATCACATACACGTGTGCAAAATGTTCAAGGCAGAAGTGAAGTGGAGGCTCTCTTCCTATGGATGTTTGGAACTAGGCACCAGAAGCAGTAAGTTGGGTTGCCATCATCAGTGTCCCTGTAGCCACTAGCTGCGATAGGGGCAAGATATGATTGCAGAAAAGGCCTGATCTCTGGATTAAGGTTACAGCAGTATATCCTTGAACTCAAGAGTTCAAGAGTAAAATTCTCCTCCTCCATTCCTTTCACTGATTTTGTGCACACCTAATATCTGGATTCAATCCCTTTCTGCTTCAAATAACTGAGAACATTTCAATTTCTTACATTTTATCCTGGCAGATGAAGTATTTTGTACCAAAACCAATCACAAGTTTCTTTACCCAAGGATATTAATCTGGTATTTATTACCTTACATGGTTGAATTTGAAAGAGGTGATGATATTATTAGAGCATTTTGGAATATTGGTAATTTATGGCTTGCAGTGAAAAAAACGAAGCAGTTGCTGAAATTGTTACCAGAAGTCACCCAGAATGAAATGCCTATTAAAGGCAAAGTTTTGGTGGACAGAGTGATTGCTTCAATAGAATCTTATAATGGGAATAATGAATGTGATAACTGTAGGGTAGATTGGCTGTTTCTGACTAGACTGGAGAGTTTAGAGAAAGAAAACACAAGCTCAGGGTTTTAAATACTTGGCATAAGGCAAGTCAGAGGTCCAGAGAGTACCCATGACTACCTTCCTCAATGTTTTATATATTGTAGCTTCACTGCACTGTTGGCAAACATTTAATATTATTTGTTGCTGAATTGTATTGTGAGTTGAATCACAGCCTAACCAGATATCCTCTGTGAAGTTTAATGTATTTATTGAGAAAGAATGGAATATTGGGTGAATTTAAATGAATCTGGGTATACTGGACCCCCAATCCACTGCATCTCCCTTGCCAGTAGCAATACCTCCTCCATTTTGAATAAAATTGGTCCTATCTTTCTTGGAGTACTCACTCACCTGAAGTGGCTAACACACAAGGCATGACATTTCTCCTCACAGCCTATGTTTACCACCTCAGGGCTACCAGGCCTAGAGTGAGAATTGGCTTCCAGCATGTCAGTAGGGATCAAGTACAAAGTGTGAATCAAGAAAAGGCTAAACATCAAAATTAGGGCAATATTTTGCCATTTTTGATCAGAAGAAGCCTGGGGAATGCATATGGCAATAGATTCTAGGAGAAACACCAGATAGAGAAAATTATAAATAGATTGAGCCAAATTAACCAATATAGGTACACATGCCAAAGTTTGCATTCAGTGTGGTTGCCAAAGCAGGTCAAAATGGTTATAAATCTTCAGATTATTGGACTGGTTGAATGAAACCTGGATTCAATGATGGATCATGATAAATGAAGTTGAGTTACAAGAAATTCCTTGGTATAATGTAGGAGAAGGAATAGCAGATGTAGTGAGATAGAAACATTGGAGTGATTTGTCATGTGAGTCACCCTAGCCTCTAATTATGTCTCCCAAGAGAATGTGAAAAGTATTTCTTTCACCAAGACATTAAACAATACAGTGATTAGAACTCCTCTCTTGGCAACAGATGAAGGTTTAGACACTGCTCTTGCAACAGGCTCCTTGTTTAAGTGAGGACAATGGAATCTTTAAATGAAAGAGGTCAAATGACAACATTAACCACCAGGTACAGAGTGGACATGGTTTTTATAATACGCAGTAAGGGTATGGTGGTAGGAAAATAGTTACACACATTTTCCAAGAGTGGATAATTGCTCACCATGACCTTTTGAATACAATAAATGTTCAGCCACCTAAACTTGTACCTGAATTTGTACAAATGAAAACAACAAGCCTAAAGTTAGCAAGTAGAAACCTGATTTTAATCACCACAATGGGGTGTCACAGCTCCTCATTCAATTCCCCGACTCCAGGTGCAAGTGTGGTAATTTCTGTCACATCTCATTTAGCTTGCTTCTTTGGCCCACAAAGTAGTTAGCTATGATTTGGAGAATGGGAGTAGATTAATATAAGCTTAATCAAGTGGAGACTCCAGTTGCTACTGCTGCAGATGTGGTCTCTACTGGAACAAAGTCAACTCGGCTGCGGCACCTGGTATGTAACTATCAATCGGGATATTCCTATTTTTTTTTATATCAATAAGTAGAGAACATCAAAATGGACTTCTTTCACTTTCATTAACATTTATCATGGTGATATCACAAAGTACTCCCAGGGCCCTTGAATGTCTCGCTATTGTAGAGGATGTCACACAGGCAGGCGTACTATTTAATGGCATCATGTGACATAGCTTCCTGAGCTGTAAGTAAAAGGTATACGTGTCTGCTTGGTATTTCATATGCATGCCGAAAGTTAGGAGAAAATCCCCACAAAAAATCTGGGGAACTGCCACCTTTTTCAAATTTCTTGGAGTTCAGTGGCAGCTCAGCATTTATGGATATTCCATTCATGGTGAGCTTCTTGAAATTTAAAAGTAATATGTTTTACATGTAGATGTGCTGCTTCAATACTTTTACCCAATAACCTCTAAGGCTCTGACTTTTGAGTTTGTTCTGTAACAAGGAGATTCTCCAGTATGTTCAGGCTGTGGTACAAGCTGCTATGCCACTTGGGCCTAATGATTCAGGAAATTCAATGGTGCTGAAAGTGTTTGAGGCAGATGGTCATGACGTTTGGAAACTCTGGTAAGTCCTGATTTGAGATTAACCATGTAGACCTCTGGAGTTTGAAACAAAATCATGTCTTCTTTCTTTTGAGAAACATATCGTCCCTTGATAATACATGGTTGGAGAGGCTAAACGCTTGAGCCCCAAGTGCAATCGTGATCTTCATGAATGGGGCAGTGTTTTGATCAGCTGACCATATATAATTGTTCTTCGGCAGAAGGATGCCTATGATGTCAAGTGGAAATGATATATATATACAATTGTCCAAATGTGCAAGTATGTTGTCCGAGTAGGTGATTCCTCCAAATGGACTTCCTCTTTCTTCATTATCTTTTATTCAACCTATGCCTAATTCCTGGAAAAACTTTAGGGAAGATAAATTTTCAAAATGGGCAGACCTTCTAGTCGTACATGTAATTGCCCACTTTCCTTGGAAGCAAAGATTGTCATAGCTATGGATTCAATTTGGAGGGTTGATAATAAGGAGGGAGATATAGGGAAGATGTATGGGGGAGGACCTTTCAGAACTGGCAGAACCTATAAAGTTATTCTTGACCTATGTGATTTCTCTTCAGAGGACATCCTTAGCATAGGAAGCTCTCAATAACAGGTCAATAAGATGACCTATGATGTGGATGGCAGTCAGTCTCTTTCCCAGCCATCCCTCTGTACTTTCTCACTGGGTTCATGGATAAAGTGTTTGTTAAAGTAAGGATGTAGGCTAAAAATATTTTTCAACAAGATGGCTTATTTGGTACAGCCAATGCTGAATACCTAAACTGCCAAACATAGAGACAAATGCTGTGACTCATATTGCACTATTACAGGTGGGCCATTCATCTATCTGATGGCAGGTGATGATACTGGATTCCTTCCATTATGTAGAAGGCAAATATTCATCACAATTGGACTAGGCAATGATTTCGTATATGGATTTGACTTCCTTGTGACCATATTTCTACATTTGTGAACTAAATGAGACATCATCCTGGTTATACATATAACATTGCTTCTGATCAGTGGAATTGTTTTTAACACAAGAATTGAGAAAATGATCTCAAGCCCATAGGATTAATTTATGTTACCATGTGTCCCAAACTGCCTGAAGCAACTGGCCTTTCAAAACAGTGTAATGGAGTATCAAAAACTCAGTTATGGCACCACCTGGGAGAAGAGGCTCTTGGAGATTGTAGGTGCTGTCCTTCTGAATATGATATATAATCGGGATTAGTGACTAATACATGGTGCTGTTTGTCCATAGTTAAATGTCATGTGGGAAATGACTTTAAGCTATTCCAGAGGTCATTGAACAGAGAGGTCCACTGACCAAACTAAGATGGTGAAATTGGATAACTTATTGAATTAATTTGAAACAAACCATGAGAAGAAAGGAGAGGAGAGAAATGAGGTAGGTGAACATTCTTAGAATATAGTGCAAACTACTTGAATCTTGACTTACACATATTTATGGATCCTGTCTCTCTGCTGCATTGGTCTTTTCCTCTGATGGTATAGGTATGAATACCAGAGCTGAGGTTTTAGCAAGGGGCCCTGAGAAATGGAAGTTGTCAAAATTTAGATGGAAGACTATAAACCACAAGAGCAAAGGCCCTCAGTAATGAGGATTTGTTCCACTCTACCGAGCAAAGGATCCTGCTCAGTCATAGTCATAATGCTGGTTGAAGCCAAAGTGACATGGAATGGGAAGAGGATAAAAGAAGATGTCATGAACAAAAACTGTGACCTTGTAACCTTTTGCAGATTAAGAAATTCATAATCACTCCTGTTTTTTTTCTTCCTTTGATATATATATATATGTATCATGATACACATATATAAACTGACTTTTTCCCTACAATTTTATATAAATATGATAAATTTATAATTTAGTCCTCAAATTACAGAATATCACTTTGGGATTATGAATGGAATGGAAAGATGATGACTAACAAAATTTGGGGAAAATGTAAGCCTATTACTATTTGTATAAGGGATAATTTTGATATATTGGGCAGATGCCTATATATATATATTTTTTTTTCCTTTTTTTTTTCTCTTGAAGTTTAATTTACGGATCATGAGTAGACAGAGTATATTATGCTGGATACAGTGAATTCACACTAGGCATTCATTCCTACATTCTTCTGAGTGCTATGCGGTACTAAAGAAGATGTAAGCCTAAACATGAATTTCCCAGACATCCTGTTGCTGTTTGAATTTGCAGCAAATTCCCTGAAACATGAGTGTTCAGAAGAGGTGGACATCATGTTGGGGGTAATGGCAGTGCAGTGCACTGTGTTTTCCTAATTCCCAGAAAGCAATCATTCGGATGTCGTCTTAGTTCCCTAGCTGCCGTAGCAAAGTACCACAACTGGTTGGCATAAAATAACAGATATTTATTGTCTCACAATTCTGGAGGACCAAAGTCTGAGATTAAAGTAACCACATGGCCATGTCTTCTATAAAGTCTGTAGGGAAGAAATTATTCTGTGTGTGTCTCTTGGGCTTCTGGTGATGATTGGAAATTCTTGGTGTCCAAGAATTCTTGGTGGCAGCATAACTCCATCTCTTCCTTTGTCATGCCACTGCCTTCCCTGAGTCTCTGTCTGTGGCTCTTTTCCCTTCTTATAAGGACACCAGTCACATTTTAAGGATAAAGGGCACAACCTACTCCAGTATGACTTCATTTCAACCTAACTCCTTTTACAATGACCCTACTTCCAAATAAAGCCTCATGCTGAGGTCCTGGAGATTAAGACATAATCTTAATATTATGATTAACATATTTTGGGGGGAGCACAAGTCAACCCATAACAGGTGTGTTCTTGAACTTAATGTTTCTATTGGCAATCCCCTTTCTCCCTGTCCTTCATTTCTTCATATAATTGTGCAAAATACCTATTTTCCTCTTTTACCTAAATATCCAGGATGGATTTTACTTCTTGAACAAAAACAGGATCCTGTCTTCTGACTAGATATGATAAGGAATTCTGTCTGTCCCTTTATCTGCACTCAGAATGATACAGAGGATAACCAACTCCAAGTAGTCATTCATCTGTACAATTATGTGTTTAATGCCTGTCTCCCATTAAATTATAAGAACAATGAAAGCAGGAGCCACATTTGTTTTGTACAGAATGTAGCACAATTCGTGGCACGTAACAGGACCCAAATTAAAAATATTTGAGTGAATAGATTTTAAACTGTGAGTTAGCAGGCTCAGAATTTGTCTTTTTCTTTCTTTAATAACTTTTTTTTTTCTAATTTTATTTTATTTTATTTTATTTTTTAACTTTATTTTATACATTTAATAATTGAAAACATAATTAAAAACTAAAAAGTACACAGATGAATAAATATATACATTTCTCAATTAAATGTAATGGATACATGTAAATTTTTTTTTTTTTTTGAATCAAACAATATATTACACAATATATTTGGTTTACTTCCCTTTATCTCTCAGCACCTAGGTATAATATTTTGCCCACAGGCAGTGCTCAGTAACTGATGTGGACAGAAACTCCATATCTCTGGGGGAGTTCTGAAACATTCCCTGTCAAAATGACCATTACCTCAGTGAGGCTTAAGATTTCCCTGAAATTTGGCAGCAGAATCATAAATGTAAAAGTATGCATTTGGAAATAACTTGAGAATCTGTAAATTTACAAATTATTAACTTTCTGTTCTACAGTTTCTTCTTGAGAGCCCCAATGTATTTATTTTGGGTAACAATTTACTTGAGCAGAAATTGTTTGACCCAAATTTTGCTGATTTAATAGCTCTTTGAAAGAAGTAGCCTGAAGCAGATTAAAAAAAGGCCTGTTGCAGATGCTATCATCCTATTAACCATCGGTCTTTTGTTCTTTGTGCTTTAATAATTTGAAAAACAAGAGGATAATCAGGAATCAAGAAATATATGTGTGTGTAGAGGCAGAACTTAATTCAAATATGTGCAAAGATGTTTTGTCAGATCAACTTCTTAACCACATTTATCAGTGGCACAAAATATATTGAATTAAGTTTCTGAGTAATGTGCAAGGATGATGTCAGATTTACCCCAACAAATGAAAAGCTCAGAATCAAAACCAGAAGTTTGTTTTTATCATACTAGTTTTGGGCAAAGGATTTTAAGAAAAATTATTTCATATGGAAATTTACAATATTTTTCGCTCCTCCCTCTTTATGAAATTTAATAAAATTTGTATCATTACATTTTTTTGTGTGTCTACTATGAGTTCTTTATTTTTGCTTAAGATGTGTCAATAATTTCAAAGAAAAAAGCATGCTTTGGGCAAAGGCAATACATCACTTTTCTTTTTTTGATGTAAACTTTAAATGCATTTGGATTCTTTTTTTATGTTTTGAAGAAGAATATAGCATTTCTGTCTTAGCTGATTATATAGTTTATTGCTTTAGTATTTCATTTTTTTCTTTATTTCATTTTTATTAGGAAACATTTTAAGCATACAAAGAAGTAAAGAAAGTAGAATAATAAGAGAAACACTCTTAACCAGATTTGTCTATTCTTATTATTCTAAATTTGCTTCAAATCTTTTATTTATTGAAAAACATCACAAACGTAGTTGAAGACCTGTGTTCTTCTCACTCCAAAATCCTCTTTCATTCCTCAACTACCATACAGAATTTCCTTGTTTATTATTCCCATGAATCCACTTAAAATATTTACCTCGTGCATATGTGTCCATAAGCAGCACATAGTGTTAGTTTGCATGTTCTTAGATTTCTATATAAAGAGCTTCAAACTCAACAAATCATTCTTCAACTTGCTTTTATGTGCTTAATATTGTGTTTTAGAAATATACCCATGTCGCTTTAATTCATTCAATTTCAATGTATTAAAAGTCTTTTATTGTATAAATATATCATTGTATGAATATATATTTTAATTTTACTTTTCATTTGATGAGCACTTCTGTTGTTTTACATTTTACATTATCATAAACTATACTTCAAGGAGCATTTTTGTAATGTCTCCTTCTGTCATATATGAGAGTTCCTTTAGCATATATAGCTAGAATTTGTATCTCTAGGTTGAATATTCAAATTTCAGTTTCAGCTTTGCTAGATATTGCCTAACTGCTCTCCTAAGTGTTTATACCAATTTTCATTACCACCATTATTATATCTTTATTTCCCATTGCAAAACAGTCTTCAGCAATATCAAACATATTTTTAATAATCCTTTGTTGTGCCTCATGTTTATAGACTATTTTACTTCAATTTGTATTTCCCTGTTTCCTGTTGTGTTTGATATTTTTTTCATGTATTCATTATCTGTTCATAAATTTTGTTCATTTTTTTCCTTATTACTTCAACTTTTTATGTTTGCTGGATATTAAATATTAGTTGGCTACATTCTCCGCATTATTTTTTTAAATTTTGTTTCTTTCTAATAAAATCCTTTAAGGGTATACATTCCCCTCTAAGTAATAATTTAGCTGCCTCCCAAAGTTTTATTATGTAATTTTAAATAGATATTCAGCTCTAAAACTTTTGTGATTTGATTGATATATAGTCTCTGATCAATAGGTTATTTAGGAGTTTGCCTCTAAATTTCAAATTTTTAACAGATATCTTTACTTATTCTTAATTTATTTTCCTTTAATTCAGAGTACATGACTTGAAGGCTAGCAATTCTTTGGTATTTGTTGTGATTTGTTTTATGGCCTACTAATTTGGTCAATTGCTTGAAAAGACTGTTTTTTCCTAATTGTTGCTTACAGAATTCTATGGAACTCGATTAGAGCAAACTAACTGTGCTTCAATTGATCTCTTATCACTTCTTTGGGCATGATCCTTGTTTTATCAATTATTAAGTTAATGTGTTAATTGCTTGTGCATATGTAAATTTCTATCAATTTTTGTTACTTATCATTTGAGTCCATCTATGTTATTATATGTGCAGACTTTAGAACACTTACACATTTTCTGTGAGGTATTCCTTTTATAATTATATGGTGAGCCAATTGATTACTCAAGGAAATATTTTGCTTTCTTGCCTTAAAGTCTATTTTGAGTGTTGTGTGAAGCTGGTTATTATACCAGCTTTCTTTTGGCTGATATCTTCTCGTTATTTTCTTTCTCTTATTTTTAGCTTTTCTATATCCTTATGTTTAACTGTGTCTCTTATGAAATGTTTTCTTCCTCAACTGATTTAGAAGATACATATTCTATTTCTATTCCTTCTAGTAGTTTTCTGACAATCTCAGCATGCATATTGACTTAAAGCTTAATACTTTCACTTTCCTCCTGAACAATTAAAGGAATTTCAAACACATTATTGGCAATCATTACCTGCCTACTTCCATATGTCTCCCACTAGGGCTGGGAGCTCAAAAATAAAACAAAAAACACTTCTGTATTATATATGGGAATTACAGCAATACTATGAACATAATCCAGACCAAATAATTCACATTAATGCAGCTCTTAGCAAGGAAGTCAGTGAGCAAAGAAAAACAAATATTCTGTAAACATGAGGCACAACAAGGTATTATTAAAAATATGCTTGTTGTTGCTGAAGATTCTTTTATAAATATATTATTTAAAGTCAATTAGAATTCTGTTTTTAATGATATGTTACTTAAGTCAGGTGATGTTTTAATAATTTGAGTTGATAAATTATTGGAGAATATTCAAACAGAGCCCTGTATGCTGCTCTGATTTGCTGTAACATCTGTACTGGAGAGCACATTTTTTCAAATTGTTTGGGGAAAAACTTCTATTTCTTGACTTGCTTCCTTCCCATTGAGGACTATCCAAGATACCAAGTTTTCTTTTAGAAGCAGTTTGCATTTTCTACCTTGAAGTGGGTTTTATTATTTGTTGCTGCAGAAGATTCTTTTTGAGAATTTTTTTCTTGTAATGTTCATTTGATTAAGTAAAAAAAAAAAAATCTTTATTTTTAGAGAAAAAGTCTCCTAATAATTTTATAATTTTTGTTTAAAATGAAGAGGAGACCATGACTTTCATTAAGCTACAATTTAAATATCTTCTTCGTCTATCAGTGAACCAGTTGCAGAATTTGAATATTTGGCTTCTTGTTCATGTTCTCTGCAAATCTTCCCAACTGTTTTTTTTTTTTAACAAATCAATTGTATTGTTACATCTTAATAAGGCGTAAATCCATCCAAAGAGTATGATCAATGGTATTCGGTGTAATCACATTTTTGTGCATTCATCACCCCAATCATTCCCAAAGCACTTTCATTGTTCCCATAATAATAATAAACAAATAAACAAACAAAACTCATCACCGCTCAATCTCTCTATGCCCCGCCTGCTGTATATAGCTGTTATTCTTTTTCCTTCTCTCTAGTATATTTGTATTTATATATTTTAAAAAACAGTTTTACAGATGCAGCATACCCCATCTTCGTGTTTTACATGAGGTTTTATATCTTATATAGTCCCATGTTACAGTTTTTAGCTTTCCTTCTGAGTCGACTACTTTTTGGCCATTAGTCAAGGTAATAGCACCCTAAAGACCATTTTATTCTGAAGCTGGGGAACTTTTATCTCTTTGATTTGGTCTGTTTGGAGAATGTCATATTCCATGCTGTGAATGGACGCTGCCTTTAACCACATGAGAACAATTAGGAGAAAGTCAGCTGGTATGCAATGGCTGGGCTAATGGCCATTACCGGTAAGAAGACACAGCAAATTAGTCCCAGACTTCTTCAGTGATACATCTGAACTCAGAACACATTTTCTTTTTTTAAAAAATTTTCAATTTGTGATCTGTTTGAGGACTTGCATAGATAAGCTGAAGATACTTCCCAAGTCAGAGAATACTATTGGAATGTTTTAAGCAAAGTTGCAACCCTACCCAGACAACTTTTGCTATGGAACAGAATTAATTTGGAAAGTTACCAAATTAGATGACAAATCTTCTGGTGGCATCTGTGGAGTGCCATTTGGCTAGTCAAACCTGGGTGAAGAATATCCAGAGATTCTATGTTTCCTCACTAAGGATGTTCCATTAAATCATTTAAACCAAACCTCCAGGCAAGAGATCTCTAGAAGCTCAATTTAATTGCATCCTTTGGAGATTTAAGAAAACCTCTAGCAAAGCAAAAAATGCTTCTGCTAGGAGACCTATTAGTATTCTCCACAGTGTTACTCAAACTAGCTGCCTTTTCCTGGAAGCACATGAAAGAGACTCAGATCCGAGTATACTATGTTCCCCTCACCAAAGCCACCTTGAAGAGAGCCTGCCCTGAGACACGGAGACGTGGACTTTTTTAAGAGCTCAGCCACAGAGTTACTTTGATTGAGTCACTTAACCTCTGTGCTCTTCTATGCTCCATTGCTGGCCTGCATTGCAGGGGTATTCTGAGGATAAGTCAATATGTATGAACCCTTCTCTGTGTGTTGCTATTAGAGAGACCTAAGGACTGAGTTGAGTAGCAGGCTTTCTAAGAAAGGAATGAGGCAAACATGGAAATAATGCTGACTTTTTCTTTTCAGTAGAAGTATAAAGAAACTGTACCTTTTATTGCCTTTCTTGATACTAATAGCACATGGTTCTAAAGTAATATCTCTCATCTCAATTTAAGTCAATGTTTTTTGTATTTACTGGGCTAGTATCATTTATTATCTTGGTTTTCAAAGTCATTTGATCAAAATCAGAATGATTTCACTTAATACAAGGGACATTGGGATAAAAACTGGTAAATATATATATACCCTAGCATTTATGTCTGTGTCACACATTGTCCTGTTGAGTTTCTGGTGGAATGATAGCTATGAAGGGAATGACTTTTTGCTTTGTGATCTCTCTACCAATATTAGCTGGGATTTGAGACAATTAAGAAAATGCTATAATGTTAATTTGTAAATAACTTTCTCTATGTATTTGCAATGTATACTTACTAAATCCTGAAAAAAATCCCACATAAAATACAAAATAAAAATTAGCATAGTCCCACTAATAGGATGCTGTCACTATTTTCATATTTATGTGTATTATTTAAAAAAAATAAAGTTGAGATAATCCATTGAAACAGATTTGAATCTTACTTTAGCAATTCATATTTATAAAACATTTTTTTCAAACATAGCCTTCCATCTTAATGATATACCAAGATTTGTTTAATCAGTGGTCCCATGATGGATATTTAGATTATTTTCTCTTTTTTCAGTATTTTTATTTTCAGCATAAGGCAATATTGTACATCTTTCTGCTTGTATGCTTGGAATGACTGAGACATTTGTACAAAGGTATGAATATTTTAAGCTTTTATTTCATATCACAGTCTTTTAATCAAATTTTGTACTAATGTACAGATTAATTTATAATACATAAAAACATCAATATTACTATTTTCTTGACATCACATTGTTAATTTAACTAAGTCGGAAACCTAGCCAATGATGTCTTCTTGGTAAAATCATAAAACAGACTTCAACCAGATGTTGAAATAACAGCTGGCTATTAACAGCAGTTAAATGCAAATTGAAGAAGTTTCTTTAAACTCAATCCTGAAAGCTCTTTCTCAACATTTGAAAAGCTTTGGGCAACAGAAGAAGAAAGAATGCATTAATTTGAACCTAGGGGTCCATATGCTGTCTACAAATCAGACCTATTAACTTTGCTTACCTTATGGTTTGGTATCACGTGGAAACCATCTTTACAGCCAAGGAGAGATAAAAGTGTACATTAAAAATACATTACACCTTATCTCACGGAAGCAGGTGAAAACGCTTTCATTCTTTAAGCAGACTGACTGTACCTTTTTGTTCATGTGTTGACTGGGGACTCAACACAAACCCCAGCCACATGCAGTGTGAGCATCTTGTTCCACGTGCAGTGTCTGCCACCTGCTTGGGCTTAATGAAGCTCTTGCTTCTCTGCCCCTGAAACTTGACTATTGGAATTTAATTACATGGCCACATGATTAAATCAAAGAGATTGAAAGGTTAAAGCTAATGTCCCTAGGGGTGAAGCAGGCTCCAAGCTCCTGAAACAGCTGGCATTGGGGAAGCACGCTCCCCTCCTGGACATCAGGAGACAAGAGGTAATGAACCCTTCTAGGAGTGATTCTGACTTCGTTTTATTATATATGGTCCTGATTGAGTAGGGGAGCCTTTGGGGGGGGAGGGGGGCTAAATACCAAAAAGCCCAAACAACCTTATTAAACCTGATTTAGCTTTTGAATCCTTTAAAAATTTTTGGAGTAATTTTGAGAGCCTGGAAAATGTAGACATATTGTCAGAAAGTTGCTCAGGAGGCAGAGAGGAAGCTGGGATTCATTTTCAATAGATTAGTTGTCTCTTTCGTACCTCACACAATTCAGTGTAGCATCAAGATAGATAATCCTGATGGACTTTGACATTGACAGTGAAATTCGGAATTCTTTTCAGAAGAACCATTAGAAGTCAGGGAGTGAGGAGAGAGATAGATTGCAAAAGGTCTCAGCTTTCCTGTGTAATGCAGCACAGAGCTTTCTGGAGACTAAGATTTGTACCAGGGAGCAAAGCCTCACTCTACTATATTTTTGGCATTGGTAAATTACTTAACTTCTCCTTGATGCAATTTCCTCATCTGTAAAATGGACAAATAATAATACTTTATACAACTATTAATCCAAATTAAACTAGCTAGTCATATTAGATGTTTAGAATAGAGCCTTTGTAAAGATGAGTGCTTATTGCTATTAATCAGATAAGGGAAACTTCTGATTTCTTTTTCATTTGATTCTTTAAATGCTTATAAAATACTCATTTCAGAGAGGTCTGTATGGTACTACTTGGGTCTTCAATAGGCTCTTCTCTACATGCACAGTGTATGCTGTGGGAATTTGAATTATCACAAAGATTTATTGCTGTATCACATGACCACCTGGTTACAACTGTGGCATTTTCAGCATCATTTTGGTGATGAAAACCTATCTTAGCCAGGAGGGGAGGGATAGAGAAATATGCTGTGTTAGCCATTTCACTTCCAAGTCTTCAGTAGCAATCACACCTCTCCACTTGACTCAGCTCCTTGTACCTTCTTTGACTTAGCTTCCTCTGATGCTGTCACTGTGAACCATTCAGCACTTGTTACTTTTGTTTATTAAAAGCTTATTCACAAAGGACAGGGAGATTTGCTGTTTGGACCTGGGAAGCTGATGTGTTTGCCAACACAACCGCTACTCTCAGAGATTAAGGAGAGAGAGGAGGTCTGATGTGCAAATCAACTGTTCCTGTGACCACTGAGATCAAAGGAAAAATAGACTTTAAATGCAAAATGACACAGTCAATGCTGACTTAGGTGTGAATTTTCAATGGTGAGGCATGGTGAATATTGTAAACCTCAATTCATTTTCTCATCTGTTAAAAAAAATGCCACTTGATCTTTTAGTGAGAATGTAGCTTGCCTTTATTTCCAGCTAGAATGTGGAGTGGTGCTGCCTTGTCTGAACTCAGGTCTTTGCAAACTCAAAGGCCTCATTTTCGACTGTAATGCTGTATTGCACTGAGTAGAGCAATACAAGGGCCATGATAATAATTATGCCAACATTTATTGACCTATTTCTAAGGGCCACGTAGCAAGTAAAGTGCTTTACATGTATCCTTACATCAAAACTACAATGAGGTAAATGTGATATTACCTTGATTTTACAGATGAAGAGACTGAGGTTTGGGGTCAGACTCAGACTTAGAACCTGTGATTCAAAGCCCATCCTCTTCTCAAACACATCAGGTTAAGAGATAAATGATTATATCCTGACTGTCTAGGATTTGGGAGAAAAACAGCTAAATGTGAATACTCACTAAGTAGCAATACAGTATGGTGGAAAGAGTTTTGGTGTAAGGACCTGAAAAAGCAAATTCTAAGCTAGATATGCCACAGCTCTCTGTATCAACCTGTATAAACTAGTTAAGCTCTTTGTAAAATGAGGGATTTCAATTGGCAATTATTACATGCCCCTGCCACACGAAAGCTCCTAATTTAAGAGCCAAATTATTACAACAGATCATAAAAACTAGGGTGATTAAAAGGAAAGAAACCTCTTTCGGAGACATGTGGATGACACCTGATGCTCCCACGTCATCAGTTTTCTTTCATTTTTGGACTAGGTTGGTTGCTTTTTAAAAGAACTTTGGCAAGTGGCCTTCAATGACTTTCTAAACATCGAAACCAAGACATGGACTTCTTAGTCGGTGTTTTCTTGACTTCCCTGTAGCATTCAGAATCTGCTTTATTTTTAGTATTTTTAGATTTTACTGTTCATATATCAGTTAAATGATTTCTGTTTTGTCTGTGCCTTTGCCCCCTTTGAAAGTCTGGTGAAAGTTATGGAATCATTCACTGGAAAGTCACAGTCATTCGTATAAACACATTTCTACATATGGTCTCAGGTGTGACACAAAGTGCCAGATATTGCAAGGTGCTCAAGAAAAATGAGACTAAGTGAAATCCTTTGAATTTGACAAGTTGAAGGATTTTGTAAATTTCAACTGTTAAAGAGTAGATAAAAGTCAGATTACATGTGATTTGAGGAAAGAATTTGAGGCACAATGTATTGGAGATAGAATTGGAAACAGAATTATACAAACAATGTTAAGTCTAGGTAAAAATAATAATCTTTTTCAACACCTTTATTTTACAAAACTGCAAATCGTCCACAGCAATAAGAAATGGACTTTGGTATTGTGAAAAGATTTGACTAATTTCTCTTTACTGTTCACTTATATTTCCCTGTCATCAGGCCATGGGCAGAGAGATTATAACAGGATTTGTGACTTAGATGTATTTAAAATGATTTTAAAAATAGTATATGTATAGGATTTCCATTCCTTTCACATTTCAATGGAGTCACAGCATCATATGATCCAAAGAGGGGAGTCTTGCAATCTTATGAATGAATGTTGAAATTTTTGGAACATGAGGAGAATGCCATGGGTAGGGACCTGAGCCTCCATTAGGGATTCTCATTTCTCACTCATTTCAAATCCAGTTATAAAGTCCAGTGAAATTGCCACGTTTATTGCTATATCAGCTTGGGGAAAATAATACTGCTGTCACCTTCTCCTTCCATTGCTTCTGTCCATCTATGAATTTGTAAGGGCAATGGGGGACCAGATGACTTAGCACTAACTTACTGTGTAGGTACCGGAAAGAAAAAGATAAGAAGGTAAGCAGGATGATAAATGACTTAGATGACACAGTACTGACTACTGCATCTCTCTTCTAGCCCGATTCAGAGATTACCACCTCTACTCTTTCCTTTTACCATTTGTCTGCCAGTACCAGGGAAAAGCAGAATCTAGTGTTGGAAGCATGAATGTTGTTCTAATCACTGAATGAATAACTAGGGGCAAGTTGCTTAATGAGTCTGACTCTCATGTCCTCATCATTTGCAAATTGGTGGGTTTAGAAAAATTTGTAAAGGTCTCAGTATAATTCCTAGCACATAACAGGTATGAAACAATAATAATTTTTCATGGATTATGTATCAGAACATTTCACTTAGGAAAATCTCTGCTGATGGTTCAAAGCAAAAAAAAAAAAAAATCATTATACAAATGATTATGCAAATCAAAGTGTAACATTCAATGTTATACTTTGAAAAATTAATGAAACATATTCCCGTTGTGTCTCCACCAGTGTTATGATAAGCTCAAGTTTATATGTTGGGCCCCATCAGTGCCAAAATCTGCATAACTTATATGCTAGTTTGAAGCTGTATGTACCCCAGAATAGCATGTTCTTAAACGATCCCAGCAAATAAGACCTTTTGATGGGGTTATTTCAGTTAAGGTGTGGCCCAGCCCAATCCAGATGGGTCTTAGTCCTTTTGCTGGAGTCCATATGACAAGTTCAGGACCAAAGATGGCCAGCAGCCAGCCCAAGAATGCCACAGTCTTTGAGAAGAAATCATCACTTTGATGACACCTTGATGTATACTTTTTCCCAGCCTCAAACTGTGAGTGAATAAATTCACATTGTTTAATCTGACCCAATTCATGTTATTTGCTTGAGCATCCTAGGAAACTAAAACACTTTTTAGTTAAATTCCAACTTTTATAATCATAGATTCATTGGTGTTCAGAATTTGAGCAAGACCAAATTTGCCTGATTCTGTATATGAACCAGGTTTTCTTCAAGACTTATTTTTCATAATCAAATTCTGCTCCAAAGGAAACAGAGAAAGGAGTAAGAGGCTGTAGCCACACAATTCCAGGGCAAACCAAATGGATAAGAAAAACTCAATCTGATTATGAAGTCAGATAGAGTCTACTGAGCATTTTTGTGCCCCAAACCTGATTACTGTAGTTAAAATGGGTCAAATCCCCTTTTCCAACCTATCTGAGTAATGAAGGTAAACATTCATCCTGAAGTTTTGTGTTTTTCATTTCTTTAGCATCTGCAGGTAAAGATGCTGACAGAATAATTTGCTTGTTTTTTCATTCTTGAATAGGGATATGAGATCAAGTCCCATAAGCAGAGAGGGGAACCAGGGCAAAGGGGGGCGATGCCCCGGGCAGGAAGTGTGTTAAGGTTACTCTCTGACTCTCCCCAACACTTATCTAGAAATATAACAATATCATCCCTAGATATTATGTACACACAACCTCTTCACCTTTGCTTATCCCCCATGTCTGCCTCCAACAGACCTTGAAAAGAATGTGCCAGCCACTTTGAAATCTGACCATTCCCATGAAAAAAGTCAGAGGTACATTGGTTTCTATGACCCAGCCCATTCTCAACAGGCTTTCTGAGCATGGCAGGAAACAGAGGTCAACATCTTTCACAGATGTTTCTGTTGGTTTAATTAATTAATTAATTAATTTATTTATTTTTTATTGTGGGTAAAAATCAAAATTTTCACAATACATACCAACATTTGCAAAATGATATATAAATATATATGCATATATGTGCATTTGCTTACAAAAATGTTATTTATGTATATATATAAATATATTTTAAGAGATGCTTAGATACCCAAAATATTACATGGGACCCACTGGGATTCCCATGTTGCCCACCTCCCACACCTCCCACCACATCCCACACAAACATCTCCCACAAGTGTGGCCCACCACCCTCAATGGACTTACACATCCACCATCACCCATATGGACATAATCTATGGTAAAGGAATAGAGTGTGGTTCCATGTTGGGGGATGGGGAAGATGAGTGGTGGTGTTCCTGGGTTTGATGGTTTAATTTTTAACAACTGACTATTTGACCCATCACACAAGATCTACTTACAGTGACTATCAAATAGTAATACATTTAATTTAGTAAGAGCTTTTGTTGCCTATTTCTGGTTACCAGTGATACACATTCAACTCCATGCCCTCTCTCTTTTCCTTATAGGGCCTTTATTTAGACAAGTAGGGGTTTTCTTTCATTCTTTTCTTTTCTTTTTCCTCTTGGCAGTAGGAAGAGTTGTTATATCCAGAGTGCCAAGGTTTCAGTTCTAATTTATCATTTGGTGATGGTATCATGACTCATTTTTTAAAAGAGAAAATTGCACTGTTGCCCACAGGCCATAGAAATGTCAAAACTACTAAAGAGTTTGATCCTTCTGATAGTTTGAAAAAGCTCTCTGAAAATCCCATGGATGAAACAAAAGAGCAGGAGAGGGAGACGAGAGAGGATGGGAAAAAGCAACAGCAGTATTCATTTCCCCCAAACTGATGTAGCAATCAACTTTGCAATTACCGAGATCCATTTCACTGGACTTTATAACTGGAAATGAAATGAGTGAGAAATGAGACTCTCTAATGAAGGCTCAGGTCCCCACCCATTGCGTTATCATCACATTCCACCAATTTCGACATTCATTTGCCAGCTTTGTAATTTGCAGCTTATTTTCTCACAGCTCACCAAGCGATTCACATTCATTTACATTATTGCCGCTTAACATGCAGACAAGGAGAAATATGGTTTCAGATCTGATGGGCTCGGCATTTTTTTGTCTAGTTGAGTTTGTTTTGCTGCCTCAAACAAATGTCTCTGGAGTGCCATTTAATTTAGCATGTCAAACTGCTTCCTTCAAAGGCAAGTTGGAAATGCATTGTATATACGATAGAAACAAAAAAATGAACAGAGTGGGGGAGGGGTGCTTAAAGGAAGAATGATGAAGGCACAAGCAGGGTTGCTTATCAGCTCAAATGCTATTTCCAATCTTGTTCAAGGAACAACTGGACTCCTGAATTGAAATAAACTGAGGAGAGGTACAGAGGTGTTTCAAAACCATGAACTTCAAAAATCATTTCTCATTTAGCATTTCTTCTTTCTCTGCTTTTTATTGTTATTGCTTCTTTTTACCTTTAACTTGGTAGTGGCAGCTTAATATTGTGAAGAACATACAGATCTGCCAGAGGTTCCTGACTCCAGGAGCTCCCATTGTTTCTAAGACACAATGAACAGGTCTCGGGCAGTGACCCTCACATCAAAGCACTTAATAAATGTTCTTTAAAAATGGAATCTGGGGAAGCGGATGTAGCTCAAGTGGTTGAGCACCTGCTTCTCATGTACAAGGCCCCGGGTTCTATCCCTGATACCTCCTGAAAAAAAAGAAAGAAAGAAATGGAATCTGCATGGACTTCTGAAAAGGAGTAGAATTTGATATGAAACCATGGGCAAACAGAAAATTTTTCCTCACCAGTACCAAAATCCAAAAAGCTATATTAATAGAAAGTTCTTTTGTCGTTCAATTGGGAGCAAAACCTGCCCTCAATTATCTTGAGACTAGTTATAGTCTTTATTTATCCCCCTTAGTAGGAAGTTTGTCTATTTTGTTGCAGAAATATTAATGTGTTTGATTATGAAGTACTACCCCAGACACCAATGAATCTAATATTTAGCCTATGTACATAATTACTCTTCTAAAATTCTAAATATTCTGAATTTCGGAGCTATCTTGTCTCAAGAGATTCTGAAAGGGCTTGTGAGCCTGCAATGCCAGTAGCAGCTAACAGCTATCAATGGTGTAACACAGTTTCTAAAGACTTTTCTTGCATATTATCTCACTTGAACCACACCAAAGATGTTTGTAATGTGTGTTATTTCCACTTGACAAATAAAAACTCTAAGGATTAAAGTGGTAAAGTGGCTTTCCAAAAGGTGGTGTGTCAGAATGAAGAGGTTAGGTTCTATATATTTTGGTTCCAAATTCAAGTGGAGAATATGGCTTCTGCTTGCCAAGTACACAGGAGATTTCCTAAATTAATTTGACCCCCATGCAAAGTTTAACCAAAACTCTGTCTAGGTGCCACTAGAATAACTAGGCAATTCACTGAAATAGAGTCAATCCCTGCCAGGAACCCCATGGGAATGACTGGCACTTGCTAATGGAACTTACGAAGTTGTGTACTACTAAAAACCTGGAAACTTGAAGTGGAGAAGAAGGAGTGGATGCAACCAACAGGACTGCTGATCTAGCCTGCTCTAGACTTCTCTTTCATGAAGCTCTCACTAACAAACATAGAGAAGAGGCCTATCAGTTTAATAAGATTTCAGGGAGGCAGGGAAAGGCTTCTCTCCCTTTCCGCTGATCCTTCTCTACCTGTCATCTCACTGATGCATGCTTTAAGATTTAACTAAAATCTTATTCCCTATCAAGGGGCTGATATCCATGTCAAGATGGATGTATTAAGACTTTTCCACCATGTACACCTCAGTGCAAACAGCATTTTTAGATCCCTGTCTGAGAGCATAGGGTCTCGGAATTTGAGTGCCAGACTGCCTGCAAATATTTTATGGATACAAAACTCCAAGTATCTTCATATGTGATGTTGTTTTGTAATTTTGTGTTCTTGGGGGGAAGTGATGTTAACCACTTTGAGCCAGAATTTTCTGTTTCTGGGGGAAATCATAAATTGTGCCAACCTCCCAATTTTCTAAAGCTCAGGCCTGCTGGCAAACATTTTGAGGGTTAAGAACTCATTGTCCACCTGTCATTTGGGTGGCTGCCATTGGAGGGTAGCTATGGTGAGTGGTTGGTTGTCTAGATAATTCCGAGCTTATTTACCCTGGAAATTCCTTTTGGAAGTTGAGAAGAGATTCTGTAAGCCAGGAGAACCATGATTGTGCGTGACTTAGACCCTGATGAGTTGGCATTTGGAATGACTCTGAAGCATCTCCTGCCTCTTCACTGCTGTTATTCTACATTTGCTGTAAGGAAAGAATCTGACATGTTCACTACAACCCAGAATTTAAATCAAATTTTCTGTTAAAAGAAAGAAGTTTATAATTCTTGCAATCTCAACATTTTCATATCCCACATTCTAACTAGCTTGTATCTGAAATATATGAATAGGTAGGAGGAAAGATAAAACTTGAGTGAAGCCTTCTTCTTATGCTTTATTCAAGCGACATAATCAAACTTTGGTAAATAAATTTGTATCCTGTGGATTTAATGAGACTATAGGAGCCTAAAGTTTCCTGTACATAAGGAATGGACTATATATATATATTGCACTGGCTCAAAATCAGCTAAATTCCACACACAATCCAGCTTTGTTTTTTTCTTTTTTACAAAAATTCCTTTACTACCAAGAGTAGGAGTATCAATTACCAGCCAAAATCTTTTTTGTTTCTTCAGGGAAATAATTCTATAAAGCCAGACTGCTGAAACTAATCTTGTCATATTAGGCTAGGTAGGTTAAGTAATGCTTAAAAAATTTCCCAACTAATGTTACTTATAGGGTGTCAAGATAATAATTCTTACCAATAAAACAAGAACAATAGCAAACAAAAAACTTTTTTGCTTTTCTAAGTCTTGTGATTCTATTACTTGTAATGACCCCACCACCCTAATGTGGACTCATTTCTTCTCTCCCTTGGGCTTTTAAGCCAAGACAGGAAGCATTTCATGATAGGCAGGATAGATTTCCAAAACTCTCTGCTTCTTCTAAATCTCCTATTTTGGCTGGGGGGAATTATCCAGCACAATTTGTAATATCAGACAGCAGTGTAAGGAGAGGCTAAATGTCAGGGCTGGGGAAGCAGAATGATGAGGGATAAATGTGATAGCCTAAAGCAGGGCTGAAGATGCTCTCATTAATCCTTCATTTTACAGGCACTGGTTTCCAAGACAGACATCAGGGACACAAATAGAAGGGGTGTGCTCTGGGCAACTTATGGGACAATACTTCCCACACCAACCTTGCTAGAATGTTCCAGGGCCTACTCATACCAGTATTTAAAACATTCTGATGGTCTCGTTGTTGACTCAAAGATCTCATTAGGAGAATAAGAATGTCTCATAGTTCATAGGCCAAGAGAGATTTTGGGTTTTAGGTATATTTTTTAAAGCAAATCAACCTTGTTTTACCTGATGGCAAATTTAGCATAAGTTGTGGGATCATGATATTTTTCTGTTATTATTGTTGTTGGTTATTAAATCTGGATTCTAAGGGTTCAAAGCCATATTACTGCAAAACCCATCTGCATCCGAATTAAACAGTTTGCCATGAAATAAGCTTAGATCACAATAAAATTTTTACCATTTCACTTATTCCATATGACTTAATCTGAAGAGCTGTGTTTAATCCTGGATTTACAAATGAAATCATTTATTAATATAATTTTTAAGATTGTGCAATGAGTTATGCATTGTAGAAGGCTGTGAGGGAAAACAGCTGGAAAGATTCTGTCCCTACTCTGGGAACAGAGTGGTCATTATCTAGTGGGCATTGCCTAGTATTCAACCCTGAATATGTGTTGACAAATATGAGCATGTTTAGCAAATGAAGACAGAAGCAACGATGGAGCTGTAGGAGAAAGTCCACCCATGTCTACCAGAAGAATGAAGGGAGGTTTCTTGAGGAGGTGTTGTTGAGGCTGATTACCTGGAGGATACCATATGCATTATTAGGGGAAAATTTTCCCAGAGAAGAAATAACCTGTCATGGGCTCACACAAATTTTGTATTCAGATAGATACCATTCATCTAGTTTATTTATGCTCTATCAAATTTTGCCAATTGTCCCCTCAATGTCATTTTTTGGGTCCAGGATTCAATTCATAATCTTATATTGCATTTAGTTGTCTTGTCTATTTAGTCTCCTCCAAACTGTGACGGTTCTTTGTCTTTCATGCCCTTGTCATTATAGAAGAAGACTAGACAGTTACTTTGTAGAATGTCCTTCATTTTGGGTTTGTCTGGTGTTTTCTCATTACTTTGTTATTCAAAAGGACAACAAAGTATTACGGTCTTCTCAGTGCAAAAAATCAGGAGGAAGGTGATGTCTATGAACTTTGATCTCAAACTCTTTCCCTTATCAAGTTCCAATTTCCTCCCTTATATTTAATAAAAATTTTATGGAGGCATATTTTGAAACTTTATAAATATCCTATTTGCCATTTTATTTTGTCTACTGATTTTAATATCCATTGATGATTTTTGACTTCAACATTATTATGATGATAATTGCCAAAAGGCAATTTTTTTATTTTCATTATTCCATTCAGAGTTGTTTGGAATTCTACTGTAAGAAAGAACTGCTCCTTCCCCCCATTGGCTTATTTATTCAATTATTTATTTATATAAGTATGAACTTATGGATATATATTTTATTCTATGGGTTATAATCTAGTCTTAGCATGATTTATTTTGTTGTGCAAATTTTCACAGATTTGGCTATAATGAGTCCTTTCAAGTTGGCTCCTGTGTACTTAGATATTTTGAGCACTTATTTTCGGGCACTATAAGATATTCCAGGATCATCTTTTTTTTTCCCCTCTCAACTCTGGAATCAACCATATCTCCAAAGAGCTTAGCTTATTTTCTTTTGGAGATATAATCATTCAATGTATTATTATTATTATTTTTTTTACCAAACATAAACAATGACTGGAGTTTAACTACACTGATGCAACCTGTAAGATAACTAAAGAATTTTGGAAATTTTTAGAGTACTGGTGTAAGAACCATGAGAAAGTATAATGTGCTATTATTAATATCCTAAGCTTCATTTTATAATAATATATTAGTAATACATTAATTTGCTAAAGAAATAAAAATTATATAATCACTCTCCTCAAAGATATTATAAGAGACCAAATACCATCTGATTTGCTCTAAAATTCAAAATGGTAGATTTCCCCTTATTACACATAAGTAAGTATAATAACATATAACATTCCAAGCTCTTTAAAAGCCTTTTTCATGTATATAGATTTCCTTCCCACATAGCCATACAAAGTAGATAAAAATACCGCCCATTTTACAGAAGATGAAAGTGCAGCACAAGGAGATTACACACTCACCCAAGGTTACCCAGCTGTGAAATGATGGAGCTGGAATTGGTACAGAGGAAGTCTGACTTCAGAGACCAAGCTTGAGATCACTCTGTTCTGTTGCAATTGGACCAACTTTAGTTCCCAACTTCACATTCAAACTTTAATTTTTAGAATGGTTGTTGTGGAAATAAAGGCATCTGAGTCTTATTTGACTGAAACCAGATTGTTATTACAATCTTATGATGTAGTTTCGGAAATCAAACCACAGGTCTGGAGTTTTTGTGTAAATTAAAGGATTCAGCACACACAAGTTGGAACCTATCTTTAGTTTCCTTCCCTCTCTTGCCACAATGCGGGAAATCCAACAAACTAACAAGATTCTGATATCTGCTGTCTATCCATCCCCAGGAATGGAGCTGTGATGATTGTATTTTCCCATGAAAACTATTATCTACAATTTTAAGTCTTCCTCTATTAATATAGCATAAACAATGTCTTTCCTTTTTAAAGGAATGATCTCTTTCTAGCTCTTTCTTTCCTTTGATTGTTAGAGGATAATTTAAGGTTGTTATATAAAAAAAGAAAAGAGGACCAATAGCTGAGCTCTTAGTAACAAGATACCAGGAAAGATAAAAATAAAAAAGGCCTAAAGCTGCAGGGTAATTTACCAAGGAAGCTTAACTAGTATATGTCTCTGTGTGGAAAAGATCAATGAAACAAGGCTCACCCTTTTCAAAATCAGGAATTCAATTGAAATTAGGAAGAAGGACAAACCTCATGCAAATGGTAAAGAGATTAGAAACAAAAATAGAAATTAAACTGCCCAAGTCCAAGATCATATAATTCCTTTGCTTCTAAGGGGGCTGAAAGATTGATAGCCTGCTTATGTGATCCTAAGTAGAGTTGATGAGAATATTTTAGTAAGACTATACGTCTGTTCTGTCCATTTTGTCATTAAAAGTACATAATGCAGTTGCTATGTTACGATCCAAGTACTACGTATTATGATTAAGTCACAATTTTTCTTTTTTAATTGCATGGTCTAAATTCATAGTTCAACATATGCTTAGAATTTATCAGGGTTTACCATGGCCGAACAGTGTTGAGTATGTGATTTTAAGCATTAAAGCATGACTGTCTGTAGGGTCTCCTTTCGGAAGAGGTCCCTATGTAATTGGAGGGGAAAGACCTCTTTTATAGTGACTCTAGTAGTCAGACAATTGAGCTGGGAACGTAAACTTGACCACCATCATATGCAGCAGAGCTCATCACTCATTCTCAGTGTTTGGTCCATGGAGGAGGAGCAGCTGAAGTCCCTGAATCCCTCAACATGCAGATACCTGGGTGACAAAACGAGAGAGGCGGAGTCCAAAATGCACTGTTTATGAATCTCAGCTGTTTTCAGTAATCTCTTTTAGACTCTGCCAGTCTCAGCATTTCATATCAATATCAACAGTGAAGGTTCATTTGACAAAGTATGTTCATAACTATTCTATTTTCCATCTTTCTTGACAAAGCCACTCAATTATTAACCTGTCTTTTTGAAAATGTTGCCATAGAATTAAATTCATTAACTGTTTTACCTGCTGCATTTTCTAAGCAGTTTTTAAATAACAAAATGTCCTCTGGAGTTATTTAATACTTAAAAAAAAAAAAAAAAGGAGACTTTTTTAAAAAAAGCTGTTTCCATGATTAAGCATTGAAATGAGTAAGCCTAGGAATTTAGCAGGTCTGCAAAAATTGAACACCTTCTAAATCTGACTTCTCTTTGAAAAACTAGGGGATCGCTTAACTCTTACAATGACTGCCTGTTGCTTAAAAGATCATACTGAACACCAAAGAGAAGTAAATAGAGCTGATGAAAGGAATTTCTGTGGCTGGCTGCTTGGGTTTGTTCTATGTAAAACACACCTTTTTATTTTAAATTAGACAAATGGTGGGTTTTCCTGTCTAATGAGACTGCTTGGACTAGTGGTTTCAAAGTGTCACCTCTACTCTTTATCAGGTAATCATAATTAGGGTGAATGAACCAACCAAGGAAGTGGAGAGCCAGTCAAAAAGTGTACTGAATGGAAACTAAAAGACCTCCAACAAACAGACCACCAGGGCACAATCAAGAGGAAACGTCTATGGCATGAGCACACAGCTTGGGAAAACCCACAGGGTGCCAACAGTGTGATGCTGAATTATATTTCATAGCAACTTTGCATCCAGACTGTCCAGATTGCCTCTCCAGACCTATTTTAATTAGGTCCCCTCTCTCAGTGCAGCCCCAGAAAACCAACATATTTCTCTCTCCCTCTGTTTTTTTTTTTTTTTTTTTTTTTGGTCCATCAAATCAGTCCACGATCAATTTGAATTGCATCCATCTGTTCTTATTTTGGTCTGTTGCATTGTTATGTCCCAAGTCCAGAGTTCTTTCAACAATATATGTAAATTTCCTGCCTTGGGACAAAAAGAATACTCTGAATTCCTAAGTGTACACCTTGGGATGCATTGTGGAATCTGTATCAGAAATAATTGCTACAAGGCAATTTTGAATTTTTTTTTTTTTACAAAGCTTCAATATTACTAAATGTTTTTTGCTTTATGGAAGGTTCCTGAGGCTAATTTCTGTCCCAGCCAGACCAAGAGATGAACTCTGATTAAATACAAGGAGTATGATATTTACTTTAGATCAGGGGTTCTTAACTTTTTTTGTTCCATGGACCCCTTTCCCAGTCAGGTGAAAACCACAGACCCCTTACTAAGTCCACACTCTACTGTGTATTATTTAATAATATATCACACCCACACCAACACGTCCCCACAAGAATAATGTTTTTTTTTAAATTTCAATTCAAGCTCATGCACCGCTTGTTAAGAACCCCTGTTTTACATATAGACAAGGTCAAGTCCAGGTTTTTTTTTTAAATGGTGGAAAGACAGAGATGAGTAAATTGCATGACTTGAACTAGGCATGGAAGTAGATTTGGGGATCCTTGGTGGTTCAAGAAAATGGAGAGGAGCAAGCAGACTCCAGATAGTGACTATTAGATGTTTGTATGATAATATATGTATATGCCCAGGTTTCATTTTCCAGAAATTCAAGTCAGTCAAGACTGGAGTACAAAAAAGTCTGCATATTTTGAAGACTCTAAAATGATATTGACGCATGTTTCGTTGGGGGAACAGCTTTGAAAAGCACTGAATTAATATATCATTGAATGCTTTCAGTGGCAAGTGACATAAACTCATCTCAAATTTATATAAGTAAAATCAGTGGGAACTTATCGATTCAGGTAACTGAAATGTTCAAGAGCTGATCTTTAGGGTTAAGGTAAAATTAGATCCAGGTGTTGGGAAGAAGTGATTGCAAAACTCTACCTTCTAGCTCTGCTTTTGTATTTTTTGGCTTCATTCTTGGAAAGGCTTTGACTGGGAATGGCTATAATATAGCTACTAGCACCTCTAGTTTAAAGTATACTAGTTTAGCAAGCCCAGTAGAAAGGTAGCTTCTCTTTTCATTTGTTCAATAATAATATTTTATTTAATCTTATTGAATTAATGTGTTTTATGCACACTTACTCAAACTAATGCAGTGGCCAGGACAATGGAACATGCTTATTCACTAACCATGAAGGACATATTCCCCCTGCATCTTAGGGTGGGGTTTTTGCACACAAATCAAACGTTTTGAAGATAAGTGAGGGGATTGTATTTCTAAAGGAAAACTTGGATGCTATTACCAGAAAGGGAGATAAATTCTAAAAGAGAATAAATAACACGTGACCACTACAGGTAGATTCGGATAAAGCCAACAGAATTCTGAACCTGTGATGAATGAATATCGAGTTGCAACTCGATGTGATCATTACTTTTACGTGTCAATGTGGCTAGGCTGTGGTGTCCTGATAGAAGCCTAGATGTTGCTGTGAAGCTATTATGTTGGTGGGGGGCCAAGATGGCATTAGTGTAGGAGGGCACACACTGCAAGCTCCCGGAGCAAGGCAGATTGTGGACGGGGTCCTGCCCGGGGGTCTGTGCTGTGCACGCGTGGAATGAGAAGCTTGGGACATCTATCTGCGCGGATCAATGACGTGGACAGAACGGTAGAGATTCGTGAGTTTCAAGCCTGCCGGTGGTGGTTGGCACAGACGGCTGAGCCCCGTGGTTAGGGAAAAAAAATAAAATGGCCAGTTGGAGCCATGAGCGGGGCGAGAAAGTTTTATTTTCTGGAGATTTGTCTGCCTGGAGCCCCTTGGGCCTTGGGTGAACAGAACAGCCGGAGTGAATCGGCATCCTGTGGACGGGAGGGGTGATTCTGTTCGGGGGAGGGGGTTGATTTGCCTAGCTGCCCAGGGATAAGCCCCAGGCCGCTGTGGAGACAGGAAGAGGGGACACTGTCCAAAAGAGGGAGGGTTCTGTTGGAGGACAGGGAAGGGAATTTTTTTTTTTTTTTTTTTTTTTTTTTTGCCATCGATCTGGCTGCCTGCACTGCCCCATAGCTTTGGGGAGCAGATAAGCTGACCTGAAGCAGCATCAGGCTGAGAGGAGACGCGAATCTGCAGAGTCAAACTGATTTACATAGCAACCCGGTGACGCTGGTGCTGGGCTCCAGAAGGGGCGGAGTCGGCCGTCTTTAGCACTCCTCACTGACTAACAGCAGAGCTACACCTACACTGGTGAGTCCAGGAAGTGGGACGTGCTTGATTAATTTCCACAAGCCCAGCTACGGTCCCTTTCGTAAGGGGGTTGGTCTAGAGGAGGAATTATTCTGGGTCCTGTATTTCGCGTCTTGTGTTTCGCAAAAAAAAAAAAAAAAAAGTGAGACGGTCACTTCAATAAATGAAAAATAAATTCTTTTTAATTTAGTGTAATAGCTAAAAGCTGCTTCAGGACCTGCATATAGAACCCTGCGGGGAAACTGATTGATAAACACAAGCAGGCAGAGAGGATCCTAAGGGAATCATTGACCCTCCTTAGCTCTGTTTGACTGCTTGCCTGTGTGGTTCTTTGGTTTTTCTCTGTTTATTTCCGGTCTCTTGCTTTTCTTTCCTCTTTCCTCCCCCCTTTCTTTTTTCTTTCATTTTTTTAAATTAGCTACTGCTAGCTTGTCGCTTCTTTGCTGTGCTTCTTCTTCAGTAATTTCCCACTCGCTGTCTATATTGATTTTGTATTCCAAACTATCGCTTATCCTTCCTTCATCTTTCTGCCTTCTGCTTTCTGTTGTGGCTATTAGATACAACATTTTTTCATAGGTCCACAACTTAAGGGTGTCAATTTCTATTGCATCTATTTTGTTTTCTTCTTTTTTTTTTTATTAGTATTAACTTTTTCCTTTCAGCCCTTTCTTTACTATTTCTCTCCCTCGTCATAATTCTAGCCTTCCAAATCACTATATATATATTCCTCCATTTGTTTTCCCAGTCCATTGTAGGAACTCCACTTTTTTCCCTATTACTCTACACTGCCTATACAAGTTAAATATTCATCTCATTAAGTCTCATTTGGCCCCTCTTCTAACTTTTATCAATATCACTATTATCCTTCTGCCTTCCTTACATCTTTTGATTCCTCTGGCCCTAATCTTTTGCCTTCAAGGGAACATAGAAAGAAGCAAGGAAATAAAATAAGGAGAAAAAGTGCCAAAGAGAAAACTTAACTCACACGCAGAACCACCAGCTGAATGAAGGTATAATGTTGATATTATTAACATCTGTATTAGTTGATGTTACTTAAACGCAGTTGCCCCCAATAATGTGGGTGAACCTCAGCCAAACAGTTGAAGGTCATATAAGCACAGAACTGAGATTTCCAGAGGAAGAAGAAATTTTGCTTCAAGACTACACCATCCATCTACTCTTTTCTGAGTTTCTAGCTCGCCTGCCTCCCTACGGATTTCTACTCAAGACTGCAACATCAACTGAGCAGAATTTTAGCCTGAAGCTAAGGATTTCAGACTGCCCAGCCTGAACAATCACATAAGCCAATTCTTTAAATATTTTTTTTTGTTTTATATTTATGTAAGTAAATATACACTACTGCTGTTTCTCTGGAGAACCCTGACTGATACATTAAGGAAGCTAGTTAATGGGGCGGTAGTTCCTTATTCTAGATCAAGAATATCTTCTCTTTACATAGAACATAGAATTCTCTGCATTGAAAGAAGCAGCAGGAATTCTAGGTGTATTTGTATTCAAGAGAAAGTTGAGTTCAAGAGGTGCTGGTATGTATTCTCTAGCAAGAACAAAGTTAGTTCTTGAGAGGTTTTGATGGATGGATGTATAACTCTATGATCAATTGTGTTATGTGCCTAAGGAAAATATGTTCTTAATCTTAATCACATTCCCGTGGGTGTGAACCCATTGTAGTTAGGACCTTTTGAAGATTTATTTTATTAGAGAAGTTGTAGCTTATAGAAAAATCATGCAAAAGTGCAGAGTTCCTATATACTTCCTCTTTATTAACACCTTGCGTTAATGTACATCTGTTACAACTGATGAAAGAATATTACCTCATTATTACTATTAACTGTAGTACATGGTTTACATTAGGGTTTTTTGTGTTGTATAAAACAGCAATATTGCTGTTTTGTTTTTAATTTTTATTCTAGTAACATACACAAAACCTAAAATTTTCCCTTTGGTCACATTCAAATATATAATTCAGAGCTGTTAATTACATTTACAATGTTAAAGTGTAGCCAACAGGATAGGTCTTAATCTTATGATTTGATATAGATCTTTTAAAGAAAGAGCCACAGGGAGGAGCTGGAAGCAGGAAGTCAGTGGGAACTCAGAAGAGAAAGGAGAGGACATCATCATGTGACAGGAAAGCCAAGGAATCCAAAGATTGTCACCCAACCTGAACACTAATCACCACGGGAGGAAACAAGCAGTCCACACTCTGAAACAGTGAGACAACAATCAATTTCCATTGTTTAAGCCAACCCATTGGGTGGTATTTGTCATAGCAGCCTGGAAACCTAGACAAACCCTAAATGCAAGTACTTCAGGAACAAGATTTTAAAGCATTTAGTTATATCAAATAATCCCTTAAGCAGATTTACTTATAATCAGAAGCTTTGAGAAAATTCACAAGTTTTAATACTGTTTGCTAGTTCCAAAAGAGATTTAGCTTGAATATAGGTTTCAGAGGAAGTTAAGAAGGATATATCAATTAAGTTGGGATAAATTAAAAGCACAATAATGAACTGTGATTAAAAACAGGTGTGCATTGGTGTGGAAAGTAATAAGTTTTTTGTTAAGAAGCTGTCAATTTAAGTACCTATGCAGCCAATACATGCAGCATGGTATTAAGCACCATAATTTTTAAATAAGAATAAAATTCTAGAAATTCACAGCTTTTACTTGATAAATACCAAATTTTATATTCTGGATTAGAACTTTCATTGACTGGCACACATGCGAAATATCCTCTCCATAACTTGGGTTAAATTAACTTTAGCTCAAAACAAGTGATATAAATGTGAGTAGCAGTTACAAAGACATTAATTTTGGAAGTTTATAGACTCTAGATAAGCATGAATAGCTTTTCAACTGCCTGCTAGGTAACGAACAACAAGTTATGTGTTATACCTCTGTATTCCCAATGTGTAATACCACCTATGGCTCTTTAAAGAAGTTTAGGTATTTGGATAAACACAGTTTATGTTCATGGCTATACATACATTTTATTAGACATTTTGAAAAAATGTAACCAGCACATCAAAACTGAGACAACCCTGGAAATATGCTTTGTAAAACAAAACAACAATAGCAAAAACCAAAAACATAAAAAGCAGGAAAAACAATGAATCCAAAATAGAAATCGAGTAAAAAATGACTAGTAAATGTATGTGGCAAAGATTTTGAAGGTGATTTATAAATGACTAACATTTTAGGTATTTATTATGCATTCAGAACAATATAAAAAGGAGAAGAAAACCCATTACTAGGAAGAAAGGTATACGTTAGTCAGTTAAAGCAAATAAAAATGAAATGACAGAACAAAAGGCAATAGCATTTTGGATAGAAAGAATTCATGTAGTACTTATTAAATGCATATGCTTATAAGAGACATGTAAAAAGCAAGATTTTGACTCGAGTTTGAGCCAAGCCTGAAAGAGGGGATAGGAATTTTTGCCTCATTGTTCTCCTTGCTGATGTCAGATTTTCTTTTCTGCCAGAATTAGCTTAAAGAGAATGAAGTGATTTTTCACATTGTGTCCTTTCAACAGCTCCACCTGGTTTTCTTGCTGATTGTCAATCTCAAAACCCCAAATGTAACACTCAACAACATGTTAACACTGCATTTGTCAGACCTATGGAAAAGGTAAGTTAGTGCTTAGCAAAGCAATATTATTGTTTTCTATATTAAGACTGTTTCTATGTGATAGATAGTGAAGCTCTAGGGCTGAATAGTAAAACTGAACTCAAAACACTTGATATTTTTTTCTCCACAGAAGGTGAGATAGATAGGTATTCAAAGATATATCCAACAGAATTAATGAATCTAATAGTTTATCTTTGAATATGATGTTGTTTATCTCTCATAGCTTATCTCTGCTGAAACTGACTATTATTTCATATCACTCTCTCTCACTGATACTTAGTAAGAATCAACTTAACAAGAGGTAAGACATAGGGTATTTTAATAGGTAATAAAATCAGAAGATTTTGATCTAATCATGTTACTGCCGATAATTAGCCAAGAAATTTCAAGCCACTTACCTCTCTCTTAAAACTTTGTTTCCCCAATTTAAAATGACCTTTGTATTGTTTTCTCAATTTGCAGCAGTCAGGAGAGGCCAATTATACCGCCATAACAAACAGTACCCTCAGCTCAATGACTTCTCATAAGACAAGTTTATTTCTTGCTTATGCAAGCCCTCTGAGAGTCTGGATGACTGTCCAGTTGAATTAACTTCTGTGTGATTACATGGTATTCCAGATTGCTTGAATCGGATGGTACTGGCATGGCCACATTTGTTTCCAAGATCCTCACAATGGTGGAAAATGCATATAAAACATTTCTAATGAAAATGACCTAACTCATTTTCTTCTGCTCACACTTAGTTGACTAAACAAGTTATATGGCCACATCTAAATTTAAGGAATGAGGGAAGTGCAATCTTCCTGTGTGAGCAGAGGAGAAAGAGACCTGGAAATAACATGACTTCTGGTAATGCCTATCAACATTAGTCATTTTATGAAAACAATTAAAAAATGTTGCTTCTTAATACCAGAATGCAATATTCACCTCATGTTATGCTTGTGAAAATTTGAGTTGAGAGCATCCCATACGCTTATCTGAATTTATTTAAAATCAGCATTTCTTAATGTTCTACCCACAAGAAATAGGAACCAGCAAATGGAAAACTCCACAGATAAGGACTTTGCCTGAAACTTCTATATCACCGCAGGGCCAGCATAGGTTCAGATTCATAGAAAGTGCTATTAAATTTTTGAGGATTGACTGATAATGTATTATCATTAGAATAAAAGTCACCTAAAAGTTCTAAACTGTGCTTAAAAAACAAATATCGCAAAACTTTTGATGAGGAAAAGCTAGATGCTTCTTGAAAGCTAAGACATTTTACAAGCAGGGGATTTTAAACATTTTTAGAGTTTATGTCAAAGACAAAAAGTATTTGGAGTTTATGTGAGAGATATATTAAAACCGAGAATATAGTATCTTTTCTTTCTGATTGCTTGGTCTTTTTCTTTCTCTCTCCCTCTTGCCATTAACTATAGCCATCAAAATATACCCTAGATCATTAAATATTGTCCTGCTTCCTATATTGCAGAGTACTTCAAACTCCATTTGATTTTTGACCCATATTAATTTCATGTATAGGTATTACAAGGTCAAAGCTCATACTTCTTTTATACATTGAATTATGTACCCCAGAGAAACATGTTCTTAATCTTAATCCCATTCATGTGGGTGTGAACTTATTGCAAATAGAACCTTTTGAAGATGTTATTATTTTTTTAAGTAGAAAAGTTGTAGGTTTATAGAAAACCATGCATAAAATACAGGGTTCCATATACCACCCTATTAACACCTTGTATTAGTGTGGTACATTTGTTACAATTCATGAAAGGATCAGGGATTGGGTTTAATCTTGATTACTAAAGTCCTTTATAAGCAGAATGAAATTTAGATATTGAGAGAGAAAGCCACGGGAACAAGTTGGAAGTCAGCAGAACCTGGAAAGGAAAGGAGAAGATGTCACCATGTGCCTTGCCATGTGACATAAAAGCCAAGGACCAAGGATCTCAGAAGCCAGCCTCAGAATGGCAGTCTTCAGGGAGAAAGCACTATCTTGCTAACTCCTTGATTTTGGACTTCTCTCTGCCTCAAAACTGTAAGTCAATAAATTCCCATTGTTTATGCCAACCAATTTTGTGGTATTTGTGACTGCAGTCAGGAAACTAAGATACTTCTTAAAGGAAAACAGGCTAATTTTATTCATTCATTCAATCTCCATTAAGCCTTCGCAAGAAAACACTGAATATTAAAAAAGATAAATACCGCTTACATACTAAAAAGGTAGTGGAATCTCAGGGTATGCCCTCAGTGAATTCTATATTCAAAATGATTTAGCAAACCTGTTTAAATTTTAATACTCAAGTTTTCATACATAAAATTTTCATACTTATAGTTAAATATGTATATTTCATCAACATTCTCAGATTCTGGAGTCTATGAATTAATATATTTTTATTGGCATAAATAATTTGAAAATGCAACTTATAAATATTGCTGTTACAATTTAAAAATGAGATTTGTAATGCAAAAGAATTTTATTATATTATTTATTTAAAATGTTTTATTTAAAGGTAGTATCATGCAACATTTTCAAAAGGTGTTTTAAGCACCACTATTTTTGCAAACTGGCCTGTGATAAAAGGATTTAGTGGTTTAGGAAGATAGGTATATGGCTTCTGGCAAGTCATAATGCATATTAGCAAATTAAGGGCTCTACAGAAATAGGGTCACTCTAACTTGGCTTTAACCTGAACTCATATTTCACAGATACTGTTTATCATACGATGTTTAGAAGAGGTCTCCGAGGTAATGTTTGTTTAAGAGGATACTCTGGAGCCAAAATACTTGGATTCTAATCTTTCCACTTTTTTCTTTTTCAATTTCAGCACTGTTTATTATAACACAATACCAGCAACAGCCATAAGGAAGCTTATAAGCTATGGTACACCCAATACAATGGAACACTGTGGAGACTGACCACGTGCATAGAAGACATAGTTGTTATTGCCGAACTAGGTCCAGAATAGATTAAGAGAAGAGAAGCAAAGTGCAGGACAGCATACAAAGTATGGGATGGGAAGGAAGTTTAGTTAATGAAAGAATAAAAAGTATAAATGATTATAAATAAAAATATACCTGGTGGTATCTTTTTAGCAGTGACTTTTTTGCTTCTTGAACTTCTTTTTCCAGGTTTTTTTTTTTTTCGTCCTTTCCTAAGAAGGTCTGTCCACCTTTGGGGCCTTCACAAGGAGTGTTTTCTGAGTTCTCACTTGCAGCCACCTCACAGCTTGTTGTGCAGCTTTCATCATTGTTGAGACGTCCTGTTCCAACCCCTCAGGTTTTCCCATTGCACTTGCTGATTCCACGCTCATTCCCAGCGCCATCAGGCTGATTTTCGTTTTCATCTGATACAGAAGGTAAGTGTGTTACTAAACACTGTCACCAGGATGATGCCCATCTTGTGGTTCTCTCTGCAGGTTATGTGTAGGAATTCCACTGTCATCCATTAAAGCATATTTTGTTGAGCCTTTCAAGTTTCACTAAAGTCCTCCCATGTCTAAAATGATAGGGAAAAAGAAAAAGAAAGAAACTACTTTCTCTTCTCTCTGTGGATTCTCACGTGAACTTTGATTTTCCTCTTCTCTCCTTTTGGGCCGTTTTACTGGGAAGTCGTTTTACTGGGAAGGAGGGCTAGCTCTGGGCGCGGGTGTGTTCTAGCCCCACTCGCTGACACGGCAGCCCACGAGCTGTCACAGTGGGCTCCAGCCTCCCTCCTTGCGCCTCTCGGCCCTACCTCCCTCTGCGCACGCTCCCAGCGGGGCAAGCTGGGGCAGGGGGCCGCGACCACCGAGCATAGACCACAGGCGGCTAGAGGTTGCCACTTAACTCTTTCTCCTAAAGACTCCTTAGATGAAAAATGGGTGTTTTGGGTATTAGTATCTGTCTCATACAGTTATTGTGAGCATTATATTAATTAATATACCTTAGTGCTTGGAATAGTACACAGCATACATGGTTATCTAATAAGTGCTAGCTATTATCAGTGTTAGAACATAGGTTGGTAAACTCTGGTTTGGGATTTTGAAGTAACCCAGAGTTGATTCATTTATTTTCATTCTATCACTTTTATTACACATATATGTGTAAAATGTTTATATGCATTTTATACATATATATACATGTACATCCATCTTTATATGTCTATCTATCTGAGATCATTTCCAACATATCACAAAATATTTCCAGTGTAAAAATCCTAACTCAAATAAAATCAGTCCTATTCCTGGAGTTACAATTTTAGCTTGCTAGAGAATTGCTTATTCTATTTTCCTGAAATATAAATAAAATCATGTCTTCTTTCCATTAACGCTGTCTAGATAACCAACATGAATTAGAAACTGCATTTTCTCAAGACTTACCCAATTTTTATTCAGCATTCTCCTTTCCAGTCTACTGCTCAGAACTCCTTAAATCTTTTGCTGGGATTTTAAAAATGAATATCTGTTCGTACACTTGTGATTTTTTATTGTCATTTTTTTAAGACTTATTAATATCTCCCCATCCCCTCATTGTTTTGCACTCACTGTCTGCTCTCTGTGTGTTCTTCCGTGCTTGTCTTCTCTTTAGGCAGTACTGGGAACAGATCCTGGGAGCTTCCGGAGGGAGAGAGGTGCACAATCTCTTGCACCACCTCAGCATCCTGGTCTGCTGCATCTCTTATTGTCTCTCCTCTGTGTCTCTTTTTGTTGGGTTATCTTGCTGCACCAGCACTCTGCGCGGGCCAGCTTGCCTTTCACCAGGAGGCCATGGGAATTGAACCCTGGGCCTCCCATGATAGACAGGAGCCCATTCGCTTGAGCCACATCCGTTTCCCTCTGTGTTCTTTTTTGTAACTAGATCATAAAATTCTGAGAAAAAAAATTTCTTCATACCTGTTCTTGGTTGGTTAATACTCATGGTCTGCTCAGATTTTATTCCTGGGTTAAAACTGTGCAACATTTTCATTAAAATTCATACATTTTATAGTGAGATTGAAATAAAAATTTCACACTGCACTTAGTTTATTGTTCCCATATTCTCATAAATGAGATGACACTAATACAAAATACTAGCAGAAAATGACCAAGAAGCAAAATTACAAGCTCATTTAAGCTTTAATTTTACCTTTATTTTAATGCAAATTATATTTATGTTTTAAAAAATACATCCCCAGTCTAATGGGTGTTGTCAAATAGAAGTTGTTGGCTAACATAATTACACAGTTCAAGCTGTGACATTTGCTTTAGGTACCTCTGAATGCAAAGCCTTAAATCAGTGGTTCTGTGTGGAGGGGATAACACCCTCTAGGGTACAATTTGAAAATTTATGGTGGTTATTTTTAATTGTCACAACATTTGGAGGTGGCCACAACTAGGGTTTTGTGAGTGGGTCCAAGAATGTGAAACAACCTGCAATAATCAGGATTTTCCTGAAAAAAAAAGTATGGTCCATATCCTGCAAAGCTCTTCAATGTCCTTCATGCAGCCAAACTGCATGTTTATACCTTAGCCTATAGCCTAAAGCCCCATTTTACATATACATTCAAAATAGATTTTGCTTATGGGCAACTTTAAAGCAAACTGATTGATCCAAAAATTCACATATTGTATAAATCAAGAGAAGACTGTTCTGTTTGAAACTTTCCTGAGAGCTGTATATCATTTTGGATCTTCTATCATGTGTGGCCACTCTCAGGGAATTTGAGCCTCAATCATTCTCAATTTGTAGGATTTACATTCCAATTTTTAACAAGAGGAAATTTGAGTTTCCTTTTAACAGCCAGGGATTCAATTATTAAAATTAATGAAGACATATGAAATATATGCATCTCATTACATTTTATTAACAATCTATTATGTAAAAATAATTACCATTCTCTACTTTCTATTTTTGAGTTTTTCTGTAATACAATGAAAAACATATATTTTGACAAAGCATTTTTAAATTAACTTAATTTTTTTGCATTTCTTAATTCTTTTAAATTTGTTTTCCTCATGCTTGGTCTCACCATTTCTCTATAGCCTTTTACTGCTGTTCCATTCCCCAATATATTCTATTTCTCCTTTTTTATATTGATCAGAATAAGATATTGTTAACAATATCTTGATAATATCTTGATTACAATAAAATATTGATAACAGATGCAAGTTATGTGCCTCAAAATATGATAGGAGATCAAAACAGGAGATTTATTTTGAGATTCTTTGACATTCCCTTAACTCAGGTCATTACACTATATCATGGAGATCAAGTGTATAGACACTAGAATCAGAATGCTGGTTTCAAATCCCGCTTCTGCTGCTTACTACCTGTCTGTTCATGGATAAGTTACTTAACCCTTCTTTGCTTCAATTTTCTCAAGAAAATAATCGTTCCTGCCTCATAGGCTTGTTCATGTGAGGAGTGAATGAGATAATACATTTTAAAAGTATAGAAATGTATCAGACACACAGAGAGCACTATAGATATGTTGAATAAAGAAAATATGAGTTATTTTCTAGCTCATCTGTCAATATTTTGACCCCTTATTTTCTGCATTTTCAACCATCTGTAATAGTTCTTGATAATTTCATACATATATTGAATAAGGTTTCTTGCTTTCTCTTATCATTCATATTTAAATGTACTCTACTACTTACTTACCTTAACATTGGGTTTATTCTAACATCATCTGTATTTCTGTTTTCATTGTTTTTGTAAAACTTGCGCAGAATGATTTTGATGGCCTTCCTTCTCTTTATTCTGAACTCAGTCATAGGTAAAAGAATCTGATGACTTTAGTATATCTTCTAGTGGAGTCCTCCTGAGCATTTACAAATAGAGATCAAGTCTTTCATTATAAATTGCTTTATTTGTACTCCTCTATGTAACAGTTAGGGTGTTATATTGGTAAGAAAATTTTTGTGTAGGCGTTAAATGTGAATTTCATTTCAGGCTAGAAAAAGAAACATTATAAAAGGTTTTTATAAAAATGTTTTTGATTAGATTAAGAAGCATTATGTGAGAATATGAAGAAACATCAAAATATCTTTTCCCCCATGTCTAGCCTTTTAGAATCAAGCATGCAGATAATACTGAGAGGTGGCAAAACTCTTCAAGTGACTACCCTACAAATATGCATCTAGTACTAGTAAAGGAAGAAAAAAAACCCAGATTTCTGTAATTCTAGCAAACTCTATAAAGCTATGCTTGAAGATAATTACCACAGTAAATTTCAGTAAAGTACATTTACTAAGTGAAAATGCATGGTTTAGGAGAAAGTAATCAATCAATAAATATTTGTCTTAAAGCTAATTCCTACCTGCTTATATTTTAAAATAAAACTTGGTACTTTTGCAACTTTTCTGATGACTCCCTTTGACCATATGAAAAATATTAGAGCACTTTGTCTTAATTCTATTGCTCAGTTTGAGTCCTGCCTTAGAGACCTTAAGATTTTACATATCTTAAATTATAATTGGAAACATGAATCAGATAGCAGACCCATCTCCGCAATATATTGAGGAAACACAAAATCCTAAACCAAAACTCCAAATCACTCTATCTTCAGGATTAAATAGCCTTGAGTATTATTTTCTTTGCTACTTCAACTAAAAGAATGTGGGTCCCAAAAACGGTTTTAGCAAGACCTGAATGAAATTATGAAAGCATTTTGTTAACCTATCTTATTCTCCTGAGTTTTAATAATAAAATGAGTTTAGTTCCTGGAAAATATTATGAGAATTGTGGTCTAGAAATGATGTGCAGTGACTAGCTTACAGTATATTTGAGTCTGTGGAATATTAATTTGCTCGATGATTGGTTGCTTATTGCATATTTGGCCAGAAATTTGGCAGTGTTGACTTTGGTACAGTCATTCTCTCTGTTCATTATCTCGTCCTTGCATTGCCTACTAAAAGGGTCACTGGAGCCATGCACTCTAACTTGGGCTTTCTTGCAGCTGCAGTTACCTAATTTGTACTTTGGCACTCTAAAGATTATAATAAATGAAGTGCTGCTTTCAAAGTTTCAGACACACCAATTTTTTCCCTCTGTTTGGCTGAAGGTAGATTTAATTTGACTTTCACGAGTGCAAAATCCGTCTCCTTAGAAGTTGGTCAAACTATTAATTTTATGGCGGGGACAACTGAGTACAGTAAACCTTTTCACAAAGCCAGACAGCTTAACCTAATTAAAAGGCTGTTTTGACAGGTGGTTTAAAGTAGAATGAATGCTATCGAGAAAGTTTCAAGAAATGTTTGGTGAATGTGTGAGTGTGCACATGCAGGTGAAAATGTATTTTGGAAAGGTACGATGACAGGCCTGTGTCCAAAAGTGGAAGATATACACAAGGTTCATCTGTGCACTTGTCTGCCAACTTCTTTCTCTTGTAGAGATATTTAAAGGACATGGATGGCATCGAGTCCCCAGGAAGATCAAAAGATATTGACAAATAATGTTGACCATTGAAGCAACCTGCAAAATAGCATGCTTGCCTCTAAGCAGAATCAATGTATCCATTTAAACAATTGGAAGTTGTGTTTAGGAAATAAATTTAAATTTTGAGTAGATACTTTGCTGAAAATTCACAAAATTTCTTACACTTCTTTTCCATATAGAATATTTAAATCATAGGACTTGAGGCAACATAGAGATACTGTCTTTAACCTGTCCTGTGACTATTTGACCTGGTAAAACACAACTTTTTGAGAGCTTTTTATGTCTTTTTATGCACATTTCAGTGGTGAAAAGAACTGAATGAATCTTCCAGTCTGGGTTTCAAGGTTTTGTTCTAATATGATATCATGTGGTCTTCTCTCCATTGTTTAACAAGGACAGGTGTTCAGAGGGTAGATGCCATTGTACACATTCCTAGGTCTCTTCTTCTTTTTTCTTGTCCTCACCTATTCAGTAGAAAGCAAAGTGAATATAGATGCTCTATAGTCATTTGATAATATCATGCTTGTATCTAAAAAGTGATGATTTTTAGATGATGATTTCTTTAGTGTAAACTTAATACATTGACAGTGTCAAGACCCTCAGAAAGGCCTGCCTTAGTCTGTGTATTCCTCATAAAATCACTTATTTATTTCTCTGCTTATGGATAATAGCTTCCTAAAAATAATTCTTGAGAATTTCTATTTTCATTTTTTTCAGGATCTATAAAATTTTAATAAAACTCATTAATATAAAGACAAATAACAAATGGGCAAAAGACTTGAATAGACAAAAAGGATATGCAAATGACTAAAAAGCACATGAAAAGTTGCTCAATGTCATTAGCTATTGGGGAAATCAAAACCATGAGATACCATTTCACAACCACTAGAATGGTTATTATTTAAAAACAGAAAATTACAAGTGTTGGAGAGAATGTGGAGAAATAGTACCACTCATTCATTGCTGGGGGGAATATAAAATGGTTCAGCGTGGGAAGCAGATGTGACTCAAGCAGTTGGGCCTACCACATGGGAGGTAGGTTATGGTGCTTCCTAGAGAAGATGAGCAAGACGGCAAGCTGACAAACGGGTTGGCATGATGAGATGCTGCAACAAGATGAAGCAACGAGGAGATACAATGAGGAAACACAATGAGAAACACAACAAACAGGAAGCAGATGTGGCTCAAGTAATTGGGCATCTCCCTCCCATGTGGGAGGTCTAGGGTTTGGTTTCCACTGCCTCTTAAAAAGAAGATAAAAAAAAGAAAAAAAGAAGATGAGCAGACACAGAGCACACAATGAACAGACACAGATAAAAGACAGCAAGCTTAAACAATGAGGGCAGGGGAAGAAAGAAAGAAATAAAATAAATCTTTAAAAAAAATGCTTCAGTGTTATGTAAGATTCTTTGTTATTTCCTCAGAAAGCTAAGTATAGAATTACCCTATGACTCAGCAATACTTCTGCTAGGTATATACCCCAAATAATTGAAAACAGGGACTTGAACAGATATTTTCACATTGATGTTCATAGCAGCATTATTCACAATTGCCAAAAGATGGAAACAACCTAAGTGTGCATCCACCAGCGAATGGATAAGCAAAATGCAGTCTAGACACACAATGGAATATTATTCAGCATTAAAAAGGAATGAAATTCTCGTTATTGTGACAACATGGAAGAACCTTGAAGACATTATGTTGAGTGTATGTTCTCACTGATATGAAATAATTAGAATAAGCAAGCTCATAGAGTTAGAATCTAAAATACAGATTAAGATGGGCTTGGGTCGGGGGAGGGAATGGGGAGTTAATGCTTAATTTCTACAAAATTTCTCTTTGGGTTCATTGTAAAGTTTTGGAAATGAATGGTAGTAATGGTAGCACAAAATTGTGAGTGAACTAATTGCACTGAATTTATATATGCAAATGTGATTAAAAGGACAAATTTTAGGTCATATATATGATACTTGAATAAAACTTAAAGCTAAAACATAGGACTGTACAACACAACCTCCCCCAACCAAGATAAACCACAACAAATTGTCAATAACTGAAGTAATATTATTATTATTGTCAATATTGATAATTATTGGAATAGTAGCAAAACCTACAGTAAGTAACTTGCCCAAAGGTGCATGTCCATTAAGCCTTAAATTTGGAATTCAGCCATAGGTCCTTAAAATACAGAAGCATATTCTCTTAACCATGATAATTTACTTTGTAAAGTTTTGTTTCATTTGAAAACTTAATTAAACAACAATCTAGGGTAAACTCAATGAAAATCCCAACACTATCTGATTCAAAATGTCTTTAGGCTAATATAGAGCTCTTTAATACTAAGAAGACAAAGAACTAGATGAACGTCTTAACTATACTGAACGAATGCACAGAAAACCAAATGCTAGAACCATGAAGAATGTTGAAATTTTAAGTAAACTGGAACTAAAAAGAGAAAAACTAACCGTTTTATTCTGGCTTTGACCTGACTTTTTGTGAAACAGACACCACCTGAGAAAAGATAAAATCATTCACACTTCTCTCATATCAACAAAAACACCGACTCAGGATTGGACACCAATCAAAACAAAACCCTGGGAAGCTCTGTCCCATTGCACCTTGGCTACTAGCCTGTGTGCTTACCTATGTCAAAGCCACCCTGCACTCACAGCAAAACGTTCCTGAAGTGATGAGGACTTTGTAAACTGTATAAAATGAGAAAGAAAGAGAATAAAACTGGGAGTTGTTTTTCAGGAATTTTTAATATTGAAGATCCCAGGGAAAAAGAGCAATTTTTGCAAGCTAAGATGATCAAGAGACTGAACCCTGATAGCATGCAATTTAGAAATGCAATTTTAAAAATAGATCAAATTTCATAATATCAGAAAATCTGTCAACAGGAGTAAGAAAAATAGAACACCGGAGCACAGCAGAGCTTGCTTAGATCCAAACTTTGGAAGTGTGTTATGTACATAATCTTCCCTCTAAAGGTGAGTTTAACGAGTCCACACACCCTAGTGGACAGAAAATGAGACCAAAATCAAATGTCTTGTTCAGTCCATCGACATTGTGTGGAAATAGGACTTCATTAGACAATGAGTTAAGAGAGAAATAGCAAAGCAGAATTGATGAACATAAGCAATAGACTGAAAGGAAAAGAACCACATCCACATGAGCAGGGAAGAGCACACCGCTGATCAAGATTTAAGGTGAGACTTAAGGTTATTGAAGAAGTTGTTTGAAATCCACAACAGAAAATACGAAGTCATGGCATTTAAGAAATTGGAGTAGTAATTCAAGAAAGGAGAACAAGCTGAGATGAAGAGGAAATAGGTGGATAAACCAAAGCATAGTATTCTGGAGCAGAGGTTGGCCAACGTTTTCTGAAAAGGGCAAGATGGTAAATAGGTTAGGCATTGCAGGCCATGCTGTCTCCATTGCACCTGCTCAGTTCTGCCATTGTACCATGAAAGCAACCACAGATGTTAAGTAAAAGAATGCACAAGTTCTTTTGAAAGTACTGATGCAAGATTTGATCTATGGATAGAAACTGGGCCTGAATCTATATTCCACATAGTCCAATGTTTGGTCATTACAAGGCTTCAGTGACTATCTTGTACATTAGCCTTTGTATTCATATGTGATTAGAGCTACAGATTAAAGTCCCAAAAATGGTCAAGAAGAGTGTGCATACTATGAATCTCCTTCTCTTTCTCCTTTTGGAAGTTTCTACCACACTTATTTGTTATCATCCACATTCTGCTATAGCTGTACTATTGTGCTTATATAGAGAGCAGGGCTAACTCTGGAAAAAGTGAGAAAAGGCCTGTTTGCTACAATATTTCTAGGTTTGGTAAGTATTAACAGTATCTACAATGTATTGTTATAAAATACTCTTAAATCCTTATGGACTTTATTAAGTTTCCAAATTAAACTTTATTGATGCTTTATAACTTCACATTGAGATTTTAGAATGCTCTTTTCAGTGAAATTCTGTTATAGAATTAATCCTGTGAAAAAACTAATTTTAAAATTTAACCCTATGTACAAAAATTTTGTTTTTTTTTTTGGTGAAAAAAGTTGCAATGGAACTTTAAGCATTCTAAAGATTGAGTAAAATGTATTGGATTTAACTATTTCTTAAGAATTATGATTTATTAATGCAAATTGCGATTATTTTATACAAAAGTTTGGAAGTTTTGCAGAATAACCAGGTGATATGGAATTATAACATGTTTCCCTAGGTTTTGCCTCTATTCTTTAGGTCAGTCTTTTTTTTAAAAGATTGATTGATTGATTGATTTCCCACCCCCCTCATCGTTTTGCACCCACTGTCTGCTCTCTGTGTGTTCTTCTGTGTCTGCTTGTCTTCTCTTTAGGTGGCACTGGGAAACAATCCTGGAACCTACTGGAGAGGGAGAGAGGCATTCATTCTCTTGTGCCACCTCAGCTCCCTGGTTTGCTTCATCTCTTATTGTCTCTCCTCTGTGTCTCTTTTTGTTGCATCATCCTGCTGTGCCAGCTTTCTGTGCAGGCCAGCACTCCACGCAGGCCAGCACTCTGCATAGGCCAGCTCTCTGCTCAGGGCAGCTTGCCATGCAGGCCAGCTTGCCTTTCACCAGGAGGCCCTGAGAATCGAACCGTGGATCTCTTTTATGGTAGATGGGAGTCCAGTCACTTGAGCCACATCCATTTCCCTAGGTCAGTATTAAAAGGAGACAAATTTCTCTTTGTATTTCTTACTATGGGAGTTACTAGATTAACAATTCTTATAATGAATGGCTTTGGTTTTCCATAGAGACAGAATAAAACAATTGTAGTGAATATATTCTCCTTACCAAAGACTGCAAAACATTAGAAAATTAAAAATTGTGAGGTTAAGAGCCTTATGGTTCTTTTAGCTGACATTTATAGCAATCAGTTGGGAGTCTCATGGATGAATCCTAAAAAAAAACAGTATATAGAGTTGTTTTACTCCTAAAGAGAGAGTTTTACTTCTTCCTTTCCAATTTTGATACCTTTTATTTCTTTCCTTTTTTTTTCTTCTCTGATTGCTCTGGCTAGAACTTTAGTACAATATTGAATAGCAAAAATGGACATCTTTATCTTGTTCCTGATCTTAGGTAGAAGGCTTTAAGTCTTTCAACACTGAGTATGATGTTTAACTATAGACTTTTCAAAACATGGCCTTTATCATGTTAGAAAAGTTCCCTTCTATCTTAGTTTTATGAATGTTTTTATAAAGAAAGGGTGCTGAATTTTGTAAAATGCTTTCTGCTTCTATTGAGATAATCATGTTGTTCTTTTTCCCTTCATTCTATTTATGTGGTGTATTATATCGATTGATTCTTATATGTTAAGCCACCCTTGCATTCCTGGGATAAATCAGATTTGGTCATGGAGTATAACTTTTTTAACATACTGTTGGATTCTACTTCTATTATTTTGTTAAGGCATTTTGCATTTATATTCTTAAGGGAAATTGTTCTCTCAATTTTTTCTTGTGATGTCTTTACCAGGTTTTGGTGTCAGAGTAACGCTGGCCTTATAGAATGAATTAGAAGTGTCTCTACTTTTGAATTCTTTGGAAGAGTTTGAGAAGGATTGTTGTTAATTCTTTTTTAAATGTTTGGTAGAAATCACCAGTGAGCCCATCTGGTTCTAGAATTTTCTTTGGTAGAAGTGTTTGATTATTGATTCATTCTCTGAAATTGTTTAGATTTACTATTTCTTCATGAGTCAATTTTGGTAATTTCTTGTATTTCTTATTTTGTCTAGATTAAATAACTTGTTGGCATACAACTATTTGTAATATTCTCTTATAATCCTTTTTATTTTTGTAAGGTCAGTGTTATCACCATTTTCATTTCTGATTTTAATTATTAGCATAATTTCTCATTTTTCTTGGTCAGTCTGACTAAAGGTTTGTCAATTTTAATGATTTTTATCAAAGAACAAACTTTTGTTTCAAGGATTCTTTCAACTGTTTTTCTATTATTCTCTTTTTTTTTTTTTTTTTTTATTATGGGTAAAAATCAAAATTCTCACAATACATACAAACATTTGCAAAATGATATGTAAATATATATGCATATATGTGTATTTGCTTACAAAAATGTTATTTATATATATATATATACATATATTTTAAGAGGTGCTTAGATTACCTAAAATATTACACGGAACCTACTGGGATTCCCATGTTGCCCACCTCCCACACCTCCCACCACATCCAACACAAACATCTATTATTCTCTATTTCATTTATCTATTTACTTCCTTCTGCTAACTTTGGATTTACTTTGCTCTCATTTATCTAGTTGCTCAAGATGTGAAGTTAGGATTATTAATTTGAGATCTTTCTTCTTTTTTAAATATAGACATCCATAGGTTTAAATTTCCTTCTGAACACTGTCTTCACAGCATCCCACAAATATTGGTATGTTGTCTTCATTTTCATTCATTTCTAAGTATATTCTAATTTCCCTTGTAATTTCTTCTTTAACCCATTGATTTTTTTTAAAAGAATGTGCTGTTTAATTTCCACATCAGTAAATTTTCCAGTTTTCCTTCTGTTACTGATTTCTAACTTTATTCCATTGTGATTGGAGGAGTTACTTTGTATGATTTCAATACTTTTATGTTTATTGAAACTTCATTTGTGCCCTAATATATTGTCTATCCTGGATATGATCTATATCCACTTGAAACAAATGTTCATTCTGTTGTTTTTTGAATTGTTCTCTATATGTCTGCTAGATTTAGCTGCTTTATAGTGTTATGTATTTCCACTATTTCTTTTTGTAGATGTTTTCTACAGTATTGAAAGTGGTATATTAAAATCTTTTTCTATTTTTGTAGATATGCCTATTTTTGTCTTCAATTCTCTCAATGTTCCCTTCATATATTTTGGGGCCCTGTTGTTAGATGCATATATATTTGTAATTTTTAAACATCCTTGTTGAATTGACAGTTTTTATCAATAAATAATGATCTTTTTCCTACTGAAACCATTTATTTATTTATTTATTTATTTATTTATTTATTTATTTATTTATATTTTTATTTTTTTTTTGAGGTATGGGGTCCTGGGGAATGAACCTGGGATCTGGTATGTGGGAAGCTGGTGCTCAACCACTGAGTCACACTGGCTTCCCTGAGTTGGTTTTTTCATTTGTTTTGCTTGTTGTTTTTGTGTTTTCAGAAGGCACCAGGAACCGAACCTGGGTCTTCCCATGTGGGAGGCAGGTGCTAAACCACTTGAGCTACATCTGCTTCCAACCATTTTTTATTTAATATCTATTTTGTATGGTGTTAGTTTAGCCATTAATGCTCTCTTTTGTTTACTGTTTGCATGGAACATATTTTTTCCATCCTTTACCTTTCAACCTGTTTGTGTCTTTGGATCTAAGTTGTGTTTCTTATAAACAGCATGTGGTTGGGTCATGCTTCTTTGTTCATTCTGCCTTTTGATTGGAGAGTTTACTTTACATTATAGGTAGGTACTGATAAGGCAAGACTTATTTCTGCCATTTTGCTGTTTTTTCTAAGTCTGATAACTATTGTCCCTCCTATCCTCCATTAGTGCCTTCCTTTTTGTTTAGATAATGTTTTATAATAAACCATTTTGAATCACTTCTCATTTCCTTTTGCTTGATTGGGATTTGCTTAGCTTTTTGGATGTGAATATTTCATATGTTCCATCAGATTTGGGAATTTTAAGCCATTATTTCATCAATTTTTTTTCTGCCTCTTTGAAACACATCCTTATAAAATGGGAGCATTATTCTATATCAATGTATTCTTTCATAAGTATAAAAAGAAATTCTCACAATTGCTATTTTTTATTCTTGTAGACATTAATATATTAATAATTACCAGTTTAGATTTTATTTGTACAAGATTTTTTTCTTGCATCTCAGTTTTATTTGGGGTCACTTTTCTTGTGTAATGAGAGTCTGTTATTTGTGACTTCTCTCAGTTTTTACTTTTCTAAAAATATGCTTATTTGACCTTATTCTTGATAGAAATTGTATCTGGTTATACAATCCTAATTTGACAGTAAACATTGTGGCTATCCAGCTTCATTTTGGATTCCTTTTTTTGTGATGAGAACTTAATTTTAATCTTGTAATAATTCCATTGAGGTAGTTTGACTTGTTTCTCTGCCTGATTTGAAGATATCCTCTTTGTTTATTCATCTCCTTAAGTTTAAGTGTGATGTATTTCAGTGTAATATTTTTTTCTTTTTCTTCTTTTCTTCTCTTTTCACTTCCTTTTCTTATCTCTTCTATTCTCTTTCTTCTTTTTTGTTTTTTCTTCTCTTTATTCTTCACCCCCCTCCCAACCGGTTTAGACAATACTAGGCAACTTGAATCAATATAGTTTTTTTCCCCCCACCAATTCAGGAACAGTTTAAGCCATTATAGAAGATTGCCACTTCCCCATTCAAGCTTTCCTCTCTCTTTGGAACTTTTATTTACTCACATGTCAGATGCTAATTTATTCTTTATGTCTCTCAACTTTTCTTTCATATTTTCAAATTATGTCTTTCTCTTCTATAATTTATTAGAAAATTTTTAAAGAATCATTTCCCAGTTTACTAATTCTTTTCTTCTTTTTTCTAATCTATTGTAAACTTATTCATGGATTTTATTATAAATTATTAGATTTTTAATTTTGAAAATCTTTACTTGGTCCTTTTAAGGCTGCTTTTCATTTTTTAATCACCTATTACTATTTTGACATGCATTAAATCTCTTATTTTATTTCTTTAAATATATAATAAAATATAAATAAACACATATAAGCAATGTATGTATACATACTTAATGTGTGTTTGTTTACAAATACTATATTATTTTCATTATATATAGTAATAATCTCAGTATATGACTTTGTATCTCTGCTTCTGCTGGTTCTTTCTTATAGTAACTTGTTCCATTGTGTGTTGGTAACTGTGTGTGTGTGTGTGTGTTTTGGTCTGTGAACTCAATGTTCCTTGAAACTTTTTCTGTGAGTATTATTTGAAGTCTTGTGTGAAAGTGAGTTCCTATAGAGAGGGTCTGAATATGCTGCTTACAATTTGGGGGGTCATTATCAATGTTGGACCTTTTTAAACAAAATTCTTCACCTGAGAGGTCCCCTCCCCACATTTTCTGAGTTTAGGCTGAAAATTCATGAAAGAACAGCCCTCAGAGTAGATATTGTTTACTCCATCTAGAACTATAATTCAGATAAGTATCTGGAAATGGAAAAAGAGAATGACAAAAGTGGTTTATTTCTCCTTCACACTTAAAGAAATATGTAGTTTGGAAGGCAAAGCCGGAGCTCATCCAGGTTCAACAACTGACTGAGGATAAAAGCCTCTTTGATACTAAGAGAATCTTTCTGGACTCCAGCTTTCACGTATCCTATAGCATTCAAGGATTTCTAATTTTTTGAGAGTTCATCATCCAATTATAAAGATGCTTTTTTATGTTGTACCTGACATTATTAGATGTTATCAGTAGAAGGGTAATTCCTGGTATCAAGTGAATTGTATAACTACATTACTGGCAAGAGTAAGTTCTGACCCCACTAGTGAAGGATTATTTACAGAACACCACAGGTAAATAAAATTCCCATAAAATATATAGATAACATTTAATAATCATTTACTATGCAGCAGATACTTTTCTGGGTGCTTTACCTATACTATCTCATTCAATACTCAACTCAGTGTGGTAAGTACTATTATCATCCCTTTTTTACAGATGAATTAACTAATACACAGAGAGGTTAAGTTACTTGCCCAAGGGCAAATATGAAGTAAATGCAGAGATTCAAATCCTGTTAGTCCAAAGTGCACACTTCTTGTGCAAAGCAACTTTTAATACTGACATTTTTCTGCCTAGCTTCCAGAATGTATATGCCTGCTTCTTGGTATGCCTTTAATGTGATCCAGCCACTGCTAACAGCTAGAATGTTATAATGCAGCCTTTGGCAAAAGAGCAAAACTTTAATACTCCCTGACCTGATCTCACATTTTTCTCTCACCTTTCTTTTTTTCAGTGCTCTGGCTTCCATTTTCTACTTGAAAATTTTAATGGTTATTTTTTGGACATAATGGATCTAATTTAATTAATCATGGTCCCTTCTTTATTGATATTCTAATTACTTGCAGTTTGACTCTATGTATATATAACTATAGGGAAGAGATAACTATGATTTTTTAGTGGAATTCATAACCAACTGGGGCATCTGTCAATAAGTTGTTGCATGAGGAAGGAATGGCCAGAATATTTAAAAAAGCAAAGGCTTGAGAATCGGAGAAATCTGTGCTTGATTCCTGTCTCCAACCACTTGGAAAGTGTGTGACTATTTCCAAGTCACTTAACCCATTAGCCCCAATTCCCTCATCTGTAACATAGGCATAACAATGACACTCTCTTCACAGAACTGTTATTTGGATACACTGAAATTCTCATAAAATACTTAATACGTAGTAACAAGACAACAGTATTAAATGATGATAATGATGCATGATGCAGCTGCTGGAGCTGATGTCAGCTGTATGCAATGCTTGGTTGGAAATGGAATTGCCTGGAAAAGAATAATGCTTTAGAGAGTAAAAGCAACCCCTACCCCACTCCCTTACAATTGGGAAGCAATTTCCAAAGGTAATCTTTGTTGATGACAAGTCTAAAATATTTTATTCACTGAAAGTCTATGCTGAATTGTAGTGTTTCTCTTACTATTTGTGGTAACTCTGTTCATTTCCACAATTTTCTCTTCATGTCAGTCTGAGGAATGAATTGCTCTGTGGCTGGGTGTATGATTATAATATATTATGTGTGATATTTAGCTGTAGCATTTACATTAGAAAAAAAAGAGTTTACGGTTTCTTTGAAACTAAACTGTCTTAACCAAATGAAGAGCTCACTTCTAACACTATCGTGGGCCGTGTGCACACTACAAGACACTGGAAAATTAATGACCTGGGGTCAGTATTTTATTCAGCATATAATGGGAGAGGTGAAGGCATTTCATAATATCTATAGGGGGAAAAACTTGACAACAACATAAGAGGAATGCTGTATCCAGTAAAGGAAAACTTCCTTTCCATTAAAGATGGCCAAGTTTCAAATGAAGCAATAATTAGACAGAAAATGGCCCATGATATGGAGAATTATTTATAGACTTTAAAATGTTTAAATTAATTTTTGTGTAATATTTTGATTATTTAAGCATTTAGACATAATATTTTTGTTGCTACTGTTATTGTTATCATTCAGGTGGTGATCATGGTTATTATTTTGTCTTGCTACAAATGACCTCATGTAAGTGTTTTTTGATTTGCCTCTTTATTTCACTTTTATTTGACACTGTACCCTGTTCTCATATTACTCCAGATATTTCTCTCCCACCATAAAAACATTCCTTTCCTGTAATACTATTTCTTATTGCTCTGCTAAATGACAGGCTAACTAATCAATTTGTCTAGTATATGTAAAATATAAATAGTTAAATATTACATGTTCCAAATATGATTTTTGTTTTAACAATGTTCTTCAAATAGTCATCTCACGGCCTCAAAACATTAATGATGAAGCTCAGCTTAGCTTAAAAATTAAAAGTTTTTTAACCATTTATTCATTCACTCACTTAATCCTTTTACATTCATTCATTAAACAAAGTGCCTTCCAAATGTCTACCAAATGCCTACCAAACATCAGGCATTGTGCTTAGGAGTTGGTGATAAAAAAAGGATCAGATATCATTCCCTCTGCCATCTTTGAACTCTAAGATGTGGGATGGGCAATATACAATATATACCATGATGGAATTATGTCCATAAAGGAAGCTCAAAGAGAGGATAATCATCAGCTTGGTTTCTGCAGGGGCAGAGCAGTTGAAGAAAGTTTGAAAGAGGGGCTACACTTATATATTTATATATGAGCATGAATTCACTAATCTGAAAGGTAGGGAACAACATTCAGACAGAGGACATGGCATGTACAAGGATGCAGCAGGTAACTGGGTAGTGAGTGAGTAAGGCTGGAAAGAGAGACTGTGGATAGGTTATGAAAAACATAGCCTTCTTTTCTGAGAAATACGGACTTTAACTTGGGAGAAAGAAAGGCCTAAAGATTTTTAAACAATTGGGTGACATAATAAGATGAGATTTTATAATTGACTCTGATGATAGTGCAGAGAAGGAATTGAAGTACGGGAAGATTGTAATCAGCAAGAATATGTCAGAGGACTTTTCAATAGTCCAATAAAATGTGATGGGTCTTTGAATTATAAGAGATTGTAGGGATAAAATCAAGGGGATATAGTTGAGAGATATTTAAGAAGAAAATTATAGAATACTAGGTAATAGATTATTAAACTGGATAGAAAATAAGTAAATGCTTTTACAAGAGATGCAATTAAAAGTTAAGAATACAGAAAAGATGAAAGTAAAAGAATGAAAAAGATTTAGCATGAAAATACTAGCCAAAAGAAAGGCAGTGTAGCTATATTAAAACTGGATAAAATAGAGTTTCGGACAAAAAAATAACTTTACTAAAAATAAAGCACACTACTCTTGATAAAATTATTATTTCCCTAAGAAGATATAAGAATTTAAAAATTTGTAGGTACTTAATATCCTGGCTAAAATATAAAAAGGAAAATTATTACAATTACATGGAAAAATAAAAAATCCTTATATATATATATATTTTAGAAATTGATAAATCAAGCAGGCAAAAAATTAAGGTTATAGAAGATTTGAGAAACATTATTATAGTGATTTGGTCTAATTAACACATATAATACACCACTCTCAACTTAGGCAGAATCTGCATCATTTTCATACCAATGAAATTTTGTGAAAAATCAGTAGCAAAATTATTGTGAATATAGATATCAAAATTCTGAAAATTAATTAGAAAACCAAATCCAACAAATTGAAAAATGATAATCCATCAAGACAAAATTGATTAATACCAGGAATGCAAGATTGGTTACCATTAGCAATTCAATGAGATTCTCTGTAATAGTAGAATAAAAATAATAAAAATTCACTTGATAATCTAAATAGAGGTATCAAAATCTGATAATAAAATAAAATTCAACATCCATTTGTGACCAAGATTCTTTGCAAACCAGAAAGAGAAGGGAATTTGCTTAATTGATATTATAGTGTGTATAGGAAATTCATATAAAACTTCAAACTCAAAGGTGAAATGTAGCCTGTTAGGGTTGGAAATGAAAAAAGAATGGCTACTATTTTCACTTCTAGTTAACATAAATCTGGAGTTATTAGTTAGTGCAGTAAGCCAAGGAAAAAGTAATAAAAGTAAGGATTTGAAAGGAAGAAACAAAATTGCCATGGTTTATTGACTATGTAATTGTATGTAAAATATCAAAAATACACTTGAATTAATAAAACTGGTAAGAGCAAGTTGCTGTGGGGCATTTTGCAGACACTGGAATTGTTCTATATGATATTACAATGATGGATACAGTCCATTATACATTTTGTAAAAACCTTAAAATTGTATGGTGCAAAGTGTAAACCATAATGTAAACTATAGACCATGGTTAGTAGCAACGCTCCAATATTTTTTCATCAATTGTATCAAATATACCACACTAATAAAAGATGTTATTAATATGGGAAAATGTAAGAGGGGAGGCGGGTGGGTTATATGGGAATTTCTTATACTTTTGATGTAACTTTTCTGTAATATAAAACTTCTTTAAAAATTAATGAAAGAAAGGAAGAGAAAGAAAGAAAGGAAGAAAGAAGGGAGGGAAGGAAGGAAGGAAGGAAGGGAGGGAGGGAGGGAGGGAGGGAGGGAGGGAGGGAGGGAAGGAAGGAAGGAAGGAAGGAAGGAAGAAAGGAAGAAGGAAAGAAAGAAGGAAAGAAAGAAAATAGAAGGAAAACAGGAAAAGAATGAAGAGATTTATAGAGGATAAAAGATAATATTTTATATAAAGGGCTATTAATATTTTATTATGGAGACTTCCAGTTTTAGCTCTGACATGAAAAGAGCTTGGGTGTCATAACTCCCAGCCTTACAACAAGATAAAACTAGACAAAGTGAAAGTCAGCTACTTTTCCTGGGCCCATCTGAGAACTAAGGTCACTGGGCAAAACTGTCACCTTGAAATCTGGAGAGGCAAATCCAGAGAGTCACAACTGAGATCACTTTTACCTGGAATAGAAGCTACTAGGGTCAAATACTAGTAGTAACACTTAAATGGTAATTTTGACAAATTGCTTTAGGCTGAGTGGGGACTAGTGTAAGACTGAAAAACTCCTGGGGACACAATCTTAGGATCATACGATATACCTCCAGGAAACCCAAAAGGTGCTCACAGAATAGATCTGAAAAAGATCTCCTATTGGTTCTGTCAGGAGAAGAGTAATCCTTGTGAAATCAGCCTAAAACCTTTCCCCAAACAAAAGCTTACTCTACAGTGAGAAGGACCTTACAAGAGTTTTGGGGAAGAGCATTACTTTCAGTTGGCAGTTGAGTCTCCACTAGGCTTTCTAAGAAGAAGGGGAAACTATTCAAGAAGAAACACTTGTGAAGGTCACAGACTCAATCAAAGATAGAAACTTAACTGGAAGATTATAGAATGTTCCCCCTCCCCCATACCTTACCACCATACCAGTGGGGTTCCAGTATAATAATAGTGGATTACTGCTGAAAGAGCTTCAAGACAAATGCTTAATATAAGCAGGAATATTAAGGGAAAGTCAAAATCAAAATGGGAGACAAAAAATGACATTAGAGGAGTTTGATGGCTCTGGCACATATACCTACAGCAAATATTAAAGAAAGCCCAATTCCTAGCCAAATTAACATAAATGCTCACACTATAGGGCCATTTATCACAGTTGCTATTACCCAATACATATCCAACTTTCAACAAAAATTTGCGCAACAAAGGGCAAGAACTGACACAGTCTGAAAAAAGCATCATCAAAACATAATTCAGATATGATACAGATGTTGGAGTTATCAGATAGACAACTTAACTAGAGCTAAGGGTTCTCATGGAAAAAAGTATATATAATGAAAGAATAGGTTGATAATGTAATCAAAGCAATGGAAGTTCTAAGAAATAATTTTTAAGAAAACTTAAGCACTGTTAAAAATATGGAATGTCTTTAATGAAGTCATCAGTTGATTTGACATAACCAAGGAAAGTGTAAATGATCTGCAATATGGATCAATATACACTTCCCAAACTGAAATCCAACAGGTAAAATCAGAAAAAAAAGATAAGAATATCCAAGATCTGTGGGACAATTTCAAATTATGTAACAGATCTCTAATTGGAATGCTAGAAGAAGAAGAAAAAGAGAATGAGGCAGAAGAAGTATTTAAAATAATAATTACTGAAATTTTCCAAAATTGATGAGAGGGACTAAACCATTAATCCAGGAAACATAGAGAATCCCAAACAAAATAAGTGGCAGAAGCAATAAATAGGAATGTTATATTTCAATGGCAGAAAATCAAAGAAATAAGTCCTGAAATACCCCTGTGGCAGTAATTATGAATTCCAAAAATATAATTGAATCATGCTTGTAAACCGATCTGTTAATCTGGGCATGATTAGGTTAGGATTAGGGCATTGAGCCCCACCCCTTGGTGGGTGGGGAATTGAATATAAAAGGCAAGGCCAAGGACAGTTGAAGCAGTCTTTTGAGAAGCTGTTTTGATGTTGGAAAGAAGGCCCCAGGAAAAGAGAAGCAAGCCGTTCGCCTGATTGTCTACAGCTGAACTTGTGGAGGAAACAGGGGCTAAGCCCGGAGAGAAACGCAGCCCCGGGAAGAGAGGAACCCCAGAAGCCTGAACCCTGGCAAATGCCGGCAACTGTCTTGCTCTAACACGTGGCAATGGACTGTGGTGAGAGAAGAAACTTAACGCTTTATGGCCTGGTATCTGTGGATTTCTACCCCAAATAAATACCCTTATAAAGACCAACCCATTTTTGGTATTTCACATTAGCACACCTTTGGCTGACTAATACAACCCCTAAGCAGGGAAAAAACATTTTACTTGCAGTGGAGCAAGGATATGAATTACAGCAAGAGTCTCTCATGAGAAACCATGCAAGCAAGATCTTGAAGCGAAATATTTTAACTGTTGAAAGAAAACACTTCTCAACCTAGAATTCTATATCCAGGAAAATTATCCTTCAAAAGTAAAGGAAATACAAAGACTTTCTCATAGAAACAATAACCAGAAATTCATTACCTGCAGACCTGCCCTCCAAGAAATGTTGAAAGATTTTCTTTGGGCAAAAGGAAAGTGATAGAGGTCAGAAAGTTGGATCTCCATAAAGAAAGGGAGACTATCTGAGAAGGAATATATGAAGTTGAGATAACATTTTTATTTTTCTTATTCTTAATTGACCTAAAAGATAATTGTTTAAAGTAATGAAAGTAATATTGTAATTGAGTGATTATAGCACATGAGTAAGTGAACTGAATGAGAACAATGTCACGGAATGGGAAGGAGAAATTGGGAATATTTGTTATATGGTAAAATATCTACATGTTATAGTTGAACATGAACTTGGATTAGTAAAAATGTGTATTGTAAACTCTAGGGAAGCACTAAATTATTTTTAAAAAATGTACAATCGATATGTTAAGAAAGGAGATAAAATGGAATCATATAAAATGTTCAATAAAAACCAGGGAAAGCAGAAAATAGTAGCCTGTTTCAATGAATAAAAAATTTACAAACATGATTGATATTAGTCCAATATATCAATAATCATTTAAAATATTAATGGCCTAAATTAAATTAAATTAATGGCCAAAATTAAAACACAAACATTGTAAAAGTGAATTAAAAAACACATTCAAGACCCAACTGTATGTTGTCTATAAGAAACCCATGGAGAAAGATAAACAGTTCTAAACTAAAGCAAAGGAATTTATAGTAGCTATATTAATTTCAGCAAAGGAGACTTCTAAAGTAGGACACTACAAAATGACAAAGACTTCAATTTTCCAAGAAGTTCTGACAATCCTGTGTGTACATACTTCACAATAGAACATCAGAATACATGAGGCAACAAGTGATAGAACAGAAAGGAAAAATAGAAAAATCCACTATTATGGTTGGAGATTGCAATACCCCTCCGTAGGTAATTGATAATCAAGGAGACAAAAAAAATCAATAGGGATATAGTTGACCTGAACAATACTATCAATCAACTTGATCTAATTGACACTTACGGAATACTGTATCCAAGAACAGTTGAATGCACATTCTTCTCAAGCTCACATGAAACATTGACCAAGATATAGCACATTCTGAACTGTACCTTAACAAATACATCTTAACAAATTTAAATGGATAGAAACCATTCAAAACATATTCTCAGACCACAATGGAATTAAACTAGAGACCAACAACTGAAAAATATATGCAAAATGTCTGAATATCTAGGATTTAAACAATACACTTCTACATGAAATATAGGTCAAAGGAGACATTCAAAAAAAAAAAAACTTTATATGTATCCATTACATTTAATTGAGAAATGTGTATATTTATTCATCTGTGTTTACTTTTTAGTTTTTAATTGTTTATATTTTCAATTATTAAATGTACAAAATAAAGTTAAAAAAAATAGTTTGTCCTAAATGAAAATGAAAGTACAGCTTATTAAAATTTGTGGTAGGTAGTAAATGCAGTTCTTACATGGGCATTTATAAGATTAATGCATATATAATAGGACTTCATTTTACACGTACTCAACACATGTGAATTCAGGTGTATGCTATTGGCAATCAAAAAAAAATAAAGGCAGAGAGAGAGTTAATTTTAAAATTATTTCTAAGATTAATTTTGTTACTTATTGTTACTAGAGTGTTTACCCCATAAAATGTATTATAGGTATGTTCATATAAAAAGTACTTATAAAATAGTGGGGTTTGCTATTATGCACAATTTTCAAATTATGTGAAGGGCCTTGAAATGTTTTGGTTGCCTAATGAGGTCCCACTGTATTAGAAAAGACAAAAGATCTAAAATCATAAAACTAAGTTTCCACCACAGGAAACAAGATAAAGAACACTTGGAAGCTAAAGCAAGCAGATGAAAAGAAATAATGAAAATTTGAGCAGTAATTAATGAAATTTGAAAAAGGAAAATTATAGGAGTAAATTAACAAAATCCATTGCTTATTTCTTGAAAAATTCAATGAGTTTGATCAACCTCTAGTGAGGTTAAACAGAAAAAAGAGAAAAAAGTCACTAATTGTCCATATTATAAATGAAAATATTTACTGATCCTGTAAACATTAAAAGGTTAATAAAATATTTCTAGAAACAACTTTATACTGACAAATTTTATAATTTAGGCGAAATGGACAAATTCCCTCAAAGACACAAATTATCAAACTCACACAAGGTAAAACAGATTATGTAAATAATCCTATATCTATTGAAGAAATTGAACCAATAATTTATAATATTCTAACAAATAAATCAAAATTTCCAGCTAGTTTCATGGTTGAATTTTATCTAACATTTAAAGAAGAAATTGTACCTGTTCTTCACAATCCTTCCCAGGAAATACAAACAGAAAAATGAGGCCAGCATGATCCTAATACCAAAACCAGATAAAGATATTACAAGAAAGGAAAACTACAGACCAATATGTCTCATGAACATAGACACAGAATTCCTCAAAAAATATTAGCAAATTTAAATTAAAAATGTAGAAAATGAACTATGCTCCATGACCAAGTTAGATATTTCATAAATACAAGATTGGTTCAGCATTCAAAAATCAACTGATGGGGAGCAGATGTGGCTCAAGCAGTTGAGCTCTTGCCTCCCACATGGGAGATCCCTGGTTTGGTTCCCCAGTGCTTCCTAGAAAGAAAACAAACAGACAGTGAGCAAAAACAATGAGCAGACAATGAGCAAAACAATGAACAAACAGACGAGGGAACCAACTCAGGGGAGCAAATATATATCTATATAATTTTAAAAAAATCAATTGATGTAATCCACTATATCAGTAGACTAAAGATGAAAAATCATATGATCACATTAATTGATGCAGATTAAGCATTTGAAAAAATCCAACATTTATTCATATTTAAAACAATTTCAGCATACTAAGAATAGAGGGAAACTTCCTCAATTTTATAAAGAACTTCTACAAAAAGCATACAACTAGGGAGGTGGATGTGGCTCAACTGGTTGAGCGTCCGTCTCCCATATGGAGGGACCTGGGTTCGATCCCCGGGACCTCCTGGTAAATTAAAAAAAAAAAAAAAAAAAAAAAAAAAAAAGCATACAACTAATATCATACTTAATTGTGAGGAACTGGATGCTTTTCTGGTAAGTTTGGGAATAAGGCAAGTATGTCCTCTCTCACCACTCCTATTCAAAATTGTACTGGATGATCTAATTAGTGCAATAAGACAAGAAAAGGAAATATAAGGTATACAAATTGGTAAGGAAGAAATAAAATAGTCTTTGTTCACTGATGACAAATTTGTCTATGTGGAAAAATCCCAAATAATTGACAAAAGAAGTCTTAGGACTAATAAGCAATTATAGCAATTTGGCAGGAAATAAGAGTAAAAAAAAAGTTTATTGCTTTCATCAGCAATTAACAATTGGGACTAGAAATAAAAAATATGGTTTACAATAGTAATAAAAGTGAAATACTTATAGATCTAAAAAAAAATAAACTGTACAGGATGATATTTAAAACTAAGAAACACTGGTGAAAAAATTTTAAAAAGATCCAAATAAAAGGATAGATATTCCATGTTCATGGATTGGAAAATTCAATATTGTTAAGATATCAATTCTTCTCAATTTTATTTATGGATTCAACACAATCCCAATCAAAATCCCAGCAAGCTGTTTTGTATATATCTACAAACATTTTGAAGTATTTTGGAAAGGCAAAGGATTTTACCAACACAATGCTTGAGAAGAAGAAGAATATTGGAGGACTCACACTGCCCGAACTCAAGACTTACTATAGGCTACAGTTATCTATACAGCATTGTATTGGTAAAGGAATAGAATAGACACATATATCAGTGGAACAGTATAGAAGTCCTAGAAATAGAACAATATAGATGTAATAAACTAGTGGAAAAGAAAAGGCAATTATTGGAGAAAATATAGTGTTTTCAACAAATGATGCTGAAATAATTGGGTTCTATTTCCAGAAAAAATAATGAACTAAGACATAGGCCTTATACCTGAAACTAAAATTAATTCATAGCAGATCATCAGTCTACTTGAAAAATGTAAAACTATAAAATTTCTTGAAGAAAATATAGGAGAAAATCTATATTATCACATTAGTTTCCCAGCTGCTAAAACAAATACAATACAAAGGGTTGGCTTAACAACAGGAATTTATTGGCTCAGGTTTGGAGGTGTCAGCAGGGTGATTCTTTGTCCCTGAAGACTGTGACATTCTGAGACTGGCCATTACTGATTCATGGGGTCCCTTGGCTTTCTATCTCATGGCAATGTCCTCTCCTTTCTCTTCTGGATTCCATTGACTGAGGACTTCTTTCTACTCCCTGGGGCTTCTATTTTTGTGTCCAATTTCCTTTGCTTATAAGGGCTTCAGCCATATTGGATTAAGAGCCACTCTCATTCAGTTTGGGCACACTTAAACTAATAACCTCTTCAAGGGTCCTATTTATACATGGGTTCATACCCACAGGGCCAGGGGTTGGGACCTGAACATATGTTTCGTTGGAAACATGATTCAATCCTCAACAGTGACCTTGGTTTTGATGGTGATTTTTAATACAATCCATGAAAAATAAAAGTTGGGCTGGACTATATTAAAATTAATAACTTCTGCTCTATGAAAGACACTGTTAAGGGAATGAGAAGACAAACCACATAACAGAAGGGAATATTTACAAAATACATATCTGATAAAGTATTTGTGTCAAACACATACATAAAAAAATCTTAATAGAAAAAACATCTGATTAAATAATGGGTTAAAAATCTTAATAGACACCTCACCAAAGAAGATACACAGATGGAAAATAAGCACATGAAAAGATGTTCATCATCATTTGTCATTAGGGAGCTGCAAAACAAATCAACAACTAATTAGAAGTATACACCTATTTCAATAGCTAAAATAAAAAAAAATAGCAAAACTATCAATTGCTGATCATGATGTGGAGCAACAGGTGTTCTCATTTATTGCTGTGGGGAATGCAAAATGGTACGGCCACTTTGAAAGACATTTTGGCATTTTCTTACAAAACAAAACGATGCAATCCAGCAATCATGGTCATAGGTATTTTCCTAAATGATTTGAAAATTTATACCCACACAAAACCTCACATAAAAATGTTTACAGCAGCTTTATTCATAATCATCCAAATCTTGATGCAATCCAGATGTCCTTCAACAGGTGAGTGGATAAATAACTGTGATACATCCATACAATGGAATATTATTCTGTGATCAAAAGAAATGAGGTATCATACCATGAAATGATATGAATTTCAGATGTATATTGCTAAGTGAAAGAAACCAGTCTGAAAATGCTACATGCAGTATGTTTCCAATTATATGACATGCTGAACGTTTCTGAACAACAGTTCTAAAACATTTCTGAATAATTCTAAACAACAACAAAAATAGACAGAAAGTTCCACAACGATGGGTGCATGTCATAGGGCCACAGGAACCAACGGAAAGAGCTTCAAATGGGCAAATCTAGGACAATTTGAGCAAGAAAATAAAGTAGTTTGGGATATAATCTATGGAGTAAAATAAGTAATCACGAGTTCATACTAACATGAAGAAATGCTTGAATGAGTTTAACAAATGGTTGAACATAGACAAATCTCCCATGCAGAAGAATTCCAAATACTTTATGTAGATATCTGCCTTTAAAGAGTGTGGATCATGACTCGCCATTCCTAAGTGTGGGCTGTAGGAATAGTAACATCCTCTCAAAGAGTCTAGTATGGAAAGGGAGGGAGCAAAAGAGTAACTCTACAGTTAGTGGCAAACAGTGCCTCACGTCAGGTGATCAAGTTTAACACAAGAGTATAAGTTATTTTGATAGTATGAACCCGTGATATGATGTGAGGAAAATGGACTTTCCCTCTCTGGTCTATCTCCCAAAACACATTATCCCAGCTCAATCATGAGAAAAATATCAGTCAAATCCCAATTAAAGAACATTCCAGAATTTACCTGAAAACACTCCTCAAAATTGTCAAGGTTGTTCTTTTCCTATAATTCAGTCTGACCATGATTCCTGCTAATAATTCTGCTTAAATAATTTAGCAAACATTTTATTTAAAGGGCATCTCTAGGTTAAGCATGGAATTTGTTTCCCAGAGCTTTTACCTGCTGGGCTATACCAGCAGAACCAGATTTTCTGATATGAACTGAGAACATCAGTGAAAATGTGTATTTCACATAAGTGCAGTTCCTTAAACATGAGTTGGCTGTCTGGATTGTTCTGAAACATTTGGTTTCCATTTGATGTTCAGTCACTGCTTGTCAGAAAATAACTTGGCTAATACTATTCAGCAAATTCTCTCAAGAGTAAGGATTCACACCATGAGTTTTTCTCAGTTCTGATGACAAAATCTCCCACTTCATTTAATCCTTGGGTCTCTGGGGGCAGCACAGAATAGAAGGGAAACACTTTGTAGAAAGAAGTTGTGTGATGGATGTCTGTCTTTTCCCCAAAACTGCATTTTGTCGCATAAGCTCAGAATTAGGATAATAGACTAAAGAGCATCTCTTTGTTGTATTGTAAAATAAAAAGGAAGGACACCATTAAATGGTTGGAGATTAGAAGAATGCACTTCAGCTCTCTCTGCTAATATTCAGAAAATAGAATGGAAATCATTTCCTCCCGTGTGTAGGTAAATAGCACTTTTTCATTTTGTGCAGGCAATTGTAGATTTTTTTGGAAAACTTAGCCACTAGAGGGTCTCTCTGTTCAATCATGGCATTAAATGTTGAACGTTTTCTACATTGCAAAAAATAAAAAAGAGAGAAGAGAGAGAGAAGAGAGAGAGAGAGAGAGAGAGAGAGAGAGAGAGAGAGAGAGAGTTATAGTATTGAAAACTTCAACAAAAATGAAAAACAAGCATTAGAAGGTGGTTGGATTGCTTTAGTTAATTGATATTCATGTGTATTCCGTTACAGGTTTGGGCAGTGTACCTTAAATGTAATTGCTCCTCTCTGAAGGAGAAGGAAATGGTTTTTGCTATAAAATGCACTATAGCACAGTGATAATTTTTGATTCTTACAGGCTAGAATATTTAACATCAGAGCAAAGGATTGTTTAGGGGCAAATGATTGCCTTTTCCCCCATGGAAACCATGGTGACTGGGTTGAAAAAAGGGAGAACTGCTTTTATCTCGAGATGTTAGGTTAGATATAATTAATTCAAAAAATGCATGTGCTTCAGGATCTAGATCATTGTTAGTAAAAATGTATCCCAAGACTGAGGTCTTTCCCCACATCATATGCCTAAACTAGTTTAGTTTCATTTCTAGTTTTGCTGACAGTGGCAATATATTTTCAGGCTGGCTAGGGTAGTGAGTCAGAATAGAATAATTATCCCTTTATGGACAAACTGATTCATCTGAAGAAGCGTTCATGGCTGCTGTTTTTCCACTTTTCATGTTCACTTTTTTCTGTTGGTAATGTCCTAACATCTTCTTTTCAAGTATTTAAATGAAATCAGTTTTGTAAGACCTTTGCAATCTTACAACATTTTAAATATCTTTAGTCCTCTCAGATGACTGAGTGTTCTGATCTAGAAGACCCTTGAAACTTTATTTTCATAAGACTATTGTTATGTTCATATCATTTGAAGATTATTTATTTACTTATTTATTATCATTAAATACTATGACCTATTATTTAAATAGTTTTTGTGTTATATATAAAAAATGGAGAAATGGGATTTAAAACCATGTCTGCTTGACTTTCATACATGCAATCACTCATTCATTCAGATATTGAGTGCCTGTACATGACAGGCTTTGTGTTTTTCAGAGAACCCCATATAGTCTATGATTGGTTCCAGTATATGATCACACTTAACAGTCCTCACATTGAGTTAATACATGTTTAATTCTGTATTAGTCAGCCAAAGGGTGCTGATACAGAATACCAGATATCTGTCAGTCTCTATAAATGGTATTTATTTGGGGTAGAAGTCCACAGTTACCAGGCCATAAAGCATAAGTTTCTTCCCTCACCAAAGTCCATTGCCACGTATTAGAGCAAGACAGCTGCCAACATTTGCCAGGGTTCAGGTTTCTTGGGTTCCTCTCTTCCCAGGGCTGCATTTCTCTCCAGGCTTAGCTCCTCTGTTTCCTCCACAAGTTCAGCTGTAAACTATGAGGCTCTCTAGGCTTTGCTTCGCTCCAGAAGGCCAGCTGTAGACTATCAGGTGAATGACTTGTCTCTATCCCGGGACCTTCTCTCCTTCCTCACGACCAAGCTCTCTTACTTCCCGGGGCTCCAGCACAAGACTCCAACATCAAAACTGGTCCCTCTGTCCTTTGCCTTGCCTTTTATATTTGATTCCCCCACTCAACACCCTGCCATATGTTGCCGGTCAGGTGCCAGTCAGGACCTGGGTCTTTGAAAACGGTGCCGCGGATGAGAAAGAAAGAATAAGACAAGAAGAGAAGAGAGACTGGGATCAGGGGACTCTCTGTCCGATATGGATAGAAGTGGCCCAGTTAACGCCCTAATCTTAACTTAATCATGCCCAGATTAGCAGACCAGTTTACAAGCATGATCCAATATCTATTTTGGAATTCATAACATCAAACTTCCAAAGGGCTACACCTTCCCTGTCTCTCTTTTTTGTAAAAGGGTAGGGGGGCTTGAAGGAAAGTGGTGCATCTTTGTATCTCCTACATGTAATATAGCATGAGTGAAATTTTAGACAATCATCTCTTCCTTCCCTTCATTACTCTACTCATTCATCCATCAGATCAATCATTCATTTATATTTTAAAATTTTAGTGAATTTCTACTTTCTTCCTAGAACTCTAATTGCTAAAGGTTTTTTAAAATATGAATCAGACATAATCCCTGTGCCTCAAAAGGCATTGAACAGTGGTAGGGCACTTACATTTAAACAACTCATTATAATATAATGTGTTGGAGCAATGCCCAGGCAGCAGCTCTCAGAGGTTGCAAGGTTCACAAACCCCTCCCATTTTCTGAGGCTCATAGTATAATAAAAATCAACTATTATAAGAAATACTGGTTTATTTCAAATGCTTTCCCATTAAACACAAAAATTCAGTGAAACATAATTTTGTTACTTGCAAATATTAAGAGAATTTCTAGAACATAATTGATAAGACACTGCGGTTATCTTAGTTTGGGCATATGAGATTAAACTGAATGAATATACTCTTTTTTTTTTAAACAATTCATTGAAGTATATAATTCATACATGAACATACATAAACTGTAAGTGTTCAGTAAACATTGTGATCTTACAAAACAAAAATGCATGACATCATACAGGGTTCCCACACATCATCCCTCCCCACAAACACCCTGCATTGTTGTGAAACATTTGTTAACAAATCATGAAAGAGCATCATCAAAGTATTACTACGAACTATAGTCTGTATCTTCCTCCCCTATACATTTTTTAAAGGATTTATTTATTTATTTATTTATTTATTTATTTATTTATTTATATCCACTTTTACCCCCCCCCCATTTTTGCTGTTTCTGTGTCCATTTGCTGGGCAACTCTCTGTGTCCATTTTCTGCCCTCTCTTCTCATCCTTCTCCTCCTGTCTTCACTGGGATTTGATCCTTGGAATCTCCATGTGGGAGAGAGGCGTCCTACTGCCTAAGCCACCTTGGTTCCTGGTTCTTCAGTGTGTCTCATCTTGGCTCTCCCTTGTGTCACTCTCTTGTTACATCATCATCTTGCTGTGTGGCTCGCAGGGCCTGACCACTCACCCACTTGCAGGGCCTGGTGGCCCAAGTGCCTTCTATATATAAACATTTTTAAATTTTTACCAGGTGGTCCCAGGGGTCGAACCCAGGTCACTCCATATAAGAGACGGACGCCCAACCACCTGAGCCACATCCATCCCCCTGCTATATCTCTTAAGGTTGACCAAAGATACCCAAAGTTACAGTCTTTTCCCATACAGGATGGTCATATAGTAAATAGGTCTGGCATTCCAAAAACCAGACCGAGAGAGAAAAACTAGGTCTAGGGACACATGCATGGTTTCTATATAGCGAATGTTTAGCCTACCCTGATTATCACAAAATCAGGAAAGTGAGATTAGTTGCATGAATATATTCTTTTAGCCTCATTACTAAATCTCTTGTAGCTATAAAAGTTTATATTTGCATCTGTTTATGAGGGTGAGGTCTGAGTTCCTCTCTTGTGGGCCACATGACCTCTTAGCCCCACTCCACAGGGTCAGAGGGGACAGGATAATCTGCTTCAAGTTGTGTTTGATGCTAATTAGCTCAGAACAAATTTGTAAATAGAGGAATGATGCCAGTAGAACTTGAAAATCTGTTGGTTTATGTTGGTTTGCCCCTGATTGTTAATGTTTTAAAGTGTATATGTTAGAGAAAGCTTAAGAAATTTTTAAAGCTTTAAAGTAAAAAAAAGGGTAAAAGCTTGACAGAAGTACCTGCCTTTAGTGCAAGTAGGGTTGGTTTAGTAGACTCATGGCCCGTGGCGCTCCTACCACATCGAGTGGTCAGGGAAGGCAGGTGAAGGGGTTGAAAAGATTATCTCTCACACACTTTAAAAACTGTTGAGACATTATGTATTGGTCAAAACCCATAGAACTGGATACACCAAGAATGGATCATACATTTTACAAAATACAGCATTTTTTAGACAAAAACATCCCAAAGGATAGGAATAGCAGGAGGCTTTCCCAACATGGTAAGGTGAATATATGAAAAACCCACAGCTAGCATTGTACTCAATGGTGAAAGACTGAAAGCTTTCCCTCTGAGATCAGGAACAAGACAAGGATGCCCACTGTCACCACTGATATTCAATATTGTGCTAGAAGTTCTAGCTAGAGCAATTAGGCTAGATAAAGAAATAAAAAGCATCCAAATAGGAAAGGAGGAAGTAAAATTTTTTCTATTCACTGATGTGATCCTATATTAGTCAGGGTTCTCTAGGGAAGAGAATCAACAAGAGATATCTATATATAGTATGAGATTTTATAAGAGTCTCTCACGTAACCATGGGGATGGACAAGTCCAGATTCTGTAGGCAGGCTGCAAACCAGGGGATCCGACAAAAGTCCAATGAAGGTACTTGATGAGTTTCTGGGAGACATTAGCTGTCCAAAAACGAGCTGGGAAATTCTCTCTGAATGCTGAAATCACTTCCCCTTTGAAGGAATCCAGCTGATTGGATAAAACATCACTCACTGCTGTCGGCGATCTCCCTATTTGGTCATAGATTTAATCAGCCATCTGTGCAGTAAACTAACTAATGACTAAAGCCTATTTGTATTGTCCTTGTATTATAATTATCCCAGTGTTTGCTTGACCAAACAACTGGGCATAATTATCTGGCCGAGTTAACACATTGGCTTAACCATTACAGATCCTATATCTCAAAATCCTGAAAAATCCACAACAAAGCAACTAAAACTAATACACAAATTCAGCAAAATGGTGGTATACAAGATTAATATGCAAAAATTAGTAGCATTTCTTTTTTTTTTTTTTTTTTTTAAGATTTTATTTATTTATTCATTTATCCCCCCCTTGCTGCTTGTGCTCGCTGGGTCAGCTAACCACGCCGTGCGGGCGGACCTGCCTTCACCAGGAGGCCCGGGAACCGAACCCGGGGCCTCCCATATGGTAAACAGGAGCCCTACTGATTAAGCCACAGCCGCTTCCCTAGTAGCATTTCTATACACTCTTGATGAGCGATCGGAAGAGGAAACCAGAAAAATAATTCCATTTATAATCATGACTGTAGCAGTTTGATATTGTTTATGAATTCCAAAAATAGATATTGGATTATGTTTGTAAACCGGTCTGTTCCTCCAGGCATATTAGTCTATATTGGATTCAGAGGTTTTACTTTTACTTGATGAAATAATGATTAAGGCTTTGATTGGGTCACGTCAGTAGGACGTTGCCTCCCTCCCTTGGTGGACTCACAGAGAAAAGACATGGCAAAGGACAGAGTTGGGAGTTTTGAGCTGGACCCCGGGAAGTAAGCACAAAGAGGAGCAGAGCAGCTGAGCCCAGAGAGAATTGAGCCCCAGGGAGAGAGACAGAGCTGGTTGCCTGACAGTCTACAGCTGGCCTTGTGGAGACAACAAGGCAGCTGAGCCCAGAAAGAAACAAGCCCTGGGAAGAGAGGAACCCAGGAAGCCTGAACTCTTGGCTTCAACATCTTGCTCCAACAAGATCTTGCTCCAACACATGGCAACAGACTTTGGTGAGGGAAGTAACTTGTGCTTTATTGCCTGGTAACTGTAAGCTTCTACCCTAAATAAATACCCTTTATAAAAGCCAACAGATTTCTGGTATTTTGCATCAGTAACCCTTTGGCTGACTAATACAGCAACTGAAAGAATCAAATATTTAGGAATACACTTAACCAAGGACATAAAGGGCCTGCTAAAAGAAAACAAAGAAGACTTAAATGAATTGAAGGACAAGCCGTGCTCATGGACTAGAAGACTAAGTATTGTTAAGATGTTAATTCTACCCAAACTGATTTACAGATTCAATGCAATCCCAATAAAAGTCACAACAGTTTTTCTTGAAGAAATGTGAAGCCAATTCTAAAATTAATATGGAAGGGTAAGGCGCTCTGAAATGCCTAAAATGTCTTTAAAAGTAGAACGAAGTTGGAGGGCTCTCACTTCCTGACTTTAAAGCATATTACTTAGCTACAGTAGTAACAGCAGCACGGTACTGGCATATAGATAGACAGATTGGCCAATAAAACTGAATTGAGATCTCAGAAATAGACCCTCACATCTATGGCCAAGTGATTAAAGCTGTCCAGACCTCCTAGCTGGGCTAGAACAGTCTACTGAACAAATGGTGCTGGGAGAACTGGATATCCATATCCAAAAGAAAGAAAGAGAACCTCTATCTCACACACTATACAAAAATTAACTCAAAATGGATCAAGGACCTAAATATAAAAGCTACAATCATAAAACACCTAGAAGAAACTGTAGAAAAACATCTTCAAGTTCTTCTGGTAGGCTGTAATTTTTTAAACCTTACACCCAAATTGCAAGCAAAAAGAAAAAAAAAATAAATGAATGGCACTTCCTCAAAATTAAACACATTTGGTCTTCAAAAGATGTTGCCAAGAAAGTAAAAAAGCAGCCTACTTAATGGGAGAAAATATCAGGGAACCACATATCCCATAAGGGTTTGATATCAATGTTATATAAAGAGAACATACAACTCAAAGACAAAAAGACAAGAAACCCAATTAAAAAGTGAGCGAAAGACTTGAGTAGACTATTTTTTTCAAATAGGAAATACAAATTCTAAAAAAGCACATGAAAAAATGCTCAACATCACTAATTACTAGGGAAACGCAGGTCAAAACTACAATGAGATACCATTTCACACCTTATAGAATGGTCATTATTAAAATAATAATAATAATAAAAAACCCAGAAAACTACAAGTGTTGGAGAGCATGTGGAGAATCAGGAACACTCCTTCATTGTTAGTGGGAATGTAGACTTGTGCAGCCTCTGTGGAAAACAGTTTGGCAGTACGTCAAGAAGCTGAATATAGAACTGCCATATGCTCCAGCAATATTTTTACTAGGAATAAATTCAGAAGAACTCTAAGCAAGGACTCAAACTGACAATTGCACACTGTTGTTCATAGCAGCATTATTCATAATTGCTAAAATATGGAGCTAACCCAAGTGTCTATCAACCATTGAATGTGGAATATACATACAATGGAATACTATTCAGCTGTGAGAAAAAAAATGAAATCAGGGTGCATATGACAACATGGATGAACCTAGAGGATAATACAGTGAATGAAATAAGCCAGACACAAAAGTACAAATATTGTATGGTCTCACTAATATTGACGAAATACAATGAGTAAACTCATGTAGGTAAACTCTAGAACATGGGTTACTAGGAAGTAGAATGTGGGTTGAGAATGGGAGCTGATGCTTAATGCATGTAGCATTATTAATAAGGTTAGCTGTAAAAAGTGTGCAAATGAAGAGTTGATAGAGCACATTATAGTGAGTATAACTAACATGGCTGATTTATAAATGTGATTGTGACTGAAAGGGGGTAGTTTGTGGATGTAAATGTCAATTGAAAGGAAACTAGAAAATAATCTAGGAATGTACACCATAGTGATTTCAGTGGTAGGTGAAGATTGTGGTTAATAGAATAAATATGAGAATGCTCTTCTTTTACAAAGTGCTAAGAATATGATACCTGAGAAAAGTATAACCAATGTAACTTATGGGCAATAGTTAACAGTAATATTGTAATATTTTGCAGCAATAGCAAGAAGATATTATTCCAATTCTAAGAGTCAACAATAGGAGGGTATAAGGGATTTTTCCTTTTGGAGTAATGAAAACGTTATAAATTTGACTGAGATGATGACAGCACAACTCTGTGATGAAAATGAGAGTCACTAAGTGTACACTTTAGATTGTACAAAGTATGGGACTGTATAACACAGGGAATCCAGCAGTAGATGATGGACTCTGGTTAACAGGACAAATATGAGAACGTCTTTTCATGAATGATAACAAATATATAATACTAATATAGGCTGTTACTAATTGGGTGGGTTTGGGGGAAAATACACCCAAATGTAAGATATGGGCTATAGTTAGTAGTTATATTTTGATGATACTCTTTCATAGTTTATAACCTTATATCAACATGCAAGGGGTGGTGGTGGGGTGAGGATATGCATGTTTGTTTTGTAAATTGACAACTTTTACTATATACTTATTGTTTATGTATGTTCCTGTATGAATGCTGTACTTCAATAACATTTTATTTTAAGAAAAGAGTAATGTATATAATAAGAACTATGGAATTTAGTTCCTAATAATGTCTGAATATTGGTTCATCAGTTGCAACAAATGAACCACACTCAAGCAAGATATTAATAATTAGACAAAGTGTGTATGGCGGTGGTGGTCAAGGTGGGGGACTTTCTGTGCAATTTTTCGGTAAACCTAAAACTGCTAAAAATGCAATTTATATTTTTTTAATGTTGAAGAAGTCTACATCCTGAATCATATTTTAAAACTTGGTAAACCTGGTCACTGTAAGAGGGAAATCCCTTCAGGGGTCTACACCTCAACACAGGAAGAATGAGGACGTGGTTTTAGGTAACAAATGATTAAATGGCTGTGATATGTGTGCAAATGCTAAGAGACATTTAACTGTGCAACTGGATTGTTATTTTTTGTTGCTGTTCTGGATACAAAACCCCATAAGTTTTGAGAGGTCTGCACCTGGTCCAATTTCTTTCATAACTCCTGTTCTTATTAATGCATAATTATTCAGAATATAATATTTTTCAGAAATGCAAATATGATGTTATAGAAAACTATACAAAGGTGGCACATGTGAAACTGTAATTTTTAAATATTGCTACTCCCTTAAGGAGGTCTTAAATTCCACGAGGAAAGGGATCATATCTAGTTTGTTCCATAATGTCTCTAGTGCCCTGCAAAGTGCCTGACATATAATATGTGCCCAAAAGACATTTATCAAATAAGTGAATATATTTGCCAAGCCTTAATGTATGAGCACAATTTAACCTTGCAGGGATAAACAGTAAGAGAAAGATTCCAGGCAGAAGGTACAGCATTAGCAAGTTTGAGGCAGGAAACTGTGGTAAATGCAGGAAAGTATATGTTTTCTCTTGCTGGAGGGTTTGTTTACTTGGGTAATATTGAAAGATGAGGTTAGAAAGGAAGGTGAATGTCTCCTTGTGAAATTTTGCAAGCTTTAAAAAGACATTAGATTGGTTTGCAGCCTTGGAAGTAAGGATTTCACATGTGGGAGAAGTCAGATCTGGGTTTGTGTGTTGAGCCTATCTGGGATGGAACTGTGACTTTATTACTGTGTGCCCACACAAGGGGGATGTAAGGTACTATCAGAAGGATTAGCCAAGGAAATATGTACACGGGAATCTTAGTGACTGCTGTGCCAGGGTCTTGATTTGACTCATTTACTCCACTGGCTCATTTATTCTTTCTGGATCGCTTTGGCATTTTTGAAGTAAGACTCATTTGAATGCCAATTGACCTATCTTATGGTGATGGGAAGTTAAAATTTGACCCCAGATGCTTTATTAAATATCAGTGAAGTATTTGACTCCCAAATTTATCACCATTATTTGATCTGACAACTCAAAACTAGTTTGGGTACTTATTTCTTATATTTTAAAGGCATAAAAGTATATAATTATTGAATTGTATTATTAATTATTGAAGTATTATTAATTTTTTTGTTGTGAGGGTCTGTGTGGATGGGTGTCCTGCCTATTTGGATACAGGGTTTCATGACAAGTTACCAAAGGACATTTCAAGATCACTGAAACCCTAGGGTGGTAGTGATGATTGTCAATTACAATTGTCCTGAAGGCTGGTCTAGTGATCTTTGAATATAAAATGATAGAAAGATTCATAACCGCTTGTTAATTGTCAGTTTGCATCCAGAATCTAATGATTTTCTTTATATAATCCAAAATGTGTTGGGGGTGAAAGTCACTACATTAGAGTATCTCCGTTTTCTAAATATATTGCAATATTTCGGCAGCAAGAAATTCCATCAGAATGAAAAGAAGGAGCTCTGATTTGTGCTGGATGTTGTATCAATCACTGTGGATTTTCCAAAAGAATTATAAACCAGGGCTCCATCTGTGTGGGGCTTGGAAAAAACACCTCTCCTATGGAAAGGAGACAAAACTAACAAAGAAAACCTACCAGGAGTTAAATCCATGCTTCCCAAGAAATTGATTTTATGGTCTGGATTCTGCCTGCCTAGTTTATTTCTCTATCTTTACTTTTTTTTCTTTTAAGAAACAATGTCTCAAGGAGAGAATTGCCTGCCTCCAGTCAGATCAAATTTCTTTATTTCGTAGAAAATAACACCATTAGGAGGCAGGTGCAACAATGTTTTGTTTTATTTTATATTTTTCTCAGTTTCTATCTTAGTTTTCAGGAAAACATTCTGCGCTTTTGGGTTACCACTGGTGCACACACAACACGTGCATTGGGAATAACAAGACTGAAATTCGTTATTTTTAAAGGGCATCTTTCCAAATTGGACTTGATATGAGCTCTATTAACTGGTATGATGGCTGGCTAAGGGTGGCAAATCAAAAATTATGACAAAAGGATAGGTAGCTGGTCTTTTTTACATCTTCTTTAATGATCAGAAAGGAACAAACAGCATATTAAATTTGAATGACATTAATTCAATAGCTCTTGAAAGCCCTAGCAAAGCCAGAGAAAGAATTTTTTATAAAAGACCTAGAAAATTTAGGATTGACACAAAAAGATCGAAGTAAGAGAAAGGAGACTTCTCAGAGCTTGAGAAGAATGAAGATTTAATGAACACTGTGCATTGTTATTCAGAACTACAGAGTAATACCTTAGATTTCTAGTGGAGAGAAAAATTAATGGAACTTGCAATATCCCAAGGATGAAAAGATAAAGGTAAATTAGTACATCATATCTAATATATGAGTTTTAGAATGTAAGAGTTTTATACAAAATGAAGATGTAACCCTTATTTATTTTTCCACGGTTCAATCACCACAAATAAAAGCCAGAGGATTTTTTTCATGTGTCAATAATCCATAACATCTTTGCTTAAATTCTCCATTTCCTTCCAATAACAACTGCAGTCATAGCCATGTTCTCTTTTTTTTTTTTTTTTTTTTTTTGTATATATACAGGATGAGTTTATTACAATGTGCTTTTTATTTTTTTAAATTTTTTTTAAATTTTTTTTTTTTTATTATGGGTGAAAATCAAAATTCTCACAATACATACAAACATTTGCAAAATGATATATAAATATATATGCATATATGTGTATTTGCTTACAAAAATGTTATTTATATATATATATATACATATATTTTAAGAGGTGCTTAGATTACCGAAAATATTACACGGAACCCACTGGGATTCCCATGTTGCCCACCTCCCACATCTCCCACCACATCCCACACAAACATCTCCCACAGTGTGGCCCACCAACCTCAATGAACTTACACATCCTGGAGCCTTGCCACCAACCATAGACCACAGTTCACACTGTAGACCACACTCTCTCCCACTCAGTTCTGAGTGGTGTGTGCTGATTTAAAATGGCCTACATCCATTGCCACAACAGTACTCAGGACAACCTCCAACTCCCAAAGAAGCCCCTGTATTTCAACTGCTCATCCCCTCCCTACCCAAAAA